>OX457045.1:9176325-9191325 GCA_949752735.1 Lumbricus terrestris | reverse complement strand
CCATTTTGCAAGCTGCCAGTACAGAATCCAGGGAGGTCAAACTGTAGATAAACTTGGCTCTGGTTTTCACGCCTTAGGATTTACACCCAAAACTGACAAAGAGATCTGTTCAAAAGAATTGATACCCACAATCATCTGATCCTCGGATCCTCCACCTTCCTAAATGACATCCGCATTAACAGTTACTCTGGCCCTCTGGCTACCAGACTCGGACCTCTTTCTGACTACTCTTTGGAATAGTCTTCTGACTCGATGCAGCACATGTGAAAACGCTGGTGCCCTGCGATTGGCTCTCGAGTGGTGCTTTAGAAGCAGCTAGAGGAGACTTGTCCCTTGAAAACTGACACCTATTTTTCGTTCATTTATTCATTCATTTATTCTATGGACTTATATTGCGCACCTTTAGGAAACTACTTTTTAACATCTGCTTTTTGATTTTTAACAAATTTCTAAAGAAACTATTCATATTAAAAATTATACACAAAATGAAACTGAGAAATTTGCATAAGAAACCTATTTGAAAAATACCTGTAGGCCTATTCTTAATTTCCAGTATTACATTTTTCAAGCTTTTGCTACAAAAAAATTTGGTAACTATAGTCAAAATTTTGCCCCCCCCCTGCAAAAATTTCTGCGGGCGCCCATGCCTACAAGCGAGAAAGCACGACGTGGTCAGGTTGAGGTTCCAACAAGTGTCATGTATTTTCAGGTATTGTTTTGCATTGCCAGGTAATGTCAGATGTTGGCAGGCATTGTTAGGTATTGCAAGATATTGTCAGGTATTGTCAGGAGCGACAACGATTTATTCATGTTGCACTCAATGCACTGCATGGATTTGCGATTTCAGTTGCCAATGCATAGTATTGTATAGTATATAATATAGTATTGTATAGTATTTCATTGTATTTACATGTTGTGGGGCTCGGTGGTATAGGGGTATGTTCGGCTCTATAAATGATTCAAGGACACCGTTTATAAACTGCCATAACTACAACATCCATTCAGTCATAGCCAATTCATAGTCAAATATTCTTGTTCTGCTATTTACAACATGAATTTTTAGAATTTACGAATAAATTATGGAAAAATTAAAATAAATATTTACCGAGAAACTATGGCGACCCACTTGACAGAGCTTCGCGATCCACTTTTGGTTCGCAACCCACCGCTTGGGAAACACTGTTATAACCTACTATAGCAGTGCATGGTTCCCAACCCGTGGCCCGCGGGCCAAAAGTGACCCGCCAGGCGGCCCAGGTCTAAAAATATGGCCCTTGTCTCTCAAAGAATTAAAAAAAAATAATGAAAAATTCACCATTTGGAATGATAGAACACACAATTATTTTGTATTACAAATTATTTTATTTTGACATCTATAAATAACATCATATATTCTATTTTGATTCAATTATAACAATTTTATATGCTTTAAGTTAATTAAATTTTACCGTTGTGGCCCCCTTATATCCTTCAACAAAGAAAAAGTGGCCCTCGTGTCCTCTATCTTAGAAAAGTGGCCCTATATTATACTCTATATAGGCTATATAGAGTCAAAAAAGGTTGGGAACCACAATACTATAGATACCCGCGAAAAAAATAAAGTCTCAAGACAACGTGTATAGACATCTCTATGGGCTACCACATGGATCATGCCATGGAGCAAGCCATTATAGAGAGAAGTTCATTCCAAAGCAAAAGAACAAAAGAGGCACAAGTAGAATGATGGGCAGCAATCAGAGTTCAACTCCGCATATCTGGCATTACCGGAATAAGGCTTCCTTACTGCGAGATGGAAAGAACTGAGGACCTACCATCTTATACTCTCCAAACAGCATCATGCAAAATGAAAACCAAAGAAGAACAAGACTGACAAAGGGGTACGCAGTAGCTACAGATCTCCAGAAGATATGGAAAAGTCCGACATAGCAAATGAAATGGAGGTCGTTGGTGTGGCCGGTGGCATTGTATGGTTACGAAAGCTGGCCATTGAGGAAGGGGGAAGAGAGGAGAATAGAAGCGTTTGAGATGAAATGTCTTAGATTGATCATGAGAATACCATGGATGGAAAAACGAACAAACGAATGGGCGATGGAGGCCGCTGGTGTGAAGAGGAACATGCTAAGAACAGTTAAAGAAGGAAAAATGATATACTTCGGTCACATCATGAGAAAGAAGGGAACATGCATAGAGAAAGATATCATGCAGGGCACAATTCCTGGAGGTAGAGGAAGAGGAAGGCCAAGAAGGAATTGGCTGGATAACATAAAGACATGGACGGGCTTGCAAATGGGAGAAATGCCAAGAATGACGGAGGACAGGAATCGTTGGAGGAACATCGTGCATGATGCGGCCGAACCTCGTACCGAGGATGGCTATAGGAACAGATTTAGAACCTATTCCTACCTAGAAATTTTTTGTAATACAGTGAAAAACTCAGAAATTACACACTTACGGACGGCAATACCACTAGTCTTGATATGATTGTCATGTAGCCTAAAGTAGGCTATACAAGCCAGAGCTGTTTTTAAAGAATTTTTAGAACTGCACAACTCCTTTCCTTTCCAATCTTCCATAGTAAATTGCTTCCAATCGGACCTTTTTTGCTAGTTTAACTGTACAGCAGTGCTAATAAATACAACAGCACAGATCCATTTAGAACTGCACATTTTGTGTACAACTGCACGTTAAAAAAGCCATGATCAAGCGCTGCAATAGGGCCCTGCGTTCAGTGATTTATATATTGCCTCGTCGCTTGCATGAATTCGTGCTGTCGTGCATTGCATAGGCATAGGGATACTCAGCAGTCCTTCAACAAGTTAGCTGCAGGCCAGGAACGGTGGAGAATGAGAATGCAGGATGAGGTGCTTAATCTAGGTCGACGAGGATCGAGGATTATAGAGGATTAAGGAACGAATGAGGTGGTGACCTGGAAACATAGAATGGTTTTGCAACGCATATAATTATACAGTGACGGTTTGGCAATATGGAATCAACCTCCCTCTGTTATACTCGTTAAATACAAAATTACGGTGTATATATACATGTATATATATATATACATATATAGAATATAAAATGATTCATGGTCAGATATTTTCTTCTATATATAATATATACACACATATATATAATTATGGACTATGAAATTGATTCATGGTCGGATATTTTCTTATATATACATAATTATATATATATATAGACCTCTATGTATATTATTGTATTCGTTTAATGGTAACCAAAAAAACTGATCGGCACACCGCTATGAGGTGTATAAAAAGCAATCGAAAAACGAATATATATATATAGCCTAATGTATGTATAATTGTATATATATACAATTATTATACATACATTAGGCTATATATATTCGTTTATTAAAACCTGGGTGACAAACCGCAACCTGTGACGATGGATGAACATAAAAATGAGAAGTAATCAGAACTCATCGTCTGTAAAGTAACCTAAAGAGTAGCCTTATAGTGTCATCTCTATCGAAGAGTTTTAGATAGCCTATATACAGCCATACTTTTGTAATTTCTGTCATTTTTTATGCTCTCGTCCGAGACAATGCTAAAGACATTCTATGGGTATTACATTGTATTTGATCAACTGCTTTTTGTACACCTGATAGCGGTGTGTCTATCAGTTTTTTTGTTACCATTAAACGAATACAATAATAATGGAGAACGCAGGTTATTATCGTAAGGGCACTGAACTTTGGGAGGGAATAAATTTCGCAGGATATGACAATCGTTGTTATAGCAACAGATTTCAGGAGTCATCCATCAATCACTCAACCAAACACTCAAATTTCTAGACGTTTATTTCTGCCTCTGTCCGTATAGTCTTAAAACTTCTGTTTTGGCGAGGCTCTTCACACTGCGAGCGCCTCTGATTAGAGTGAAGGCAGCAGTGGCGTAGCCAGAAATTTGTGATGGGGTTTGGGGGTCTTATGGCCTGACCGGTTGCCCTCTGGATCCCCGCCTCCTACGCCTATGCATGTACGCCTAGGTCTAATTAAGCTTAATCTAATTTAATCTTGTACGCTTATAGCCTAGGCCTAATAGGCTATGCAATTCAGGGAAAACAACCGCGGAGGCAACGATCATAACATTAACACAGAAACACATCTTTGGCTTTGGGTACAGACCTGTAATTATCAAATCCGTTAAACTTTTAAAGCCACATACATAGACTTTTATTTTAAACTTTTTCATGCGGCATGTTTCAGGTCGATAAGATGTTTTGCAAAGTATCCCATCAGACTGGTGTGTAGGCCTAGGCTACAATATCGATCACAGCATCATTTATCGATTCTCACAGGAATGTATCGCTTTTAATTAACAGCGCACCATAAAATGCGAACTAAAGCAGCCGACAATGTACGCAAACACATGATTTCGCATAACATCAACATAATTTCTTTTAACACAAACACACTTAATTATTATAAACGCACGCAGTTAATCATAAAGTTCACACTACGCGCGCTATATAATTATTCTAAATTTCTATCGCAACAAACTAAAATGGCTGCCGGATGTGATGAGGTCGGAGGATTCACTGAAAAGAAAACAATGAATTTGCAGTTCATAGAGTTCAAGAAAACGGAATAACAATCATGATCGATCTAGACCACTGTTATTCGATCATTGTAATTAAATCATTGTTATTCAATCATTGTTATGCAAGCATTGTTATTCAAGCATTGTTATTAATCATCGTTATGCAACCACGTGGACGATAGCAAGCCATTGCTGACCAAACTATAGGGCACCAGTAGACCTATCATGCATTAATCAACTTTCGTCAAGTGTAAATATCAAATTTAGACACAGCTTACAGATAAGAAAAAGTGACAATGTACACTATGTGGCTGCAGTGCCTTGCACCAGTTTCAGTGTAAACCTTTACAATATATTACAGCACAAAAATAATGTTTGCAACAATGCAAGTAGCCTATACGAAACGGGTTGGGTATTTAAGCATAGGTCTATAATAGTCTATACCGCCCATGAGTTTCTGACACCGGCGTCATCAGAAGCTTCACAAACAAAAATTGAGGTTTCTATTGGAAGGGGAATAGGGGAGGTCTCAATTGAGCATGGTCGTAAAGAATTAGTTTTAAACATTCGGAAATTATTGATTCCTTGGAGCGTTTTACTAAAAACTGACTCCACAAAATGACAAAATTAAAATCCTATTTTAGACAAATAAAACAACTGAATAAATAGTATTTAGGTTTACGGCAACAATAGTATTTCGCTGATCATATCGGAAAGACGTGGAATGCAGATGAATTGAAACAACCAAAATCAAAATGACGTGCAGTTGGAATAAACAAGAGGCCTAATAGGCCTAACATTGACCCTTCTGTGGCCATTCTGTAGGCTAGGCCTTCTCCTCTTGTGTAGGTCTATACAGACTATAGCCTACCTTCTTTCAAAAGAATTACATTTCCATGAACATTTACAGCATACCAGTGTCGCATCTCAAACCTTTGGCTATACATGTGGTCACAAGTCTACGATGATTTTACACATTATTCACACACGAAGCGATATATACAAAATCTATGAGCCTCAAGCTTACACGGCCTAAGGCTTTCATGTTGCATGGCTGTAGGCCTACATGGCTTAATTCATTCTTGCACGGCCTCAGGCTTAGGCCTACACATGAGCTCGCAGGATGCATAGACTATACAATGGCATGTGAGAATAGCAATTAGTCTTTGCTCTGCAATAAAATATGCCTCTCAATATCGCATCTTACCGGAATTGCAGTAATATTTCATTTTTATGGCAACTTTCAGGCTACATTGAGGTAGGCCTAGTCTTATCAAAGATAAGGTTGTCATAGCAGGCTACGTGGGCGAAGAATGGATGAAGCCATGTATTAAGCAAATTATTGGATGGCTTGGCGCGGCTACAGCCAAAGGTCCAACAGGCTCAGTGAATGCATGCAGGCCATGCAGGACGTCAATAGGTAAACAAATGGGGCACAGGCAACTTTGAAGCATCAAAAAAATAAACTGACAATCATGAGACACAGGTCAACAGACTCTGACATAGAAATTGATCTTTTTGTTAGATTGAGGAGCAGTGAGGACGCTAAGGATGATTTTTGTTGGCGATGAGTTGGCTTGTACATTCGTTTAATTTAAAATCAGACGATAATATTCCCGGTGACACACCGCACCCGGTTACATGTAAAAAAAAACCCACAGAAATAATAATAAAGTATAGTAAGCTTAATAATAAAGGTAACAAATGAAGTAGCGGCAGCCATAAACAGGCGCTAATCGAGGGCTGGATGGTAAAATAATATATATTGGTAGTCGTCGATGATTAAAGTCGTTTTGCACTCACGACGATTGTAATAGCCTACTTTAAAAAAAGACGCTCGGCAAACAGCGCAATTCGTCATTTCAGGTCAAAATAAGGAACAATAGCAAATTGAAGCTTTGTTTTGCCATCGCCACCACTCACGTGCAATCGTAATCAGATTATCAGAATCGTAAACTACAAACTTTTAATATAGCCTAGCGCCGCTCGAAAGCCAAACGCAGGGCACCAGCTTATTCAAGAGCGCTGTTCATGCAGCCTCTCTGATGCCAGTCTAGTTCCTTCTGATCAAAGCTTAGGATGTAGAGGGCGTCAGTGGCGGTTCTACCGGGGGGGCTGGGGGGGCTACAGCCCCCCCAGCTGAAAAGTTAGCCCCCCTAGATTTTGCTAGCCCCCCTGTACAAAAGTTAGCCCCCCCAGTTTAACGCTTAATCACTATACATTGCCTAAATGTTTGTTAGTACCACGGTCTCCTCTAATGGTAATCCACTAATGGTGTGGCCAACTATCCATAGATCAACTGACATGGATGATTTTCATCTGCTGCATGTTTCGTAGCCTAGATGCTGTTCTGTGAAGCTCTAGTACTGTACACAGCAATATCACTTTTCACATACCCCCTGCACTGTTGCTTCAATGAGAGTGCTCAGACACAAGCACATGTCTATCTATACTAATAGCTGCCCTGCGACTGCAAATGACCCATGGGGTGTTCAAGAAGAAAGCGAAGAAGAGATAACGGCTTGAGCGGCCGAGATGAGGCCATACGCCAGCACTTCATGACCCTGTATGCTGTAGTGACACCAACTTAATTCAGCCTTACTTAGCTCACGATGACAGCGGGGCGGCAGCTGGCCCCC
The DNA here is from genome assembly GCA_949752735.1 of Lumbricus terrestris. Classification (NCBI taxonomy): domain Eukaryota; kingdom Metazoa; phylum Annelida; class Clitellata; order Crassiclitellata; family Lumbricidae; genus Lumbricus; species Lumbricus terrestris. The sequence goes on along the minus strand of OX457045.1, from coordinate 9,184,121 downwards.
AGCTTCAGCAACACAGATGGCCAGACAAGGCCAGGCCAGATAAGAGCCAATGTGTACTATAACAGTGTATACGCTGTATATATGTGTAAGCTGGACAGTGTGTACTAGAATACGTTTGGAGCACGCACATGTGTACATCATTATAAATGGCCAAATTCATTGTGAGAATTGAAAAGAGAAAAACTGCTGACTTAAGCGATGAAGTTTTCAACTGCAATGATAATGCTACATCAGGTATGTAAAATGGCCTAATGAATTTACGTTGTATGGGATGAATCGTGGGAGATTTTATCAGTTTGACAGGAATATATTTGCCTGAAACATGAGCGCCCTCAGACACTTTTGCAGAAGGGGCAAACACAATGGTCCAGGTCATGGTTAGATTTCAGCAAGAGCATGAAATGCGAACATGTAATTAGGGACATGGGTATTTTTCACAAGGGTTTTCCAACTAAATGTAAATTTATCGGTTTCAGGAAAACTGAATTTATAATTTCAGATGCTAATATGAAAATATAAGATAATTACATTAACCTACTTTCCTTATGTCACTGAATAGGCCTACATCATTAAACAGGTGAGAAGGTATAAGCAGAACACTCATATTATATTATGGGCCTATTATATGACATGAGAATAACATGATATAAACCAAGTTTTGCAAGGAAGCCTAAAAAAGGACATACAATACTTGCACTCTCACAAAATCTTTACTACATGGAGATAGCACATTCAAAAGATCATTTTAAATAAAAACTACTGTCCTTTTTGCACACCTGACAGGTAAAAAAGTGTTCTGTGAACCTGTAGATAGATCAGTTGTCATACAGCACTTATACTCCCCAAAATCTTTATTATACATGGCGATATCACAAACTAAAAGATCATTTTAAAGAAATACTGCTGTTTTTTCGCAACCTGATAGGTGAAAAGGTGTTCTGCAAACCTGCAAATAGATAAATTGGAGATATTTTGTTTGTAAACTTATTTAGACATGAGTAATTTGATTAAAACATGTGCTACAATTAAAATAATGAATAAAGTACCTGTACAGTGCAGCAGACACGTTGGACATGATAAAACATTAATTTTGTGCTCTGTGGATTCTTCAGAAGATGACATACAACATTCTTTAGATACCCTTTGGCAGGGCATGCAACAACTGTTGCTCCTAAGCCTTTTGTATTGTCTTTTTGAAAAGTTAAAAAATATTGGTTTAAACAAAAGTTGGACATGATGCGTTTTTCCTCGATGTGTTAATTATAAGCCTCAAGGATAGAATGAGGTAGCCTATAAGTCTTTCTCAGAACCTGCTGCACTGTACTTGGTTGTATATTGTTGTAACTGTAACTCAAGTACATTATGTTTTGTGCAATGGAAACCTTATTCATTCATTCATTCATTTATTCATTCATTCTTTTCATTAATTAAAAAAATACTTTATAAATCATTCTATTTTAATAGGCCTATGGAATATCCAGGGCCGTAGCAACAAAGAGTGCGGCCCCCTCCGAACATATATGTCCGGGGTGGCGGGGCCCTTTACAATGCAGAAACTGGAACGTGGTATTTATTTCATGAAATATACTGGGTTTGTATTGTATAGGCCTACAGTGTACATGCAATCCCTATTCCGTACTTCACGGTTTTATCAATAAAACTGACATGACATGTGCAATAGCGTCAATAAATGTCAGCTACCTAGTTATACCTAGAATATTAGTCCCAGGTTATACCTTAACTTTTTGCCACTTTTAGGGGTCCCCTTTCCGTGCGGGGCCCCCTTCGGTCGGAGGGTACGGAGGGCGGTTGCTACGCCTCTGGGAATATCATCCAGATAGCCTAATATCAATTTTCATGTGAATTGATTGCTGACTCGGGCAACGGGGGCCAACACACTCAGCTGTGTGAACATATACATCTATGGGATGGGAGGGGCTAATGAAGTTTTTAGCCCCCCCAGTCTAAAAAGTCTAGAACCGCCACTGGAGGGCGTGGTCAATTGGGCATAGCTATAGTATCGGGGACCTGAGTGTCGTTCAGGGTCATGTTAGTCGACGTGGCGGTCGGTTAGAATTGGTTTCGTCATTATATAGATATTGTCCAAAGGAACGGTCTACTCTGGTCCCCGATACCATTGTTTTGCCAACGCGGGTAGTCCACACATGATACATCTGCTCTTGCCATTCATTTGCGCTGGTTCTATATGCACGGACGGAGGGTGGAGGAGATAATACGGTCGGACCTGACAACGCATTCAACATCAGATTGCGCTGTACCACGATCCGATCAGCGCCATGTTTGCCTATGTCCATGCCTCCTTCATAGTAGGAGACCAGCGCAGCTGATGGTAACCGACAAATGTACGGTCACCAAAGCAGTCTATGTGATCTATGTGATCTATGTGATCTATGGCTTCTATGCCTTGCAAAACAAACGTTCAAGCTTTCGTACATCTCTCATAAGACACACAACAATAAAAATAATAATAGGCATAATAATAGGCATAATAATAATAATAATAATAATAATAATAATAATAATAATAATAATAATAATAATAATAATAATAATAATAATAATAATAATAATATAATAGTGATAATAATAATAATAATAATAGGCCTAATAATGATAATAATAATAATAATAATAATAATAATAATAATAATAGTAATAATAATAATTACGGTAGTACACTTTTCATAGTTTCGACTGGACTCACTGGAGTAACAATACAACTGCTGCGACAATAACAATTCACATTTCAACGTCATTAGAACAATAGCGATGATACCATGTATTATAGTAATTATTATGGACCATGCAACTATTAAAATGTAACACTCGCCTAGCAACTGAAGCTATATAGGCCTATGCACATCGCTGCCAAATGCATGGAAAACTAGCTTTCTGATTTCTGACTCTATCCCCACATACATCAATTACAACACGGTTCAATTGAAAATAAATACACACATTTTAAACATTGTGACTTATAATAGCCACGACCTGTAAGGAATGACCTACTTCAATAACCAACACATTCAAATTCCATAATTTCTGTGAAAAGCAAAGCACCCATCTCTGAATACTAAACCACTGGCGGTAAGGCACGTATTCAAACATTAACTACTTTGGAGTAAATTCGAGCTGCGATAGGTGTTTGTGGCGAAAATGGGTTATGGACGATATCGAAAGAAGCTGTGTTACGATCACAGTAAGCTATTTAATATACTTATAACACAATGGCGTAACAATAGCAGGCTCGCTCGTGACCATTCGGAGCCCCTTATGACAGTGCAGAATATTCATAGCATTTGGTCTAGCTTAAGCTGCGCAAATCTGTACAAAATGAAAGGAGCTATCATGTAGTAATTGTAGTACTGTTGATCAGTGCGCTTTCGAAATATGGACGTCAAGGGAAAGCATGTGTTTTCCAACAAGGCTATCATAAAGAGGAATGTGCAAGTTAAGACGGAGAGCATTCGGCGGGGAAGAAATGTGATATATCCCAGTAATATTAGAGGATTTTGCAACTTGAGTATAAGACTATCAGAGGAAAAAATTTTGCTAGGACAGTATCAGTATCTGATTGGCTATGCCAGCGATGGGAAATATCGCGCAGAAGGTCATTACAAAAGCACGCGATTCTAATTGTATAGACTGCTCTAATGTTAGCTGTTTAGGGCCTCTATCAGTCAGTCACCTGACTATAGTCTGGACCTGTGTGGTAGAAGAATCGGTCATGACCTGGAATAAGTGGAATAAAAAGTAAATAACGAACGAAATTGTGAAAGCCCACTATTGGCCCATTATTGGGCGTACGTTATAATTATGCTAGCTATAAGCGAGCTTACAGAAAATAATTTGGACAGTATAGGCCTATTATCATACCATTTTGAGTAGGCCTAGTCCACAGAAATTGCAGTAGGCTACATATTTGACAACTCAATAAAGTTCCTAAATGAAACAAACCACCGATAAATCTTTTCAAGAACAGTAAAATATCACTAAGCCTTCAAGGATGTTCAGAGTATTTGGAAAATGCAAGCCTGGATATTCATAGGGCACGAAAGACTACAGACTTACAGAGCAGGTTCTGTATAATAAGCATAATTTTCTACTTCACCCCTTACCGAATGATGCATGCATATGATTTCCTATGCCATTTACCACGTTAAAGGATTAAACCATAAAAATCATGAACTTTTGGAAATAGTAATGCAGGGAGACTCTGCCACTGGTTGCACTCTGCCAGTGCCAGTCCCAAGCCTTGTTAAAGGAGGAAGGCGACACTGATCATCTTCGGCGACATGTCAGCATCGTTTAACATGTAACAACCCAATAAAGTAATACAGCCAGTCTTCTTACAAAGCATTATTCATACAAGATTTAAAACAACAGATTAAACTGATGGCATGACCCTGCAATGCATGGTTAAAAATTAAACTGAACCTCATTGAATATTAGTCACCCGCATGCATGTCAACCCGATCTGTACTTCGCCACCCTTTCATTAACGCACCCGTTTGCCTCTTGATCTTCGGGTCAGAGGACGTGACAGGGATTGCGATGACGGTCGATGTCTGTTGTCATCTTCTGCGTCGATGCAGTCAATCCCTACAAAGCAGTTCGTAATCTGCGATACGCAGCCACCGAATCCTTGATGAGATGCATCAATTTTTAATGCGCCCACGTGAATTATACGGGTTCGGTCGTCACCTGAGCGTGAAGATAATGGCTGTGAATGAAGATCGATGAATATTTTAAGGAGGTCATCATCATCATCATCATCATCATCATCATCATCATCATCATCATCATCATCATCATCATCATCATCATCATCATCATCATCATCATCATCATCATCATCATCATCATCATCATGACAGCGAGGCTTGGCGAGGAAATTATCCGAAGCTGCATGCATGGCGAGACGGAATAAATTGTCTGCAGATTTCAGCTTACAGGTTCAAGTCGGCGATTTCTCCATTGCAGTGTAAATGTCTCATTTGCATTCTAACAGAATACGAGCTGTGTTTTTTACTCCGTGAATCGTTTTTCGAGATCACTATATATACCTACATTTATTGTCATGTCGAAATTCATTGATCTTAGCGATTTGTATCCTGACTTATCATTCCGAGTTTCCCTATAGTCAACATTTAACCATTCGCTAACTTTTTCGTGTGGAACCTCACTGATTTTAATCGCAATTTTTAATAATATTATTCTCCTTTTGTTATCATCTGTTCTTCGAAGTCGTGTCGATTAGCCGATGATTTTGAATGCGTGATAACATTGATGAAGCTGGTCTAAGTCCAATGTAAATTCTCGACAACTTTTATTTAACCTTAACTAGATAACGACATTCCGGCTTACCCGAAGCACACACTATTCTTGGTCTTCACTTTCATCAATCGTATCATCACTCATTCTCTGTGTCATCATCACCGATCCTCGATTTTAATCGTTCGCATATATCCTCATTTAGATCCTGATCAATCATCCTTCGAATAAATTGGGTTTTCGTAGAGGACTGTCCAGTAACACCGCCAGGGTTGAACCCAGGTCTTTCCTTAACTTCTCTGCCAACTTGGCAACAGCGCACAGCATAAACTGAAAACAACCTCATGAACAGCTGCCTTGACAACGGCCCAAACAACAGCCATGACAACAGCCCAACAGAAGCCCAAACGACAGCCCTGTCAACTCGTGAACTCCACTCAACGCTCAGCGCCACAACCAGACGTAGCGTCGACGTCGTCACAAAGACTAATATTCATAATTATATCTACATAAGGACCCTCGCTTTCTCTTTCTCTCTCATTCATCAGACTATTTCCATTCTTCGTCCACCATTTTGCCTCGATCCAGACATCGGCTTCCGTCCGGGCTTCTCAGCGAGCAGTCTCCTCTCGGGGCTGTAGTTGTTCCACAACCCGCAGAGCACCTCACCGGCCACCACCTCTCCCATGTTGATCCCGATCAAACGCACGATAAACATACCGTCACGACGCAGGTAGTTCTCCGTGAACTTCGCCAGTATGCCCGGCTCGCGCTGACTCGTGTCGAAGGCGCGCAGCTGCTTGCGCACGTACTGGACCTGTCCGGGCCAGTAGAGCGCTCGGAACAGCCACTGGAAGAAGTTGACGAGGCTGACGAGCGCCAGGAACACGAACCACATCCAGATGAAGAGAAAGATCTTCTCGTTGAAAAGATTGATCGTCAGCGCGCACTGGACGATGTAATAGTGAAGCCGCGACTGGTGTCGGATCTCGAACTCGCAGAGCGTCACCCTCGGAAAGCGTTCCGTCACCGTCCAGTCCTGACCGCGCAGAAGCTTCTCGACGATGTAAGCACCGTACAAGTGGTAGTCGTTGATGAGCAGCAGGTCCAGCAGGAACAGCTGGCCGACGGCGTTGACGACGTAAGCGATCTTCACGCTTAGGTAGGCCGTGATGAGAAAGTTCCCGTAGAGGCGTCCGCCAACGATACAGCAAACCTTCGCGATGAAGTGCTTGATACGGACGCAGCAGCCCGTCCGGTAGTCCCTCTGCGCCAGAAGGTAGCGGTCCATCTGGTTGACGATGTACCGGATCGCCTTCTCGCGGATCTCCAGGTAGGACGCCTCGGAGCAGACGTGCGCCGCGTCCATGATCGTGCTCAGGTTGATCCCGGATCGCTTGTTGAGGAATCGCCAGATCTGGCAGGGGATGAAGGAGAGGACGCCCTGGAAGATGAGGATCAACGGGACCCACTGGTAGTAGCTGATGCGCTGCTCGTGCGACTGGTCGGCCAGTCGGGTGTCCGGTATGACGGTGTTCATGTGGATGTAGTAGGTGTTGCTCACCCAACAGACGGCGTTCGTGTAGTCCACGTGACTTCCGGTGAACTCCGCTGGACACCAGCAGTTGATCGGGGATCCAACGAACTGCTTCGTGCTGACGAGAAAGGCAAAGAGAACCGTCAGTATGACCGTGTACTGGCGACTCAGTCGGTCGACGTAGTCGTCGTCGACGTGGAACTTCAACTCGCGAATACTCAGCACCGATTTGAACAGGCGATCCATCTTCGATCTCTGTTACACTCAGACGGGATAAGATATCTCCGAGGAAAGTTGGACGCCAGACGAAAAAAGGAGCAAATAGGAGCGAAGTCGAAGGCGGCGGTCTTCCCTAGAGGACCATTCGGCACGGAGTGATGAAAAGAGATCACTGCTAAGCTAACTCACTTCTGTTAGGTTTAACTCGCTAAGAATCGCTCTGCTGTCTGCCAAACTTTTCCAGACAGTATTGCACACGCAATGAAAGGCTACGAAAATAAAACCCGAAACCCTACTTTTCTACCTCACCATTCCGCACATAATGAAGAAGAACGCGAGTTAAGTTGAATTGATCTAGCTCGTTAAAATTCGTTTTTGTCATAAACCAACGACTAGATTCCTCCAGGAAATGTGGCACACCGGGATGAACTACAGCGCAATTAGTCCTTCGGCTGAACATGCTGCGTAGAGACCGAGAGCAGAGCGAGCGCTAAGTTCAACCGTTCCAGTTAACCATTTACCAGACAAAGTGTAGTAAATGGCATGGACATCCTATCCCCTCGGTCGATAAAGAATGGAACTCGTTTTGGTCTAATTGTGTAGCACAAGTTTCGTTCTGCATATTTTTCGCAATGTAAGATCTGAGGTCCGCTGAAGCTCCGGTCGCTTGTCCTAAAAAGAACGCGGACGGCATTCAGGTAAGGGAATCACTCAGGTCATTGATTTCCAATCGATCTCGCGTTGA
>OX457045.1:8988825-9171325 GCA_949752735.1 Lumbricus terrestris | reverse complement strand
GTCTGTTTGTACATACACACACATGATGTATGTATGTATGATGTACGTATGATGTATGTATGCATGTATGTATGTATGTATGTATGTATGTATGTATGTATGTATGTGTAGGTGTGTATGTATGTATGTATGTATGTATGTATGTATGTATGTATGTATGTATGTATGTATGTGTAGGTGTGTATGTATGTATGTATGTATGTATGTATGTATGCATGTACGTACATGTATGTGTGTATGTCTGTATGTCTGTCTGTCTGTCTGTTTGTACATACACACACATGATGTATGTATGTATGATGTACGTATGATGTATGTATGCATGTATGTATGTATGTATGTATGTATGTATGTATGTATGTATGTATGTGTAGGTGTGTATGTATGTATGTATGTATGTATGTATGTATGTATGTATGTATGTATGTATGTGTAGGTGTGTATGTATGTATGTATGTATGTATGTATGTATGTATGTATGTATGTATATATGTATGTATGTATGTATGTATGTATGTATGTATGTATGTATGTATGTATGTATGTATGTATGTATGTATGTGTGTATGTATGTGTATGTATGTGTGTATGTATGTATGTGTGTATGTGTGTATATGTGTAAATATGTATGCATATGAGTATGTATGCATATATGTATGTATATTATGTATGTATGTAGACCATCTTCGATCTGACATACAAGATCTGATTTAATTTGATCCGAGATGATTACGATCTGAATAGAAGCCACCATATTTTATCAGTTGCTTAGCACGATATCTCACCTGTTCTTTCTCATTCGAAATTCCTCTTTAAGCAGCCTCTAAAACGTCGCCAACAGCCCGAAAACTTCAAGTACTCTGACACCGACGACAACGAACAACACTACGACAACGACGACGAGGCAACAAGGACAACGACAACGACAACGACGACGAACAACGCATATGAACAACAATAGCGACTGCCTATGACAACGATGCAACGGTGCTGCTGCTAATCGCTGAGATTATTCGTCGCGTCTCGTGCGCCCGCCGCCACCGTCGCCCAAATATCCCATAGTTCTTATCGACCGACTGCTGCTTCTGTGCGCATGCGTCTGTACCTGACGGTGATGATGACGATGACGACCACGACGATGCTGCTGCTGCTGTAGGCTAACGATGTCCCTGCTGTTGTTGCTGCTGCTGCTGCTGCTGCTGCTGCTGCTGCTGTAGGCTAACGATGTCCCTGCTTCTGCTGCTGCTGCTGCTGCTGCTGCATTGCAAGCAGCAAATGCAGTAGCTGGATCGTCATTGATGTACACATGGTCGTGTACGCTCTGTAGGCAAACATCGCCTGTATGTGTCCGTCAGTCTGTCTATGTGTGTTTCTTGTGTGTATGTGAGTGTGTGTATATATATATATATGCACATGTATATATGTATATATCTGCATTCAAGGATGTGTGCGTTTCTTTCTATGTGTGTGCGTGTGTCTGTGTATTTTGTGTGTGTGCGCGCGCGCGCGTGTGTGCTTCTCGTGTGGGTGTGTGTGCATGGAATGAGCGTGTAGGCCTATGTATGCGTTGACATGGATTAGAAGAGAATGACAGGAAATAAATGGAAGAGAAGGAGGAGGACGAGGAGGAGGAGTAGGAGGGATGTGTTTGGTAGCATGAGTAGGAAGAGGTGCATGGGCACAGTAGGGGTGAGGTGAGGAGAAGAAGAAGGCTGAGGAAGAGGAGTATACGATGAGGTAAAGGAAGAGGAGGAGTATGACAAGGATGTATTGTAGACATGCGTTGATTGTGGCATGCACGGCTACTGCATCAGGCAGCCGTCCATCTACAGGGCTTGTCTCCTCGCCATCGACGTAATGCGCATGCGCGTGGCGCCACAAATGCGTGGGAGGCGGAAAGAGAGGAAAGGAGGAAGACAGGGAGAGAGAGGGAAGGAGCGAGAAAGGGAAGGGGGATGCGGGGCAAGCGGGTGGCAAGGAAAGGGGTGACGCTATTTCTATCACGCGCCGAGCAGTTGTTCGCCTATTATCGTCCATATCGACGAGTTTTGCATGGTGGGAATGGTAAATCGGGAATCGCACGGGGTGGAATACGCTTCACGATTAAAACCAACGACGCCCATTAATTTAAACCAAGAATGGCAGTTGAACACCGAAGACACAAAAATCGTCTGTGAGGTTGAGCATTATCTTACTTCAACCAGTGCGATTTATTTTTGAAGCTTAAGGATGGACGGACGAATGGGTAGAGAGCCTGCTGCTGCTGCTGCTGCTGTTGCTTCAGCCGCTGCTGCAGGTACTCGAGTCGGGAATGGCGCGAGCGGTTCCACTGGAAAAAATCAATAGGTGCCTCAGCAAAGGGGACAAACACCTGACAATTTCAAACGCACTGGCCAGTGTGGTTGTGGATTGATACCCGTCAAAAAATGTTCCGACTTGACCTACATTGGCTACAATGCCGTGGCGGACCCAATGTATTTAAGTGTATTTACAGACAAGACACCATTTAAGGACGTTGAAAAATGGATGCACAGCAGTCTGTACTTGGTGAGACTAAGCGACGACGATGATTCTAGAAGCAAATCTCGGCAGTCTAGTCACGTGGTTTGATCACGGTTTGATGGGTGTGGAACTATTTTCGGCGAACTTATTTTAGATCACACCAGAGCCGCGCCTGCAAAGACCTACCGTCGCGAGTGACGGTTGAACTGCCAATGAGCAGAGGTTGCAGCGCAGTCAGAGTCGAGCCACGCTCTCCACGACACTCCACGTCCTTCTCTTCATTCTCCGTCTCCTCCTCCATCTCCTCCTCCTCTTCTTCCTCCTTCTCCCGCCCTTCCCTTATCCTCCTCCTGTTCCAATTCCTCATCTTTCTCTTCATCCCTCTCCTCTCCCTCCTTCACCTCCTGCCCACTTCTTCCTCTTACTCCTCTTCTTCCTCTTCCTCTTCCTCCTCTTCTTCCTCTTCCTCTTCCTCCTCCTCTTCCTCCTCTTCCTCCTTTTCCTTCTCCCCCTTCACTTCCTCCTCCTCTTCCTCTTCCTCCTCTTCTTTCTCTTCCTCCTCCTCCTCTTCCTACTCCTCCACTTCCTCCTCTTCGTCCTCCTCCTCCTCCTCCTCCTCCTCCTCCTCCTCCTCCTCCTCCTCCTTCTCTTCCTCCTCTTCCTCCTCTTTCTCCTCCTCCTCCTTCTCCGTATTCATCTCTCCATAATTCCCCGTTCTCGCCACACACATAATCAGAGGTCATCGGCATTTTTACTCCATCCATCATCATTAATCGCTGGCAGGGGCTCCCGACATCAGCGCCATGTCGAGAGAGGCGGCGGCGGTGGCGGCGGTCAAGTTGCCTCTGATCCCCGTCAACATCACCAGCAACCAGGCCGCTAGATTCGGCCACTTACTACCATCCCTCAGTCTATATCCTTGCCCGCACCTCCCCTACTATGGGCGCACTCGCTTTCGGGCGAGCGGGGCACTTGCCCTTATGAAACATTGATACCTAGTTTTTAACTACAACTTTTCTATTTTTAACAATTTTCTTCGCAAAGTACCAATGATACTAATGATACTAATGATATTAATGATATTAATGGTGTTAATGATACTAATCATACTAATCATACTAATGATATTAATGGTGTTAATGATACTAATCATACTAATCATACCAATGATGCTAGTGATGCACAGAGTGAGATTGAGAAATTTGTATTTACGGAACCTCTATGAAAAAACACACGCGTACTTAATTTTCTGTTTCGCATTTTTAATGCTCTTTCCAATTTGTTTTATATCGTGAACGAGTTTGTCTCTTTCTGCAAACTATAGGCGCCAATGCTACCTGCCCGACCTTACTCTAGACCACCATTCCTTAATTTCCAGTTTCTTTTTCCTCCTGCAGTCTTTAAACCCTGCCTTTTAACCCGTCGGTTTTTTCAAACCCATTTTTTCACGCATCCGCTGCTAACCGGTTTTCGTATGGTACCAGACCAAGCCAGGGCAAACAAGGTGGCTAAAACTTATCAAACCGTCTTTGCAAATCAAATCATCTTTGCTAATCAGATCATCTTTGCTAATCAAATCATCTTTGCTAAGCAAATCAGATTTGCAAATCAAATCATCTTTGCTTTAATCAAATCATATTTGCTAATCAAATCAGATTTGCAATTCAAATCAGATTTGCTAATCAAATCAGATTTGCTAATCAAATCAGATTTGCTAATCAAATCAGATTTGCTAATCAAATCATCTTTGCTAATCAAATCATCTTTGCTAATCAAATCATCTTTGCTAATCAAATCATCTTTGCTAATCAAATCATCTTTGCTAATCAAATCATCTTTGCTAATCAAATCATCTTTGCTAATCAAATCATCTTTGCTAATCAAATCAGATTTGCAATTCAAATCAGATTTGCTAATCAAATCAGATTTGCTAATCAAATCAGATTTGCTAATCAAATCAGATTTGCTAATCAAATCAGATTTGCTAATAAAATCAGATTTGCTAATCAAATCAGATTTGCAATTCAAATCAGATTTGCTAATCAAATCAGATTTGCTAATCAAATCAGATTTGCTAATCAAATCATCTTTGCAATTCAAATCATCTTTGCTAATCAAATCAGATTTGCTAATCAAATCAGATTTGCAAATCAAATCATCTTTCCTACGAGGCGTCATTTTTAGACAGTAGGCTAACTAGGCGAATTCCACTTCTAACCCATGCCCTTTAGCACCGATTTTCGTTTCTCCGCCAGTCCCCCCCCCCATTTTGCTATTGTGGATTAATGACATTACTCTGCAATAATTAGGAGGATTCTGAATGGGGTATTCACCTGCATCTCTTCGCTACTTGAAGACCTTTCTCTTTCAGGGGCGAGAGTGCTTCTGAAGTTCTGAGTAGCACTGTATAATAATGACATGATACAAGCAAGTTTCATTTCTTATAGTCTCAGCATGCCATTATAAACCAGCTTTCTCCCTCGTCGTAGGCTATTATACAGTGTATGTTAATACCAACGATGGCGTAATCACCGTAATGTATACATGACTCTAGACTTGTAAGCTTACATGGTGCCAATTACACAGCTAGGAAACAGAAATGCGTGTGCGTGTAGCCTACGTGCGCGCATTATAGCGTGCATGTATGTATGTCCGTTCGTGCGCGTGTGTGCGTCTGCATGTCTGCGCGTGTGCTTGCGTTTGTGAGTGGGTGTGTGCGTGTGTAATGTACACAATCACGCGATATTGATGAACGCAAGCGCTAACGTGCACAGGCGAGTAAGCGCTGTGTGCAGAGCTTAAGCGGAAGAGCGAGAAAGATGGAGTTCTGCGAAAGTAGAGCAGATCGCAGGATTCCAGGAAACGGGGCGACCGTCGTTTGCGAAGAGTGGCTGACGGAGGAGAAGGGAAGAGGAAGAAGAAGGGGAGGGGAAGGGACAGGGAGGGGGAGAGTAGGAGGAGGGAGAGAAGTAGGAAGAGAAGAAGGAAGAGGAAGAGATGCAGAGGAGGAGGATAAATTAATAGTGCAAAGCAGATCAGAAGGAGGTGGAAGACGAGAGGAGTAGGATTATGAGGAAAAGGAGGAGGAGGAGAAGTAAGGGAAGAATAGAAAAAGGATGAGAAGGAAAAGGAGAAGGAAGAAAAAGAGATGCAGAGTATGAGAAAGAATTAATAGTGCGAAGAAGAGAAATTAAAGTGAACTTTGTGCTGACATTTTCTTGAAAATTCCAACCCAATTTGTTATTGGAACGCATTAGACTGTTGAGTAAATCGGAGATTATGAATCTATATAATATATATATACAGGTGTTAACACTAAAGTGAAACAAATACGACCACACAAAATTTAGAAATGCATAGTTTTTTTTCTAGATTTACGGTTATGCAACTAATGCTGCTGTAAATAACTTTCACGAATCACACCCATCATGTTCTCGTTATAATGCAGTCATTGGTAGCGACGTTCAAGGTCTAGTATATCCTGGTGGAGGTGATCGCCTTGCTCCTGCGAGTATGCTCACATGTTCTCTTTGAAGTTATCAAGGTGAGCATCAAGGATTATGAACTTTGAGGGACATCCTGCAGCACATTTTGCCGTTGTTCTTCACTATAGTTTCAAACAGGTTCACGTATTTTTGGCCATGTTGCTGCCTAGGATTTTCTTTATCTGTGGTCCGACGAAGACACCAGCTTTGACCTTTCCCTCCGAGGGCTTAGGAAGGAAGATTTGAAGGTACTCTAAAGCTGCCAATTCCTTATTTAGAGCCGTGACAAATTGTTTAACTTTTATGTGCACTGATGGAATCAGCATTTTCTGAGGGTCCACCAGTGACTCACATTTCACATTGTTGCTACACAGATAGACTCTGTCCACTGGAGCCAGTCCCGCCTGTGGCAGGGCGTCTTGTTGTCCCTGCTTTCCCACAGGCATAGATAGCAGGAAAACTTAGCGAAACTACCTTCGAGACCCATCAGGAGTGCTACCATTTGGAGGTCTTTTACGACATCCCAGCCGTAGGCTATTCATCGAACTTCATGGCGTTTAGCAAGGTGTTGACGCCATTGTAATCTTCTTTGAGGTTCGCCGAGTGGGCCAGAGATCCTTGAAAGATACTTGTTTCCAGTATGGAGCAGCACAGCTTTGAGGCTCCTAGAAGAACTGTCAATGAAGACACTCGTTCGGTTTGCAGACGATCCCAATTGCGATGAAAAGACCCACCACATCCAGTGGCGGCGCTAGGGGGCCTGGGGGGCTAAGTCCCCCCTACAAGAGGCTCAGCCCCAGTGATTTAGTTGTCGGGGGGGTTGAGGGGGTTGGACCCCTCAGTTCGTTGTCTGACCCCCTCAGTTAAGTGACTAAAAATGTGTTGAGGGGTCAGCTTCTGACCCCCCCCCCAGTTCCTTGGCCCCTTCGTCCATATTCGTATGATTCTTGATTCGTGTCTCAAATTAATTGGCTGCAATACTTGTCTATACAATGCGTGACTGAGAGTAGGGAACCAGACACCAGCCTATAATTTATGACGCGGGTAGGGAGCCATTCTCAAGTAAATATTAGTAATGTTCATGTTCTTCAACGTATTTCCTTTTCCTGTTTGTCAGCTACTAATTGCATGTTAAATCGTCCAGTTTCTCTTGAAAAGTTGCAGAGAAATGAGTTTGTTTGCGTTTGGATTCGCGAAAAGCAAGCCTAATTAAAACATCGTGGCCAAAGGATCCTCTGAAACGGGCGCTGTTTGGGGAAAAACAAGTTGCATTGTTGTGCAAGTCGTTTGGAATGAGTAATTCGGAGGCAGCTGATATTGTGCTTGATTATGCTATGTTTAAAAACAGTGATGGTGTACTTGTGGGTCAGAAATTACAGACACTTGTCGATTTGTTGGAAGTTTTACCTGTTTCTTCTGCTGAGTGTGAGAGAGGATTCAGTCAGATGAATCTCTACCACACCAGTGGAAGAAACAGGCTCCTGGTGAATTCAGTCAATGATGTGTTGATGATTGGCATCAACGGTCCGCCTCTTACGGCATGGAATGTTGATAAATATGTTATTTCATGGCTTAAGGCTGGCAGACATGGTGCTTTGGACAAAGCCACCGGACTTCCTAAGAAAAAGGAAGTTACTAAACACAGCCCGACATTATTTTTGTGTGAATAGTAACTCTTATTTAAAAACTTCAGAATTCTGTGGCATGTTAGCTAAATCATGGTTTTAGGCTTTTAGCCATTTACATGAACATTTGGCAAGTACTGTAATTAAAGTGAATACAACTGTATCTCATGAATAAAGGCGAGTATAATTACATGACGTGTTGGAGAGCGGAAAGAGAAAGTTACAAATCACCGTTTTTAATTTCTGTAACGGCAGGGATTTGACATGTATTTGTGTACTTTGGTAATCTGTACAAAATTACTGACCCCCCAGTTAATTTTGGACAACTAAAACACTGCTCAGCCCTCCCTAGAAAAAGGGCCATCCGAAATTTTTTACAGTGAAATATCCACGATTTGGGGCTGATGACTAAAAAAAAAGGTCGTCAGAAATTTTGACGGCGAAAATGGAAACTTTTCATGAGATTTCGGTCGATGACTAAAAAAAAGAAAAAAGGTCGTCAGAAATTTTGGTTTTCATAAGATTTCGGTCGATGACTAAAAAAAAAGATCGTCAGAAATTTTGGCATGAGATTTCGGTCGAGGCTTCAGCCCCCCCGAAACTGAAATCCTGGCGCCGCCACTGACCACATCGTGACAGAAGCAG
This sequence comes from Lumbricus terrestris, assembly GCA_949752735.1. NCBI lineage: Eukaryota > Metazoa > Annelida > Clitellata > Crassiclitellata > Lumbricidae > Lumbricus > Lumbricus terrestris. The sequence continues at coordinate 9,163,068 of OX457045.1, read as the reverse complement.
CCAGAGTCCATCTTGGCTGGTGATAAAACCAAAAAGGCTTGGTGACGCTTCCTCTTAAATGCGATTTGCACGCTTTGAGTCCAACAAGTTCCATTGCTTGAGCCTAGTCGTCAAAAGTTCTGCATTGGACTTGGTCAGTGGCGTAACAACCATACAGTGTATAACGAGGGTGGACAAAGTCCACGGGCCCCCGAGGTTCAAAGGGCCCCCGAGCATTTTAACAAAAAATTCGCGTACAGACTTGCTTTTCCATTTAGGGGCCAATGATCGACGCAGAGAAAAGCAACACAATGAAGATTGAAGCCAATAAGCATCAACATCCAAGGATAATATTTTGAGTCGTTGAGAAAATTAAAGGGTTCGTTTGCCGCTATACATTATCTAATATCTACAGGTGGCAGCAACGATAAAAAAAATATACAATCTGGAATTGGACAGGCTTCAGAAGAATTTTGAATGATGATCAGAGAAAACCAAGATACAAAAAACTACGAGACGATGATACAACCGATCTTCCTACGCTGACCAGAATGCTAGGGAATGCGAAAACAGGATGAGAGAAGAATTCTTACTGCAGAAATGAGTTAATTGATGGCAGGAAGTTCAAGACCACAGGAAACGATGATAGGCTATTAGACAGCATTAAGTATATATCGAAGCAATTAACTGCAGTGTTAGACAAGTCCTTCAACGACTGTTTGAACAAGACATAGAGAGAATGCCAATATTGACCGAATTCCTCTTAATTGCCTACTTGCAAGATACGAAGGAAAACGGAAATTTACGGCATAATTATATACCAATTAAAACTACTCTGGATAGAAAATATAGGCCTATGAATGAGGGCTTAATACCAATTGACTTGACAAAATTAATGAACAAGGGTACGTGGGCTATATTAGGGTGACACTTAAAATAAAACTTTTGAATTTCACAAGTCTCACCCTCTTAAATGGTTATGTACCATAAAATGTCTATGCATGATTTTTATAAAATTAATTCGTTAATATTTAGAGGTGGTCCAACGCATCAGAAGTTTGACCTAATGATCAGTGTTTAACACAATGCAAATACACATCTCTTCGTATTTGATTCAAGTACTGTTTATCAAGTCCATTTATGGCTGATTGCTTTTTTTAGTCTGGCTATTCCTTCCTATATTTCATAACCACCTGCACTATACTTGGTTCTTCTTGATTTGTTAGTACTTCATGGAATGAATGGATCAGTGCGACGCCAACTTCAGCTGCATCATTTTTGACCTTTAGGCCGAGATCAGCTCACAGCTCGGCGACGAGTCAAGAGAATGCTGTCGTTTATCTCTCTATGTGCTTGGATGTAGTTGTAGGAAGTTTACAAGAATATCTAGTGTAGACTAGTGCAATGAAGAGTTGCTTAGTGTTTATGGCTACAAAAATCAGCTCTTTGTAGTGGCACTTGCTGCACATAAACTTTTATATGTCAAAGAGGTTCGTCGTATCTTGGGAGGTTCGACCATTGCAATCGCGCTGTCATTGGAAACAGCCGAATAAAACAACACCAGGTCAACCAGCATTTCACTCGGGTACCGGTACCTCAAATGTTGGAAGGACGTAATTTCTGCTGTGGCGATGATCTGACTTACTGTCTTGTAATCAATGAGATGCCTCAACAGTTGCAGGTCATTCTAGAGAATTGACATTGGACATTGGCTTGTGTACCAATGCCTTGAGATCCACCTGAAGAACACATGCATTGTGCTCATAGAGGCTGCAGCTCAAATGCAGTCAGATGAAAGAGAGATGGAAGAGGTAGATTGCAATGATTGTATCAACCTCCCTATTCAAATCTCTCAAACAGTGTTTTCGTAGGTCTGCGAGAGTTCGTCATCAGAATATCGAATACTATCCACCACTATGTCCAAGCTGAGGATATCTACAATATCTGAGTCTTGTGTTCCAACAGAATACATGCTATTGATTGAAAATCAGCATTGCTGTAGATGATAGAAGTTGTATGAAAAATATAGATCGCATGCGACCAGCTATATTCCACTCTTCCAGCAAGCTAAAACGGCTGAAGCTTGTGCTTCACCTGTTCCATTAGGTAGTAAAGGAACCCATAAGATTTTCATTGTTCCTGTAGGCCTATCTGGTGCTAGAACAGCAGGGTAACGTTCCTTCGACGTAAAAACCTTCAACAACCTGTCATCCCAATGAACTTTATGTGGAACTTCAGCATAGGCGGAGACCTGGGCCGAGAATTGGGGGGGACGGAAAGACGCGAGATTTTCAGAAAAATTTCTGACAACCGGCGAAATCTCGGAAAAAAATTTATTTTCGCCGCCCAAAAGTTGATGACCTTTTTTTTTTTTTTTTTAGTCATCCGGTCAAAATCTCGACGAAATATTTCTATTTTCGCCGCCCAAAAGTTGATGACCTTTTTTTTTTTTTTTTTTTTTAAGTCATCCGGCCACGGCCAAAATCTCGACGAAATATTTCTATTTTCGCCGCCCAAAAAGTTAATGACCTTTTTTTTTTTTTTTTTTAGTCATCCGGCCAAAAATTTGACGAAATTTTCTATTTTCGCCACCGAAAAATTCTTGGCGCTCAAACATTGGGGGGGACAAATGCATGGGCCGTCCCCCCAACACTTTCTTTGGGGGGACCGTCCCCCCTGTCCCCCCCTAGGTCTCCGCCCATGAACTTCAGGACCTATAGTGATGCATGGATTTCTTTGGCAATAGTCTTATGATGATGGAGCCGAGAATGTCTAATGGAATCCTGATTGATAACAATTTCAGCAGGATCACAGCCCATTGCTTGTCCTTTTGCCGTTATGATGTTTGTCGCATGTATGCTACTAATTTTAGTCCTGTCAAATGCTGCAGTGACACATGCATTCCAATTCCAAATGACATTAGAACTTAACTTCTTTTCAACAGGCGCAAAAGTCAATTTAACATAACTTAGGCCTACTGCCCGCGACTTTCTCGTATAATTTTCAAATTAACTTATTGGTTTTTAATTAAATAATAACTGTACACTATGCATGACATGAATAGTAACAGACGACATTGAAATAAGCACTAGAAATGTAATTGGTAGAGCATAAAAATATTTAGTACATTACATACGCAACGTTGTTTGTAGGCATATCTATTGAAAGTTCAAGTTCGTTGGACCACCTCTAAACGTTTTCAAATTTCTCTAAAAATTTTCACCAGTAATACTGATGTTATAGAGAACACTTTTGAGGGGTGAGACTTTAAAAATTCGAAAAATTATTTTTTCCAGTGGTTGACATTGTCACCCTAGGCTATATAGGCCCTAATCATGGAAGTCATTTATTCGCACTCGTCACCGCCAGGGGCGGATACAGAAATTTCGAAGGGGGAGGCAAATTTTTGGCATTGGGTCTGAAAAAATCGTTCACATTTAACCGAAAAAATGGATGTATTTTTAGTCGTTCGCTCGAAATGTCTAGAAAATATACCTGCTTTTCCCTGCCAAAATAGGCTAGTTGATGACCTTTTTAGTCATCTAGCCTGTAGTCGAAATGTCTTGCAGATTTGCCATTTTCCAGCCCATGTCAAGATATTTCGACACCTGGTGTTGTACTTTTTGAGTCTTTTTCTCTCACCTTTTCTCACTGCACTGGTTGAAAGCTTGTCGAAGCCTAATGGGGGGACGTCTTATGCACATTCTGAATGAGGGCATGGCCGGATTGGCCCCTTGGATCCGCCTCTGATCACCGCCAACTGCAGCCATTTGTTTATTTATTTTTTTCAGAAATTTATATAGCGCTTCTTCTAGGTAGGCTACTCAGAAGCGCTCTCGGCCCAGCCACGGCTAAATAAAACAGTTTTTAGGTTCCTAAGGAACAGAGCGGAGTGACCCTTGGGAATTAAGCGCAGTGTAACAGGGAGACAGGGCTGGCGTCAGGAACCGATGATAACACAGTTAATTGTCTAACACAGTTAATTGCTTCGATGAAATATCTTGACATTGGCTGGCGTCAGGAACCGATGATAATAATTATTCATTCGTTTACTGTTAATCCTAAACGAAACTTAGCATCATCACCCGTGAAAAAGACTATATGTGAGAAAAGTGACATAATACATTGACCAGTTCCTCTTCTGCCCACTAGCTAGGCCTACTGCTACTTCTCAACTGGAAAGGGGCCGTCCATAAAGTACGTCACGCTCCAGGTGGGGGGAGGGGGTGTAAGAAAGTGCGACAGTCTGTGACAGGGGGAGGGGGTCAGGCCATGTGTGACGTCACACATTTATTTTTTTAAATTCTTTTTTATTTTGTTCTTAGTACCTAAAATCCGGCCAGGCGTGTCTAAAACCCGGCCTGGCGGGATAAAAGTTGATTTCCCGTCACTATCAAAGCGTTTAAAGACACACGTCACTATCAGAGGGATTAGGGATAGTATCCTAGGGTTTAGAGGGTTAGGTAAATGGTTATGTTTTAAAAAAAATTGTTCGAAAGTGTGACGTACTTTAGGGGGTGGTCCGAGATTTGTGACAGTTTGTGACAGGGGGGAGGGGGGGGGTCAAAAATGGTCAAAAATAGCGTGACGTACTTTATGGACGGCCCCAAACATGAAAGTTAGATAGAGTGGCCGTGCTTCTCATCATAATATAAAGAGACAATATTGACAAGTGCAGGTCAATTTGGCAGATGCATCTCAATATTAGGCCTATGGACCCTATATTCCCCCTATAATAATATTGTGTCTTTACTTTCTCTTGAACTATTGATGTGATTTGAACTGCGGATTATTGACCATTGCGTATGATATTCTATTTCAATCTAACTGCAGTCTTAATTAGCCATCTCATAATAATATTGTAATTTTTTAGTATCCTTAACAGGTAGGGGCCCCGAGCTCCCTTGTCCACGGGCCCCCGGCTAGGTTGCTACGCCACTGGACTTGGTGAGACCAAATCTTTGATCAAGTGGTTGATGCATTTTTGGTTTGGATAGAGTCTAGTATGGGTTTCTCTCCCCAGTTTGGAAATCGTTATCATTCTGTATCTCCTCGCTCTGACATACTGTGTTCTGCTGAAGAAGACTATTAGGCCTACTTACAATCCCTGGAAGGTTCTCGCACATTCTAGAATACACTTGAAAGTTCTCGAAGAAGACGAGACAACGAATCGGCAAAGGTGGTGTGTCGTTTAAGTGGAGAAGAATAGGAAGGCGCAGTATGAGTTGAGTCACGACTTCTGGAAGCCATTTTTAGCATCCAATACCAAAGTAGTGACTCGCATTACACCTTACTAGAGAAGGCTCGACCACATGTTCTCAGCGTCACAAGTAAAAAGCCTTTAAAAATTCTCATAATACAATAACCAGTAGGCTTTGCGTAAAGTTTTTCTTATTTACTTGTGAGTATGGCAGAAGGCAAATTCTTTGACGAAAATACTCTGCACTTATCAACTTCCTCTATGGACATCTCAGGTTAGCCCGGGTCTGTCCAAAGCCATAATAAAGTAGGAGGGCTCCGCGGTGGGTTCGCGACTCACACAGGTGAAAAAACTACGCAAAAGGAACAACACAACAACAGTCAGGACATCGTCAAAGGTGATTCAAGATGTCAGGAGAATGATGGAAGGTGGCTGAAGTACTGGCGATGGACTAGGAGGAGTGTAGGAATTGCGTTTCCCGACGAGCAGACCTGTCTGCACTGAAAGGACATCTTATTAAGTAAGTAAGATCAAACGCCCCTGAGTAATTTATGGACCTGACCGAATTACTCCTGCTGAAAATGAACACGTTATTGGGAATGGGCAATTCCTATTTTGTTGCTATTATTAGACAATTGAGAAAGCGACTTAATCGGATTTCCCTGTTCAAACGAGCTTTCAACCAGGTTTCTGCGTATTCTTCCACGTACGGCTATATCAGCTGAGACTCTTTTACCACAAGGTAAACTGACATATTAGGCCTAAGTCTACTGGACATCATATTATTAGGATTTGAAATTCAAATGCCTGAGGCGTCGAGCCAACGCCAAGTGTTGAACAGTTATTATAACCCGGATCAACGTAGAGTCCACAGAGATAAATGTGAAACTGAAAGCACGGCATCGGTTTCTGACAATATTCATTCATTCATTCATTCATTCATTCATTCATTCATTCATTCATTCATTCATTCATTCATTCATTCATTCATTCATTCTTTCATTCATTCATTCATTCACGCATGCATTCATTCATTATATTAATTCATTTCGAAAATTTTATAGCGCCTCTTCAGGCAGAGTCTACTCAGAGGCGCTCCGAGCCCAGCCACTGCTAAAAGATAGGTGTTGTGAAACTGGTAGAAAGCAGACAAATTATTTCGAGGTAGCAAACGCAGTGCAAGCGGGAGTCCATTCCATGTGGACGGTCCAACAACCGAGAGAGCTCGACGCTGTCTGGTGGAAGACCGGTTCGAGGGACCACAGGAGCCAGTAGCGGCGCTAGGAGTGGGCTAGGGGGCTAAACCCCCTAAAAGTCGATCCAATTATAATTACTGTATAATGCACTTGTTGATTTTACGAGGCACATATATAATGATAGATAGGAATAGCCTACTTAACTTGTTTAAAAAAATAAAATTTATGCAGTGTTACACAAAGCCAATACAAGCAAAACTAACTGTAAACGTTGTATAAACTGCCATTTGTGGATTGTACCATGCATGGGAAATCAATTTCTACGGCAGTTGCAGGTCTACATTTCAACACAACGCTGACGACAATGAATGACTGCGCTAGTTAGCCTATAAGTAGTTAAACATGTAGTAAGCCTACATTGGTCTAATGTATTATTGTTTACCCAGAAACACTAACTAACACATATAAAAGATAATGACTGCACGTCTATATAAATTATGGCCTAACTGAATTTTATGGATTGCCACAGACCATGGCAAGTCGAGGAGAGATTGGATGGCAATCGGAGAAATCATTGGCGGAGTGCATGTCTTACATGTTGGACAACGAAATAGCAACAGACGTCTGCTTTGAAGTTGGGCCACCAGATGGCGCAACTGTCAGCATTCGGGCTCATCGACTCTTGCTGACAGCACGTAGTCCCGTCTTTGAAGCTATGTTCTCCAGTGGAATGACTGAGAGCAAAGGTGGAAAAGGCAGGAAGATAAGAATCAAAGACATCAGTGTCGATATTTTCAAAACGCTTCTGAGGTAAATAATTTTGAAGTCATTGTCCTATATATGGAAACATTTGTAGCAAGCACATGCCATTGTTGCTTGAGCATAGCTGTCAAGTATCTAATGCAATTTCCGTTGACTTCATTTAAAGTAGTCTATCTTTTCTTTTTGATAAAACTTTTAAAGTACCGGTACTTCAAGTACCCCTTTGCTGAAACGTTCAATTTGTACAGTGGGTTTCAAAAGAAGCGTTGTAGACCATTGAAAATTTTGATAATTATGATCTTGAGCTAAACAGAATGACAAAACTATTTTGAATACATAAATCCATATCCAGATTATCCGTGTTTGTTTTCTAAATTTCGTTTCGCTGCTGAGTTTAATTTAACCTGTCCAACAGATCTAATTAATAGCCTACTAAGGTTCATAGACCGCCATTAGAGTGTCCCAAAAAACTTTTTCTTGAAATTCTTAGGTCTCTCCAGTAAAAAGGTTTCCTATGGAGATGATAATATTTGTGTAATCATTTCGAATTTTTAAAATAATTTTTAAGGGGTCAATTTTATATATATAGCGTACTACGATATTCGTGTGCAAATATTTCAATATATGAGGCAACGTCATTCACACCACATATATTTTAAATGCTTTAGCACAAAATATGATATGTCATACAATGTAATTGCTCAAAAAATGTTATGCTGTATTTTTCTCAGACCGGTTTTGCAGTAAATTGACTGAAATTTGACAAAATTGATATATGCACAGTAGGGTGGTCGTTAAAAATGAAAGCTTGAATTGACTGTTCTCCAAGGCGCCATTTGGTTCCATTCTCCCCAGAAACATCACACAAAAAGTTGTAGGAGAAAATAATAATATTTAGAACTAGCACAACGCCATCAAAGTTTTACCCTTATAATAGCAAGTATTTTTATGCTCAAAAGTAGCTATATGGTTGTAATCAACCAGGAATCTTCAAACCAGGAATCAATTCAACTACTTGTAGTTGGTCCACACTTCAACATAATGATGCTACTGCTATCGTAATCATAATCATCAGTTTATATAGCGCCACTTCAATAGAAATTCCTCAAAGGCTAGAAAACTGTATACGCATCATCACAGAAGATAACATCTATCATACCTTATGTCATTACAAATACTACCTGTTTTGCCTTGTTGTCTTGATTGATAATAATAGCTTACCAGGTATTGTTCTTTGACTATTACAGTAAGGGAACAGTAATAGTATATAATAGGGATAAATATAAAATTGTTGTAGTTTCATCTGTGTCCTACGTAATTAATCTATTCTGCAAAATCACCAATATTCTTAATGAGGTCTGATTTCTCATAAATATTTCCTTTTCTACCGTCTTTGTTCATGGGGTTGCTGGGTACAAGGAACTGGTGTAATATTAAAAGTAGCAACCCATTTTAGATGCAAATTTTTATCTCAGATTTAGGCTAATATGTTTTCAACCTGAGGCATTATTACCCTGTCTCACAATTCAAATTGCATTTGGTCTTTGCATGGGTTTGAGCTATGGTGTAGTTTTCACGATACACTTCCCTCAAAGTGAAATCTCTGGCATGTTGCCCAAAGAAGGTGTTCATCTGCCATCAAGAGTGCAGCAATGGGTTTTGTCTTGAGGGTATACTATACTTAATCTTTTGGATTGGTTGGTCGTCTGAGATGTCCTGGTGGCCACTGTAATTTCAGCTGGATCCATTGCTGATCATGAGGTAGAGATTTTGAGTTGCACATAGCTTACATCAAATCAAATCAAATCAAATCATTTTATTCTGTAACCAATCACTTATTACAGTAAAAAAAAATTACATGTAACATAATCAATTGGGAATGGCCACAAGGATGGGCCCTGAAGGGATCACTGACCCCGCTAATAGGGACACCTACATACTTGTGAAACAAAAAGATGGGACGGCCGACAATTGCTATTAACTAAGAGGTGAATTATTACAATGATGACAACTATACTTCAGATATCTTAACTAAACAAGAGAAAAAAGTAAACTCTTAACTAGATAAGAAAGAGTAAAGATAGGAACATGTTTGACACCATCGCCTTTCATGCTAATTTATAATAATAGGTAGTTAATTTACAATAGCTAATAAAGGCAGTGTAATTTGAGTCCACTCTTGACAGCACTTTCTGTGTCAATTATTTGACTCTGTGTTCATTCTTTCAACTCTAAAAGTATACTTTTAATGGGATAAATTCTATATTTTGAAATAGACATCAATGTGAGTAGGCTTCACCAGGCACTCAATTATGACGCTCTTTTTAGAAGTTATTTTAAAGCGGCTCTTTGACTCCTGTGTGGTAATATGTAATTTCATAGATCTATAAAAAATTATGATCTCAATCATTTCAATATCTATTTTAATTTCTTTCTTTACAGCAGCTCTTGATAAATTCTATCTGTGATGCGCTGTGTCATTGTGCTCTGATTGCCACAATAAACGAAAATGTCATCTGTGTGTTTTTCTCTGGTTCAGCTATTATTGAGGTCCTTGTTCGTGTTATATCAGAATTTGTGTTAAAATTAGGCATTAGTAAGGAGCCTTTAGTGTAACAAAGGAGTCCTGTAGATAGAAATCAGACATATCAAAAGAACATAGCAGTGTGTTGGCTTACTAATAGGCCTATATTTTTACAGTCATTGATCTCAGAGCCTCATGCCTCAGATACTATTGTGATGGTCAATTATTCATGAAAATATAATAAACCATTATCATCATTGTAGAAGCTAGGCACACTTGTCAGTTGTATTCGAGTAAAAGAATGTAGTCTTTCTGATAAAACTAATCATAGGTTCAAAAATGTGAATAAAATATCCTTATACTCAAAAAGACGATGATATTTCGCAAAATCCAAAACTTCAAACACGTTGTGCTAGTCCTAAATATTTTTGAATCGGGATAATTTTTGAGTTACATCAGTCTTTTACCAAGTGGCACCAAATGGTGGGTTGGAGAAAGAATAAAACTAAAGTTGAAAATTTGCCATTGCAGATGCGACCACCCTAATGCACAGACTTTCAAATATTATTAGAATTTGGAATATTATTTAATCATTATTGACTACTATAATAATTCGAGCATTTATTCAAAACATAGTTTACTTTGAGATGGCATATTGGTACACAGTACCAAATGTGAGATAGTCACATGTTTGGTCAAATAAGTAGTTCACTACATCGGAAGAAGTGACTCAAGTGAGTCATGGTTGCAATTTGGGAAGTACTTTCGATGTTTTTCAACAGCTTGCAATTAGAACTGTTTATGACTTTCATTTGTTATGGTATTAAATGTCTGTATCAGGCACAGCCATTGACACATGTCAAGTTGTTCACGATTGCAATGGCTTAATTGTGCGATTTTCCAGATGATCAAACAGCAGAACTCTCTAGAAAGCTATCGTCAATGCCGGTAGTCTGGAAAAAGCTTTGAGAGATATATAGCTTTGGTAAAGTTGTGGAAGAAACTGGACCAAGTGAGATCCAATTTCTTGTGTTGCTTCCTTGTGTGGTGTTAAGAGATCGGAAAACAATTCAAGAGTTGCGTGCTCTGGACTGAAGTATCAAGAATGGCATTGCATTGCTTTAAGTGCAGTAATACTGAGACCAGGATAATCATATGCTTGTAATCTTCTAAATAACATGATGCAACTAAATTAAGCATCAGCTGAGATCGGACAGTGTGCCAGGATAGGATGTAGGCTTACACTGATACAACAAACGTGCTTAAAGCGTTTTAATACATGTGAATCATTAGCTGTTAAACTGATGACAGTCTCGTTTCCATAGAACGGCAACTCCATTTTCATTGAGTAATATAACGGCCTTGGCCATACAACGTACTCTATCTGAAGAGCATCAAACTTGCAAATACCAGATATGTTTGGTACATCCATCCCACCACCAACTCAGCAAATGTAAAGAATTCATGGAAATCCTCCATAGGATGATGCTCTGTGAGCCTGATCCAAAAAGCAAGTTTTAAAGCCTTCAGTTAACAATAATTATCTTTTGGGATTTTTTGCTGCAGAAACTGATGTTTGTTTAATTTGAACCAGTTTCATCAAACATCTTGAAAACACAGAATATCTGTAACCTTATAGATGGTCAAAGGCATGCATAAAAGTCGCTGGGAAGTATCACCTCAAAGATAGCACAAGTTCTCAAATAGATGGTCAATTAATCAACTTTGACAGTGCTTTAGTTTTACTGTGACTTGCCATGACAATAAAATTAACCAATATTGTAATATATAAATATGTAACCGTTAACCCATATTTGCATTATGTAACAGACTGTAGTGAAAAGGATATATCAAACAGTCTGAAATTTCGTTTTGCACACTTAACAAGAGCGGCGTCATTGGAGGTTGAAACCTGCCGAAGGGCAGAGAACCTAAAGAAGAAAGACACTTAACAAAAATGGCTGCTCCATACATGCAAACCCACGAGACAGCAGCTCTGCGTGAAATTATATATATATATAATATATATATATATCATATATGTATGTATATATATTATATAGGGCATATACATATGTGTAGTGCACTTATTCATAATGAAAATGGTGTTGGGCTGCAAAAAACCCAAGGTTCATGAAAATACGTATGGGTGATATTGATAATGATAGCGGCAAACCACAATGTATTTTTATGATATCTTATAGCTCTTTGGGGAACCCCTAAATGTCCTTGAGAAAATTTGAAATTTTTTCCCTAAAGTTATTTTCCACCAATGATACTTTTTGGCTGGAGAGACTTAGCATTTTCAAAAATAACCTCAAAATGGGACACCCTAACCGCCATGGTACCTGGACCGAATCAGAAAGTATTTTCGATGGTGGATTTAGAAACATTGGGTTGATTTTTGCACAAAGCGATCCAGCTGACAAATTCTTCTATTCAGAAACTTTTTCCCTCAGATGACTAACTTTATGGAGACGCGTATGGCCAAAGCCGTAGCTAGGGGTTTGAGGTGTTTGAATAATCTCGAAATGAAATAATGCAAAAATAAAATAATACATTTTCAAGCACATGATGTAAGAACTACAATGTGTAGACTAATGTAATTTCGAGCAGAAAATAGTTCAAAATCGCGGAAAATAGTGGGTTTTTTGCACCGCCGTGAACATATTACAAGCCAAAAATGTATGAATAGCAGCAATGACAAACGGTCTTAAGAAAATTTCGGCCGTACTCGCCCCAAAATTCACGGTCGAGAAAAGAGATATACCCCCGAAATAAAATCCTGTCTACGGCCTTTATTTTCAAGGATCACAATAGCTCTTAAGTAACCTACTATATAACCTACTGTATAATAATAATTAATGTATATCGTGGTTAAAAATGCTTCGTAGATTCATCTACACCGACGATGTCGACATTTCTCTTAAAGCTGCGCCTGCATTGATGTATGCTGCTAAAAAGTGCATGTTGCCAAAACTGTCTAAGCAATGCAGCAGTTTGCTTCAGACAATCATCGACGTTAAGAATGTTTGCTATCTATTGGATCAAAGTTTACTCTTCTCGGAAGAAACTCTGAGAGACGATTGTCTGAAGTTCATTTCCAGTTTTGCTGACGAGATTTTCAGGCGAAAGGAATTCCTGGATTCCTCGCGTCAAGCCATGGAAGCTATTTTGAAGATTGAGAAAATGAGGACGAAGGAGTCGTTCATTTTCCAGAGTTGTGAGAATTGGGCGAAACATCAGCTGCGTCGTTTTAAGTCGATTTGTGATCCAACTGATGAGCAGATCAGAGAGGCTTTGGGCGGTTTGCTGTTTAGCATCCGTTTTCCGACCATGAATCCCAAAGAATTTGCAGATCTGGTTGTTGATCGACATGTTTTAACTGCAGAAGAGAAATCGTCAATTTACTTTTATTTCATTAAAAAGGAACAAAGGGAAAATCTGTTGTTTGACGTTAACAAAAGGAATGTCGAAGAAAAATGTGTTGATCGAACTATCAAAGTCCAAGCAGGGCCTTGTCCAAGTGGAGGAGGGTTCGGGTTTTCTGGTCCAAGAAGAGACTCCATTGCTTTTACATCAGACAAAGGAGTTGAATTGTGTGGCCTTGGATTGTTTACTGGATCCAATTCATACGAAGTTGATATTGAAATATTGGATCCTGAAAAATCACTCTTCAAGAAAAGATTCACCATTCCTTTCACCGGAAACTCAACACCATTGAAGATTTCTTTCGATTCTCCAATTTGCATTCGCAGCGGAGTTATCTACACGATCGTCGCTTCTGCACGAGGCAGCATAGGATACTACAGCGACCAATGCCAAGTTACATGCAAAAGCGATGATATAACATTTACATTTTCAAACAGCGGTCAGTCTTCGCAAACCAATGCTACTCGGGGTCAGATCCCACAACTTTTCTATGTCTAAAAATCATGTTTTCAAGGTTTCAATATTTTGTGAAAATTTTATAAGATCTTATTAAACTTCAGATAACGTATCCATATCCTGGACAATGCCTTTTTGCATGTCTATAAGCCAGCAATGGACAAAATAATCTCAAGGTTCAGATCACGGAACCAGCAGGACATGTCCTTATTTCCCATGAAGTTAACTTGTACCAGAATATGCCGCGGGAAGAATGAGAGGGATTTTCGCACGCAATGCCTGCGTTTCGCTAATTCTGAATGTGTGTTCGATTTGGTGAGTATACGAAACCTATCGGCGTGTTGAAGAGTTTCCTAAGAGGTCAATATTACCGCCCTGCAGGAAATAAAAATACAGTTTCAATGGCGCCAATAATAAATTTAGCTGCTTTAGCAATGGACTGGATACACCGATATCGTACGAGGGACAGGATTGTGCCGAGTCTAAGAAACTAACGTCGCTAACTTTTCATGCTCGTGGATATAGGCCTACATGTAGGCCCTACTGTCCAGAAGTTGGTAGCGCTGTAGCCAATTGGCGATCGCGAATAAGCTTAGCGCTCGGGAATAAGCTGGTGCCCTTCGTTTGACTTCCGATGGCGCTCTAGAAATACGGAGATTGCGATTACGATTGGCCGCCGTTTTATTCCCCACTACGTGTGATTTGTTCTTTCTCTCGTAGCATAACGGTTTCTTACAGGGAGTGTGGTACCTTGTTAGGTTTAACAGAAACTCAACAGCTAACCGATTTGTGGCAGACCGTAGGCAGTGTAGGCCTGCAAGTAAGCTCTTCTCCTCGTCACGTAATTCACCATGTAATTATAACAACAAGACGTCTCAATGGCTGTGTGAGCGCCTTGAAATGTGATTGGCGTAGGCTCAAAATCTTAAAGAATGTCCATAGAAATAAACTTCAAAGCCGTCGAAATATAGTTGATCTTGTTATGACACAATTTACAGCATTAACCATAAATAAATGATAAATAAATATGATTAAATAAATATTATCAAATAAGAAATTCGATGAAAATGTGTATGAACGATGACTGGTTGAAATAATTATGAGTAAAAATATTATTTGTAGTTCCTGACTGTCAGTATATATATGAGACGGAATCTCTTTCGTGTCTGTCTCAATATTTGCGTGTTCATGTGCGTGCGTTTGCGTACGGAAGTGTCTGTGCTCCTGTGCATGTGTCTTGGTGGCTCTGTGTGTCTGCGTTTGTGTCTGTGGCTGCGTCTGGTTCCTCTTAGCGTATTCAGCGCATGCGCTCTCAGATCGACATTTGCGAATGTGGGAAATGAAAGTCAGTGTTCGTATTCAGCCGAACAGCGATAGGGATAGCGAAAGGTTTATGGTTAGGATTGGAGCTAATGTTTGAGTTAAGTGCTAGAGTTGGGGCTAAGGCTACGAATTGGGCTAGGTCGCTATAGGGCTAAATTAGATTAGGATTAGGGTTAGGTTACCCTGTTGGGGTTTTGGTTGGGTTTAGCTTAAGCTTTAGGGCTGCAATTAGAGTTATGGTTAGGTTAGAGCTAGGGTTGGTGTTAGAGCTAGGGTTAGGGCTAGGGTCCAGTTAGAGTTAGGGTTAAAGATGGGAATAGGGTTCGGGTAAGGATTAGAATTAGGATTGGGATCATGGTTAGTGTCAGGGTTGTGGGTTAGGATTAGGGTCAGGGTTGTGGGTTAGGATTAGAGTCAGCGGTAGGGTCAGAGTTTTGGTCAGGTTTTAAATTATAGCGTTTTAGGCTATGGTTAAGGTTATAGGGTCAAAGATGGAGTTCTGCGAAAGTGGAGCAGATCGCAGGATTCCAGGAAACGAGGGCAATAGTCGTCTGCGAAGACTCCGAAGAGTGGCTGACGGAGGAGGAGGAAAGATAAGGAGGAGGAGGAGAAGGAGGAGGAGGAGGAAGAGTATGAAGAAGAGGGGAAGAAGGAGGGAGACGAGAGTATAGCGAGGAATGGAAGAAGGAGGAAAAGGGGAGGAGGAGGAGGAGGAGGAGTGAGGGATGAATAGGAAAAAGAAGAAGGGTATACAGGAAAAAGAGAAGGATGCACAAGAGGAGGGGAAAAGGAGGATGAGGAGGAATAAGTAGGAAAGAAAAAAGAGGAGGAACGAAAATAATGGGAATAAGAGATAGAAAGAGGCATTTGCGTGGTCAGGAATTTATGATGGGGGAGCGTTTGGGGGTTTTATGGCCTGGCCGGATGCCCTTTCTGACACCAACCCAAGAGTATTACAGTGAATAAAAGGGGAATAAAGTAGCAAAGGAAATAAATTAAGAAAAACAATTGTTACTGCAAGCAATTGCTTTGTTTTTTCTTATTTAAGTGGATAAATAACCTTTTAAAATCTTTTTCCTTAGGCCAATGGGAGGAATTTAACCCCCGAAACCCTGTCTACGCCACTGGAAAGAGGAGAAACAATAGGTACGAGAACTGGTGATAAATGGAGAAGAAGAAAAGAGAGAAAGGAGGAGTTAGCTATTTTAACAATAAACGGGCGAATTCCCATCACTTGTATCAGATGAGGTTCGAACTCGTACTCTCAACGTCGCAAGGAATAAGCCTTTGAAAATTCTAATGTAGGCCTACAACACAATAAGCAGGAAAAAATCGACAGGCAGAGGTCAAGATCGGAAGAGTCTGGCGAGGAGTTAGATAGACGGGTTTGGTGTAGGCCTATGATGTTTAGAGTTGGAACGGCGTGGGGGTAGGGGAAAGTCACGAAAGTGGAAGAATCAGGATATATCGGTGAAAAAGCAGTGTTTTGAATGTCTAGTGAAATACCTGTGAGGAAATAGCAAGAGCTGAAGCCTTGGTGAGTTCGTAGGATGGGTCCTAAGCCATAGTTAGCCTAGTTAGCTACCTCGGTAAGAGAACCGGCGACCGCGCGTCTGTGAAAGAGAGCGAGCGGGCCGCGGTTCGATTCCCGAAAGTGGCTATTTCAGATATTCAAAATCTCGGGCTAGCACGGTCCGTCCACGGGGACCTAAATGGCGTGGCGTCCATTCAAACGGGCGATCGGTGGTGATGGATCTCACCCTGAGGGTCGAGGCCATAGGGGGCCACTATATAAAAATTTGATTACACACACTACACCCCCTAGTAAGTAGGAAATGCGTAACTTTTTTATATTTACTTGCGAATATGACAGACAAACCTATGAGGAAAATGCCACATAATTCAGGGTATAGCCTGGGTCTGCCTCAAGCCATGATAAAAGAAGAGGACTCCGTGATGGGCTTGCGACCCACCCGGATTAAAAAAGACCTACGCAACAGAAGCAACACAACAACTGACAAGACGCCATAAAAGGTGATTTCAGATGTTGGATTCTGTGTCATGGGAGACGTCTGAAGAACTGACCATGGACTGGGAGGAGTGATGGAGATGCGTTTGTTTGTATATGCACTTGTTATAGCGCCCCTTCAAGCTCTCTACTCAGAGGCGCTCCCGAATGCAGAGCGGACACTGCATCGGAGTTTCACGCCGAAGCGCTGAGCAATTGTGAGTGAAGGACTTGCACAAGGTCCTTACGCGGCGAGGTGGATTCGAACCTCGAACCTTCCGGCTTCAAGGCAACGACGCCACCACTACACCACCGCGCCCCACGTTGCTCGATGAGTAAAAGTGCACGGGAATGACTAAGTAGAGTCTACTAAGTAAGTAAGACCCAAACGCCCCAGAGTAATTTATGGACCTGCCCGAATGACACGTAGAAAACAGACACGTTATTGGGAATGGGTAATTCCTATTTTGTTTCTATTATTAGACAGTTGAGAAAGCGACGTGGATTCCGTGTTCAGTCTGACAGTTTCAACCAGGTTTCAGCGAATTCTTCCACGTAGCCCTATATCAACTGAGACTCATTTTAACACAAGGTAAAATGGCATAATTAGGCTACTGGACATCATGTTATTAGGCTTTGAAATTAAAATGCCTGAGGCCAGGGGCTTCTATGCCCCCTAAGCAACCGGGCGCAATTCATTTTCTTCCCCCCCTTTTTTCTGGACCGGCCCTCCTCTATGTAGGCAATATAATGCAATATAGCCAGTGCTTAAAGTGTAAAAAAAGAAGTGCCAGGACGCTGTATTGTATACGGATTACGGAGACTTAATTTTCGGACAAAACAGGAAAAAGATACCGATTCAGCCGCCAGAAAAGTTGATGACCTTTTTTTTTTTTTAGTCATCCGCCAAAATTTTTGGGGAAAACAGGTAAAATGGGCCTTTTTCCGGGGAAAAGGATACCTATTCAGCCGTCATGGACGGCCGTCCGCGTAACTGCAGGGACGCCGTCCCTGCAGTCATGGACTACCGTGCTGGCAGTTCTGACCAAATAAGACATAGGACGGCGTCCCGCCTCAAAAATAAGTGCCGGGACGCCGTCCATGACCGTCCTGGCACACTTTAAGCCCTGAATATAGCGCATGCATGCCCTCCTCTAGTGTGGGAATTAAGGTTTGTTTGGAGAGGGACAAACGAGCATCCAGCAGACGATCGCCGAAGAATGTGTAGCGCCGAGAAGGGACCTGGTATGGGGAGGGAATGTGCCCCTCCCGATAAGAAATTTTTGCGATCTCCGCATTGCAATTTCAGCATTTTAAGCTGTCCTCTTAGCAAAATTACTCTACTATTTCAGTGGAGGAATTGCTGCCAAAATTGGGCAGCCATATGTTTTGCGCCTCTGATCAGCGTACATACGAGAGGCGTTACATAGATTTTTAGAGCACAATGCAATACAATAAAATACAATGTAGGCCCTACATTGTAAGCCCACGTAATAATGATGTTGCTTTACTAAGTGTTCAAGGACCATATTTGACTGTCTGAAATTTGAAAGATTGGCTAACATTGGAGAGAAGCCATTTAGTTGTGCAAACTAGTATTTGTTTTAACATTATTTTGCTCAATTATACTATGATTGTATTATTTAGTAAAATAGTAAAAACATAATTATAATCATGTAATAGGAAATTTTTATAGTATATTATAGCTGTTATAGCAGTTCATGTAATTCAAAAATGCAGATAGTAGCCTAACTAAAAACTCAAAGTGTATAAAGTGTATACATTTTGCTAAAAACTAAACTATTAGGCCTACTATTTTGTCCAAATTTATATGGAGGGGAAGTATTTTCTGGGAGATCTTCCTTTACTATCTTCCTTTTGTGATGCCTAGATTGAACGCTGCCCTCCATGTCCGACCTTGCCCCCCAACCGACGTGAATTTTGGCTGTCTTCTGATTCCCCCTATTTTTCACTGGGCGCAAGCTGCGCCCGCCATGTATAGGGATAGAAGCCCCTGCCTGAGGCGTAGAGCCAAGGCCTAGTGGTGAACAATTATAAGCCGATCATGCATGGCCATGGGCGCCGACTCTGTGAGGCCCTTGAGTGCTCAGCACCACCAGAAATTGGCCATGCGAGGCCCGCCTATGCATGGACACCACCAGAAATCAGCCAACAAGATGTGCTTTTTAATGATATTATTTCTCTGATGGCATTGCTTATCTATAAATATCATTGCGTCTTTTACGCATTTTCTTTTATCTCAGTTAGTCTACCTTACTATTTGGTCTACCGGTCTACCCCAGTTTTACCACGTCCGATCGTCTGAATTACATACGAATACGAGGAAAACCTCGAAATCCTGCTCATCCGATCCGCTTCAGTAATTTTTTTTATTACGGACGAAGGCGACGATTTGAATGAATGTTTCCTTTTATTGTATATGCTAGGCTATATATTATAAAATGATCATCACTGCGCGAGAATCACCTCCCATCATCACAAAAGCTGGATATTGTTTTGTCGGCGTTAATTAACAAATCAGCCTTGACTAAATTGTCTGTGAAAACTATTTGAAAAACTGTCTCCCACAATGTTAATAGTGGCTCACTAAATAGTTGTTAATGTAGGCCTAGACAGAATTTTTTGATTTATTGTGTAAAATTTGAGTCTGTTGAGTGTTGACCTAATTAGGGGACAGTGCTCCAAGATGCCTCTGCTAACGGAGATTGTGATTTTCTGCAGTGTGGGGATTTCAAGAGAAGTATGTGTTGACACCAGGGCTTAAAGTGTGGCTGGACGGTCATGGACGGCGTCCATGCACTTATTTTAAAATCTGAACGCCGTCCAGCCACTTATTGGCCAGCAATGACTAGAAGGGTAGCCTAAGGGGCGTCCAGGCACTTCTTTTGGAAAGATAAGGGGCGTCCAGGCACTTATTTTCCCACACTTTTAGCACTGGTTGACACAAAGAGGGGGTGATCAAATTTTTTAGGCAATTGGGAGGAACATTTATTGAAGTCCTAAATCATATCTTGAAACAATGAAATAATGGGAAATTTTTATGAGATAACAGCTTAAAATGTCACTATTTCATGTTGTGTTGAATTTTTTTAAACAACGGCAAGGATACTTTCAAGTTTTAAGCCACGACAATTTAAAAAAAAATGACAGCATTAGGGCCTAGATGCTACCATCGCAGTGTGGCAAGAAGAAAAATTGAAAATGGTTAGGAGCACATCCCTCCCAAATCCATACGGCACTTCTCTGCTCGGCGATCGTCCTTTGACCGCGAGTGCGTCCCCTAAAACCATGAACATTTTGTAGATTGTACCATGGGAGCCAATTTCTTTGACAGTAACAATTGCAGACCTACGTTTCAACACAATGCTGAAGACAATGAATCAGTGTGAAAATTGTGGAAAAATAACCGGGGGTGGTGGACCATTATCCGCAATTCTCACCCTGCAAGGAATCACTGTGTTATAACTAGGCCTACAAGTAGTAAAATATGTAGTAAGTCTACGTAGGTCTAATGTATTGTTGGTTACACAGAAGCGCTAACTCATATAGCCTATAAAAGATAACGACTGCCCATCTATATTATGGCCTAACTGAATTTTAAGGATTGCCACAGACCTACCATGGCAAGTCGAGGAGAGATTGGATGGCAATCGGAGAAATCATTGGCGGAGTGCATGTCTTATATGTTGGACAACGAAATAGCAACCGACGTCTGCTTTGATGTCGGGCCACCAGATGGTGCAACTGTCAGCATCCGGGCGCATCGACTCTTTCTGACAGCACGTAGTCCTGTCTTCGAAGCCATGTTCTCCAGTGGAGTGACTGAGAGCAAAGGTGGAAAAGACGAGAAGATAAGAATCGAAGACATCAGTGTCGATATTTTCAAAGCGCTTCTGAGGTAAGCAATTTTGAAGTCATTGTCCCATATAGGGAAAATCTGTAGCAAACACATGGCATTGCCGCTTAAGCATAACTGTCAAGTATCTAAAGGAATTTACGTTGACTTCATGTAACGTAGTCTATCTTTTCTTCCTGATAAAACTTTTAAAGTACTTAAAGCAAACGCTCAGATTTTAACTTTATATGGAGTCGCGTAGACAAGGCTATGATCAAAGCCGTAGCTAGGGGTTTGAGGTGTTTGAACACTCCCGAAATGAAGTAATGTGAAACTGAAATTATGCATTTACTAGTGCATGATGTAAGAACTACAATGTATAGACTAATGCAATTTCGAGCAGAAAATAGTAGAAAATCGCGAAAAATAGTGGTTTTTTTTGCACCGTCGTGAACGTATTACAAGCAAAAAAGGTATGAAAAGCAGCAATGACAAAAAAGGTCTTCAGAAAATTTCACCCCAAAATAGTCGGCCCCAACGTGTAGGTCTACTCGCTCCAAAATTCACGGTCGAGAAAAGAAAAAACACCCGAAATAAAATCCTGTCTACAGCCTTGGCTATGGCCTTTATTTTCAAGGATCACAATAGCTCTTTAGTAACCTACTTTATAACCTACTGATTAATAATATTAATTAAAGTATATCGTGGTTAAAAATGCTTCGTAGATTCATCTACACCGACGCCGTCGACATTTCTCTTCAAGATGCGCTTGCATTGATGTATGCCGCTAAAAAGTACTTGTTGCCAAAACTGTCTAAGCAATGCGGCAGTTTGCTTCAGACAAGTATCGGCGTTGAGAATGTTTTCTTTCTATTGGATCAAAGTTTACTCTTCTCGGAAGAAACTCTGAGAGACGGTTGCCTGAAGTTTATTTCCAGTCATGATGACGTGATTTTTAGGCGAAAGGAATTCCTGGATTCCTCGCGTCAAGCCATGGAAGCTATTTTGAAGATGGGGAAAATGCGGACGAAAGAATCGTCCAATTTCCAGAGTTGTGAGAATTGGGCGAAACATCAGCTGAGTCGTTTTAAGTCGATTTGTAATCCAAGTGATGAGCAGATCAGAGAGGCTCTGGGCGGTGTGTTGGTTGGCATCCGTTTTCCGACCATGGATCCCGAAGAATTTGCAGATCTTGTTGGTGACCGACATGTTTTAACTGGGGAAGAGAAATCGTCAATTTACTTTTATTTAATTAAAAAGAAACAAGGGAAAAATCTGTTGTTTGACGTTAACAAAAGGAATGTCGAAGAAAAATGTGTTGATCGAACTATCCATGTCCAAACTGGGCCTTGGAATTCTAGTCCAAGTGGAGACTCTATCTATTCAGGGCTCGGGTTGTCTGGTCAAAGTAGAGATTCCATTGCTTTTACATCCGACAAAATAATTGCATTGTGTGGCCTTGGATTGTTTACTGGATCCAAATCATACGAAGTTGATATTGAAATTTTGGAACTTGAAAAGTCACTCTTCAAGAAGAGATTCACCATTCCTTTCACCGGAAACTCCAAACCATTCAAGATTTCTTTCGATTCTCCAATTTGCATTCGTAGAGGAGTTCTTTACACGATTGTCGCTTCTGCACAAGGCAGCATAGGATACTGCATCAAGCAATGCCAAGTTACATGCAAAAGCGACGATGTCACATTTACATTTTCAACCAGCGGTCAGATTTCACAAACCAATGCTAATCGGGGTCAGATCCCGCAACTTTTCTATGTCTAAAAATCAAGCAGAGTTTCAATATTTTGTGAAAATTGTGTAAGAACTTATAAAACTTCAGATAACCTATCCATATTCTGGACAATGCCTTTTTTGCATGTCTATCAGCCAGCAATGAACAAATCTATCTTTAATGATTTCTTTAACCTTACCTCTGATCGCCACTCTTATTCAACTAGAAAATTAACTGTTTATGACCTTCCCTATGCACATACTAATACTCGTCGATTCTCTATACAGTATACTGGCTCCCAATGTTGGAACTCTCTCCCTACACATCTTCATTCCCTACCTAACACAAGATTATTTAAGCATAAACTTCGCCTTTATCTACTTAAAACACTTCTTGATATGTAATGGTTAAGGTTTCTGCTCAGTGGTTTCGCCAAGCCCTTAGTTAAGTCTTTAGTTAAGTCATTAGTTAAGAGTTGTTTTTCTCGTTATATACAGAAATGTCGATTGCTTAATATTTTTTTCTCTCTCCCTCATCATTTTTTTTATTCCTACAATTGAATCTTCTGTCATGTTTTTCTTTTATATTTTGAATGAATTATGGGTGGCCCTATTAGCGGGATTTTCCATCCCTTTTGGGTCTCCCCTTCTTCACCAAATTATTAATGTATTACTCAATGCCATAATTGTATCATGTTTGTTTGTTGTTTTGGTTGAGGAAAAAAATTCTCAAGGGTTCAGTTCACGGAACCAGCGCATTGCAGGACATGTCTTTATATCCCATGGAGTTAACTTGTACCAGTATGCCGCGTGAAGAATTACAGGGATTTTCGCACGCAATGCATACGTTTCGCTTACTTTCAATCTGTGGTCGATTTTATGAGTGAACGGAATCCTATCGACTTGTTGAAGAGTTTCCTAAGAGGTCAATATTACCGCCATGCAGGAAGGAAAAAACACAGTTTCAATAGCACCAATAATGAGTTTAGCAATAGCCTAAAAACATCGATATCGTACGAGCATGGGCACCCGCAGAAATGTTTGCAGGAGGGGCAGAAACAATGGTCGCGGTCAATTTCTTTTTGCAGGAGCTTGAAAATGCAATTAAGCAGAAAATTAAGAACACGGTTATTTTCCACATAGGTTTCTATAATGTCAATTTCTCAGTTTCAGGTTGTGTATACATTAACACTTTGGTGCCAATAAATTTGTTAAAAACCAAAAAGCAGTAGTTAAAAAATAGGAAATCGATTTTCCAGGGGGCAAGTGCCCCTCTTGCCCCTATGTTCGGGCGCCCATGCGTACGAGGGAGAGGATTGTGCCGACCCTAAGAAACTAATGTCGCTAACTCTTCATGGTCTTGTGTATAAGCCTATATATATATATATATATATATATATATATATATACATGTATACTGTCCCGAAGTTGCTAGCGCTGTAGCCAATTGGCGCTCGCGAATAAGCTCAGCGCTCGGGAATAAGCTGGAGCCCTTCGTTTGACTTCCGATGGCGATCTAGAAATATGTAGATTACGATTGGCCGCCGTATTATCCTCCGCTACGTGTAATTTGTTCTTTCTAGCGTAGCATAACGGTTTCTTACAAGAAGTGTGGTACCTTGTTAGGTCTAACAGAAAGTCAACATCTAACCGATTTGTTTCAGACTGTAGGCAGTGTAGGCCCACAAGTAAACTGGTCTCCTCGTCACGTACTTCACCATCTAACAAGAGGACGTCTCAATGGCTGTGTGAGCGCCTTGGAATGTGATTGGCGTAGGCTCGAAATATTAAAAATTTCCATAGAAATAAACTTCAAAGCCGTCGAAATACTTGATCTTGTTATGACACAATTTCAGCATCAATGTTAAATAAATGATAAAAAATATGATTAAATATAATTATATGAATAAATAACAAATTCGATTAAAAAATGTGTATGAACGATGACTGGTTGAAATAACTATAAGTAAAACTATTATTTGTAGTTCCTGACTGTCATGCAGTATATATAATTATACTAGCTGGGGTACCCGGCGTTGCACGGGAAATTTAGATTTTTCTACCCCAAACCCAGGTAAACACGTCCCTTTTGGGGGTTTATAAATGGTAATTTTATGACCCTCTGCTTTGAAGGTTTAATAATGCTGGTTAAGCTCACGTCTGCATGGGCGCCGCTCCTCTTATTTGATATATATACTCTCTGGCCTATGCGTAAAATAATGACGTCAAAAGCAACGTGCATTGCAAAAGATTACAAATGGCGTCGTATTCTTCAGCGAAAGTGTAATTAACATGGCGAAATTTAAAATGTCTGTATTTTTAAAGTTCAAGTGACTAAATAGCTGAAAATAGCGTACTTTGGTGGCTTTGGTGAACGTTTATGTAATTGCAATGTTTCAGGTCAGTATCTGTAAAACTGTGAGCGTGCATCGCGGCCAAATATATCCCGATCCATTCTTATAGATATAGATATGAGACGAAATCTGTTTCGTGTTTATCGCAATGTCTGCGTGTTCATGTGCGTGCGTTTGCGTACGGGAGTGTTTGTGTTTCTGTGCATGTGTCTTGGTGGCTCTGTGTGTCTGGTTCCTCTTAGCGTATTCAGCGCATGCACTTTCAGATCGACATTTCCGAATGTGGGCAATGAAAGTTAGTGTTCGTATTCAGCCGACCAACGATAGGGATAGCGGAAGGTCTATGGTTAGGGTTGGAGCTAATGTTTGAGTTAAGTGCTAGAGTTGGGACCTAAGGCTACGAATTGGGCTAGGTCGCTATAGGGCTAGATTAGATTAGGATTAGGGTTGAGGTTAGGGTTAGGGTTAGCCTGTTAGGGTTTTGGTTGTGTTTAGCTTAAACTTTATAGCTGTAATTAGGGTTATGGTTAGGTTATAGCTAGGGTTGGGGTTAGAGCTAGAATTAGGGTTAGACCTAGGGTTTAGTTAGGGTTAGGGTTAAAGATGGGAATAGGGTTGGGGTAAGGATTAGCATTGGAATAATGGTTAGTGTTAGGGTTGTGGGTTGGGATTATGGTAATGGTTGGGGTTAGAATTAGAGTCAGTGTAGGGATATAGGGTAAGAGTTTTGGTCAGGTTTTGGATTATATATCGTTTTAGACTAGGGTTAGGGTTAAAAATGGAGTTCTACTAAGTTCTAAGTAAGTGGACTACGTATTAAGAAAGACCCAAATGCCCTAAAGTAATTTACGGATCTGCCCGAATAACATTCTGCAGAAAATGAACACGTTATTGGGAGTGGGCAATTCCTATTTTGTTGCTATTATTAGACAGTTGAGAAAGCGACGTCGATTCCGTGTTCAGTCTGACTTTCAAGCTTCAACCAGGTTTCAGCGTATTCTTCCACGTAGCCCGATATCAACTGAGACTCTTTTACCACAAGGTAGAATGACATTATTATTAGGCCTAAGTCTACTGGACATTGTATTATTAGACTTTGAAATTAAAATGTCTGAGGCGTAAAGCCAAGGGTTAGTTGTGACTGGTGAGCAATTTTAACCCGATCATGCATGGCGAATTGGCGATCGTTTCGATTAAATTAAGCTGAGTTGAGACTGTGTGAGGCCGTTAAAGAATTTTTTACATTTACAGAACTAAGGGAATCCTATAAGAAAACTCATAACTTGCTGTTGTATGCTCTCATGCCTAGACTTTCCCTTTCCCAAAAGTCAGTTTGCTATAAATAGCTGAGATTTTACTAGTTGAATTACCGTAACTTACAATGGAGAGAATATATTATGAAACTGAAAGCATAGCATCAGTTTCCGACAATATTGATCTATAATTACTGCATAATGTCCTTGTTGATTTTACGAGACACAAAATGACGGTAACTAAAAATAGGCACCTACTTAACTTGTTTTTGTTAAAATAAAATCCATGCAGTGTTACACGAAGCTAATGCAAACAAAACTAACTGTAAACGTTTTATAAACTATAGGCCTACCATTAATTTTGTGGATTGTACCATGCATGGGAAACCAATTCCTTTGACAGTAGGGTCTAACTGTTGCAGACAGTGGCGGCACCAGGATTTCAGTTTTGGGGGGGCTGAGTCCTCGCGGATGAAATTTTCTATTTTCATCCGCCAAAATTTCCTACCTCTTTTTTTAGTCATCCGGCCGAAATCTCGCGGAAATTTTCCATTATTTTCATCCGCCTAAATTTCTGACGACCTTTTTTAGTAATCCGGTCGAAAATCGTAGAAATATAGGCAGTTTTGCATGTCAAACATCCAGGATGACCTTTTTAGCGGGGCTTAGCTTTTTATAGGGGGGGGGGCGGTGGAAATTTGGGTGTGAAAAATAGACTGTGCTATGGGGCTCTGAGAAACGCTGGGGGGTTGAAATCCCACCCACCCCGGCAATTCTCACCCTGCAATGAATCACTGCGTAAGTAGGCCTACAAGTAGTAAAACATGTAGCAGGCTTACGTATAGGTCTAATGTATTAGGCCTATTGGTTACACTTACACAGAAGTGTTAACTAACTCCTATAAAAGAAAACGACTGCTATCTATGTAACTGAATTTTATGGATTGCCACAGACCATGGCAAGTCGAGGAGAGAATGGATGGCAATCGGAGAAATCATTGGCGGAGTGCATGTCTTATATGTTGGACAACGAAATAGCAACAGACGTCTGCTTTGAAGTTGGGCCACCAGATGGCGCAACTGTCAGCATCCGGGCTCATCGACTCTTGCTGACAGCACGTAGTCCTGTGTTTGAAGCTATGTTCTCCAGTGGAATGACTGAGAGCAAAGGTGGAAAAGACGAGAAGATAAGAATAGAAGACATCAGTGTCGATGTTTTCAAAGCGCTTCTGAGGTAAGCAATTTTGAAATCATAGCCCCACAGGCAAACAAGAAACATTTATAGCACACACATGGCATTGCCGCTTAAGCATAACTGGCAAGACTAGTATCTAGAAGAATTTACGTTGACTTCATGTAACCCAGCCTATCTTTTCTTCGTGATAAAACTTTTAAAGTAGACTACTTAGAGCAAACGTTCAATTTGTACAATGGGTTTCAAAAGAATCGTCGTAGACCATTGAACCTTTGGGCAAAACTCCGAACTCCGGTCCCAAATTATTTCACAGCATTTGTAGATAACTGCCGAGCCGAAAACGTTTATTGCACTCAAAAAAATCAGAAAAATCATCCCGCTTCCTGTTTTGGGGTCGCAGTTTAGCGTCGTTAATTTCTTTTCTTCTAAGGGATTACCGCATGGTTGATAAATGGAAGCTTCAAGCTGGATTGATGATTTTCATTCATGTATTTCAACATGCATCCAGCTTCCATTTCTCAAGTGATGTATCATTAATCTGGCTTCCAGTTCTCAAGCGTTATTTTTGTCAATCCAGCTTCTATTTCACATATAAGGAACCTTCATCCAGCTTCCATTTACCATTTGCCGGTGAGCCAATAATATTTAACAACCTCAGCACATCGTTTGAGAAATGGAAGCTGGATGCATGTTGAAATACCTGAATGAAAATCATCAATCCAACTTCCATTTATCAAGCATGCGGTAATTAACGATTAGTATTTTAGTCACAGATGAAAATATTGATAACAAACCACGAAGTGGGATGACAGATGAAAATCCTCAGACCAAAACAATAAGTGGGATGAATGTATTCAGAATGTACTGGTAACCAAAATGGCCTCAATAATGACGTCATTGTATATGAGGGTGAGTAAGAAAGCATTGGAGAAGCATATCTATGTGATAAGCCATGCGAAATAATTTGGGACCGGAGTTCGGAGGTTTGCCAAACTGTGGATAATTATGATCTTGAGATAAACAGAATGACAAAACTATTTTGAAGACGTAAGTATGTTTTTGTTTTCTAAATTCGGCTTCGCTGCTGACAATATCAGCGGAGTTTAATTGAACTGTCCAACAGATCTAATTAATACTTTGGTTCATAGACCGCCATGATAGGCCTACCTGGGTCGAATGAGAAAGTAGTCTCGATGGTGGATTTAGAAACATCGGGTTGATTTTTGCACAAAGCTATCCAGCTGACAAATTCTTCTATTCAGAAACTATTCCACTCAGATGGTTAACTTTATGGAGTCGCGTATGGCCAAAGCCGTAGCTGGAGGGTTGGGGTGTTTGAACACCCCCAAAATGAAATAATGTAAAAATGAAATAATATATTTACAAGCGAATGATGTAAGAACTACAGTCGTAATCGTAAACTCGAGATTTCTAAAGCGCCACTCGAGAGCCAAGCGCGGAGGCACCAGCTTATTCACGAGCGCTGCGTTGAGTTAGAAGAGTTGTCCGTGAGAGTAGTCCGTGGTGGTCCGGGTCGAGTTACCATACGACAGGGTTCTCAAACTTTATTTTTATTGTACCCCCAAGTAAAAATATCGAATGATGGCGTACCCCCAGCAAAGTGAGATCAGAAACAAAATGCCATTGCGATGTCTTCTGGCAGTGACAACTAAAAGTTCATTTAATCATTGGTGACATCGTTTATTAGAGTCTATGCCTAAATCCCCATAAAGGGAGCAAAATCTAGTTTTTAATCATATAATCTTATCAACAATAATATTATTTTACAAAAATTGTTCTATAACCCCTGCAAGAAAGGAAAGGAACCAACCTATAAGTATTTAATACTGCTGTGCACAAGCTTGTTCAGACTAGCACAGATTTGCAATATCTGCATGGTTTCATATTTGTCAATTTCAAACTCAAATTTACCCCATGTTTGTTTTTGTTAGCAAGAATAGTTAACAGTTTCACCCAAATGTGACGTGCTGAAAGAAATCAACAAATTTAAAGCTCGACCAAAAATTAATCATTTGGCCAATTGAGCTCTCTACTGTTTTAGCTCTAGGCCTATATTATAGGCCTATGGTCTGAGATATTCTGGCTTTGGTACTTTCAACCATTTATGCATTAGGCCTATTTGTTTAAAAATTATAGTAATACGCCTAAACATAAATATACATGTATTACATGCAATGCATTGTATGTGAGTCTCGTCATATGCTGTGAAAGAAAGAAATGACGATGCTCTAATATGTTGCAGCGTTAAAATCACTGCTAATCAAAGAAAGATGGACATAAAGTCCATAAACTCAAAGAAACTTTATATTTTTGGAATTTTTCGCGTACCCCTTACCGGCGCCTGGCGTACCTTTAGGGGTACACGTACCACAGTTTGAGAACCCCTGCCATAGGATCAGAGGGGCGGAACAGCTACTAAGGGGGTGTCATCTGGGCCTGGAATTGGATGGTGGAGGATCAGATGAGACAGAGTAAGAATTCGTGAAAAGGATTGTCTTAAGTTCGAACGAAAAGCCCGAGGTGTGACGGATAGAGGAGCCTGAGGAAGGTTGTGGTGTGTGATTAGTAATGATGGTGGAGGGACTGAAAAGGATCGGAATTCGAGAGGCAGATCATTTCAAAGGCGGGGTGCTGAGATGGATATGACCCGGTTGGAGAACTTGAGATGACTTGTGACCGGCGGCCGAGAAAGTGTGGGGCAGGCGAATGATCGGGTAGGCTGGATAGTGAACAGTTCGCGAAGATATCTGGGCTGGGAGCATTGTAAAGAGTTGTAGGTTAAGGAGAGAACTTTGAGTGGATTCGCTCTAGGATTTTCAACCAGTGAAGTGACTTAGGATGGGGGTGAGGTGATGATGTCTGGGCAGTGGCGTAGCCAGGAATTTGTGAAGAGAAGGTTTATGACCGGATACCCTGTTTTTTGCTATTTTTCTTATTTAAATGCATAAATAACCTTAAAAAACTTTTTCCGGAGCCAATGGGGGGTTTTAACCCCCGAAACCTCCCACATTGCCTACGCCACTGTGTCTGGGTGTTTTTTGGTGACGGCTCTAGCTAGAGAATTTTGAATGAGTTGGAGGTGCTTAAGTTGTGAAGAGTCAAGGTTTAAGAACAGAGATTTGCAATAGTCAAGTGTTGACGATTTGTAGACTAATGTAATTTCGAGCAGAAAATAGTCGAAAATCGCGCAAAATAGTGTTCTTTGCACCGCCGTGAACATATTACAAACCAAAAAATTTATGAAAAGCAACAATGACAAAAAAGGTCTTCAGAAAATTTCGCCCCCAAAAAGTCGGCTCCAGCGTCTAGGCCTACTCGCCCCAAAATTCACGGTCGAGAAAAGAGAAAAACACCCCCCGAAATAAAATCCTGTCTTCAGCCTTGGCTATGGTTTTTGTTTTCAAGGATCACAATAGCTCTTTAGTAACCTACTGTATATTGTATAGCCTACTGTACAATAGGCCTAATAATTAATGTATATCGTGGTTAAAAATGCTTCGTAGATTCATCTACACCGACGATGTCGACATTTCTCCTCAAGCTGCGCCTGCATTGATGTATGCCGCTAAAAAGTACATGTTGCCAAAACTGTCTAAGCAATGCAGCAGTTTGCTTCAGTCAAATATCGACGTTGAGAATGTTTGCTTTCTTTTGGATCAAAGTTTACTCTTCTCGGAAGAAACTCTGAGAGACGATTGTCTGCAGTTTATTTCCATTTCTGCCGACGAGATTTTCAGGCGAATGGAATTCCTGGATTCCTCGCGTCAAGCCATGGAAGCTATTTTGAAGATGGGGGGAATGAGGACGAAGGAATCATTCATTTTCCAGAGTTGTGAGAATTGGGCAAAACATCAGCTGAGTTGTTATAAATCGATTTGTGATCCAACTGACGAGCAGATCAGAGAGGCTCTGGGCAGTTTGTTGTTTAGCATCCGTTTTCCTACCATGGATCCCGAAGAATTTGCAGATCTTGTTGGCGATCGACATGTTTTAACTGGGGAAGAGAAATCGTCAATTTACTTTTATTTCATTAAGAAGAAACAACTGAAAAATCTTTTGTTTGATGTTAACAAAAGGAATGTCGAAGAAAAATGTGTTGATCGAACTCTCAATGTCCCAGCAGGGCTTTGGATTTCTGGTCCAAGTAGAGACTCCATTGCATTTACATCCGACAAAAAAATTGCACTCTGTGGCCTTGGATTGTTTACTGGATATAAGAGAAATTCATACGAGGTTGATATTGAAATTTTGGATCCTGAAAAATCACTCTTTAAGAAGAGATTCACCATTCCTTCCACCGAAAATTCCACACCATTCAAGATTTCTTTCGATTCTCCAATTTGCATTCGTATTGGAGTTAACTACACGATTGTCGCTTTTGTTCAAGGTAACATAGGATACTGCAGCAAGGAATGCCAAGTTACATGCAAAAGAGACGATATAACATTTAAATTTTCATCCAGCGGTCAGACCTCACAAACCAATGCTACTTGGGGTCAGATCCCACAACTTTTCTATGTCTGAAAATCATGTTTTCAAAGTTTCAATATTTTGTCAAAATTATGTAAGAACTTACAAAAATTCGCATAACGTATCCATATCCTGGACAATGCCTTTTTGCATGTCTATGAGCCAACAATGGATAAAATAATCTCAAGGTTCAGTTCACGGAAACAGCGCATTGCAGGACATGTCCTTATTTCCCATGGAGTTAACTTGTACCAGTTTGCCGCGGGAAGAATCAGAGGGATTTTCACGCGCAATGCATGCGTTTCGCAAGTTCTGAATGTGTGGTTGATTTTGTGAGTGTACGGAAACCTATCGGCATGTTGAAGAGTTTCCTAAGAGTCTAAGAGGTCAATATTACCGCCAGGAAAAAATAGGCTACAGTTTCAATAGCACCATTAATAAATTTGGCTGCTTTAGCAATGGACTGAATACATCGATATCGTACGAGGGAGAGGATTGCGCCGAGTCTAAGAAACTAACGTCGCTAACTCTTCATGCTCGTGGATATAGGCCTACATGTAGCCCACTGTCCCGAAGCTGCTAGCGCTGTAGCCAATTGAGGCTCGCGAATAATCTCAGCGCTCGGGAATAAGCTGGTGCCCTTCGTTTGACTTCCGATGGCGCTCTAGAAATACGGTAATTGCGATTACGATTGGCCGACGTATTATTCCTCCACTACGTGTGATTTGTTCTTTCTAGAGTAGCATAGCGGTTTCTTACAATGAGTGACTGTGTGGTATCTTGTTAGTGTAAGGAAGTAGGGCTCCATTTATACAGCGCCATGTGACATCGATTATAAGTTAACTGCGTGTATTGCCATGAATGAATATGTATGGTTATGAGAGTATATGTATGTATGAGTGTGAGTAATATGTGATAGAACTGCGCCCTGTTTAAGTAGGCCCAGCTGCAAGTGGAGGACTCAGACCTGATTTAATAGACCGATGACGAACAGAGAACTAGGACCTGCATTTGAGGCCTCGGCGTCTTTACACGTCGATGGCGTGGCATATGCACAGAGACACGCGCACGGACATTAGTAGGACGCAGGCAGACAACGAGAGATACACCATGAAATAGACAGAGCTGAGGGCAAAGTGTATAAAAGGGAGTGAAGACGAACAATCGAGGCCTTTTACGTTGAACTCGGTGGCAGAGAGGATGTGAATTGCGGCCCGCCGCGCCCTGGCGATCGATGGACCAGGACGGCGTTAAAGACTATTGGAACTGGAGTATCGGGAAGAGTTAAAGATTACGGAGGCGTTCAAGAAGAAGTGAAGTTACGTGAAGATTATGCGACGAGTAATTCCGCAGAGTGAGGACGATGTTTTAGAGACGTTTCGGAGGAGCAGAGGATTTCGTGGATGAGCGTTCCACGACGAGGAGGATTTCGGGAATTCGTGAGAGGAATATTCCGAGAAGTTAAAGAAAGCGAGTGAGGCCAGTTCGTCGTCCTCCAGAGGCCAGTTGTTGTCTTCCAGTCGCCAGTTTGTCGTGCGAATTGCGAGTTTGAGAGTTACTGTGCTAGTTCGCTGTGTGCGAGGACGATGCAGAGAAGAGAGGATAAAGGCCCGTATCTAAGGACGATTGTCTAGATTCGATAACAAGGGACGAGTTAATAGATAAGTCTGCGACACGATAGGATTCAACTACGAGGAGAACAGCGGTGAACGACGAGAAGTGAAGCGATCGTTATACTAGGAATAGACGGCAGGAATCGAAGGACGTTGCCGAGAAATTGGAGACTATTACTGATGGTGATTCTGCGAGTTCATGGAAGGAAGGAGGAGACGCTAAAGACGGAATTCTGTGAGAACATATTGAATGAAGGAAGGACTGACACGAGCGATCTGACAGGCAGGTCTCATTATTATTGTTGTTGATAGTGGGAAAAACCCAGGTCTGAAATTAACCCGTATTATTGTTGCTGTGCGCTAGGCTAGGCAGAGTGAAAGAGTGAATGCTATAATTAGTTTCTTTGATTATATTGCGCTATCTTGTGTCTTGATTGTATTAATTGACTGTAATAAAGACATAGCTACGGCTATTGGACTAAAATGTCTCGGCTTTCTGTAAGTAATGACGGGGATGAGAATGAGAGTGAAACTGGACGAGAGGAAAGGGACGGACAACGATCTTTAGGCCAAGATTCCGGACTGATGGCCATGTTATCCAATATGAACCGAACGCTTTCTAGTGTCCACGACAGACAGCAACAGATTGACGATCGGGTTAGAAGAATAGATGAAGGTCAACGTCAGATTGACGATCGGGTTAGAAGAATGGATGAAGGACTACATGACGTGTCCGACCGACAAAGACTGTTAGAAGAACGATTCACGAGGATGCCCTACGAGCCAGACCTAGTATTTGCAGACCCAGATGAAGAGAGAGGAAGGAGCGCGACATGGACATTAATGAGGGACAATCGACGTACGGGTTGGCAGGACGGAGAAGAGGACAGGAGAGAAATCCGGCAGGAAGAGGAAGCAAGGGACCAGGAAGTGAGAATTGCGAGAACGGAGGAAGAGGAGGAGATTAGGACGAACCCAGGTAGTGAAGAGAAAACTATCGAAGAGCAATGCGATTCCGCGCCAAAGGCTCGGCCGACACCTCGAGAGGAAGAAGGGAAGGGAACCAGTACAGAGGCTATGCCAGATAGTCGGAGGAGTGCCAGACTGATGAATAAGACTAGGCCCGACTATGCACAACTGGATAGGCTGGGGTTTCCCACCCAGGCCGGTTACTCCGCTATCGTAAGGGAAGGGAGTAGGGAGAGGAGTGAGGAGAGGGCCTCGATGGTCAGAACCGAGGGGGTACCCAAACAACTGGGGGTAGCGCCCCAGTTGGCCCTCTCGGGGACGACAACAACGTTCAATAGGGGCCAACCCCTTTTTAGGACGGGCGATGGAATGGCAGACTGGGGAGGGTTGGAGGACGGACGTTTGGGGATCCCTCCCGGTGGTGCCAGACCAGGCGGCCCACGATTAAAAAGGGGGGAACGTTACAATGGCGACGAGGATGGGATTCGAGTGGAGTACAACGACTAAAAAGGGGGGAACGTTACAATGGCGACGAGGGTGGTGATGTGAGAGTGAGAACAGAGCGTTACAATGATGAAGAGGCTGGTGGGACTCATGTAAGACAGAGAGACGAAGATGTAGATAGATTTGGAAATGAAAATATGGATGAGATGAGAAATTTTGGACATAGAATAGGAGGACAAAATGAAGAAGAGAATAGAGGTGGAATATTAGTTAGAAGAGAAGAAGGAATTAGGAATAAAGACAGACAGAGAACTGGCTATGACGAAGAAGAAGAACGAATGAGGATATTTGACTGTAATGAAAAGAGATGGACAGAAAGTGCGACGAACAGAGGAAACGACAACCGACAATTAAGATTTGATGAACGTGTGCATGATGAGTATGAAGATGGTGTTGTTTTTGATGATGTTGGGCCGAAATCTAGCCACAGGCAACTAAACCAAAATTACGAATCTATTTTGGGGGATCCGAGAAGCGGATACGTGAGTGCTTCAAAAATACTCGCAAGAGGGCGATACGAGAATCTGTTGCCACCGCAAACGCATATGTACTCTGGGCACATGATGACTAATGAAACAGCAGTAGAAGGGTTGCCAAGGAGAATAATAACAATGGGGTCGACGAGCTATGAACAATCGACTACAGCACAACCGAGACTGAACCATACGGCAGCACAGCAATACAAACCAGTGTCTCAAACGTACGCTGCCACGCCAAAAACATCCATCGCAACACAGACTATGGCAAATGAGATCAACGACCAAACGAGTCGACCGACTATCGCGAGAATCGGGAGGAGAAAATTCGAACAGGCACCGGCGACGTCGTCTTCCGAATTTTTTATCGACTACCGGGTGGAACTCTGGAACTATGTTTTTCTGCTTTATTATTGACGCCAAGCGAGGAGGAGGTCAACGGACGTGAAGCACGACCAAAACGCTTTATAAAGAAACCCAGTCGTTATCAGTAGACTTAATGTTGCGCTATATAAAAATGTATTACAGGATGATGCTTAATTAGAATGCATAGAGACTATTAGTAGAGTAATGCTATTGAACTGTCTTTAACTGTGGACGTGCATAATGATCGAGGAAAGATTTTGTTTTTAAATTAGTAATGAGAGTGCTATTGATGATATTATCGGATAATTAAGGCTTATGGAACTACTGAGCATATTATGAGGCGATTAGTGACTGCATACTTGCAGAAGACATTGAAATGTTATATTGCTATGTGCTAGATTTATATTGTGGTGATTGCATTTTACTGCTTAAGGTATGACTGGTTGATGAATGGTTAAAATAGGCCTAACTATTGTGTACACGCAGTCAATATAATCGTTCCTCATGCTTCGGAATTAGATGGGCGGGGGTATTGTAAGGAAGTAGGGCTCCATTTATACAGCGCCATGTGACATCGATTATAAGTTAACTGCGTGTATTGCCATGAATGAATATGTATGGTTATGAGAGTATATGTATGTATGAGTGTGAGTAATATGTGATAGAACTGCGCCCTGTTTAAGTAGGCCCAGCTGCAAGTGGAGGACTCAGACCTGATTTAATAGACCGATGACGAACAGAGAACTAGGACCTGCATTTGAGGCCTCGGCGTCTTTACACGTCGATGGCGTGGCATATGCACAGAGACACGCGCACGGACATTAGTAGGACGCAGGCAGACAACGAGAGATACACCATGAAATAGACAGAGCTGAGGGCAAAGTGTATAAAAGGGAGTGAAGACGAACAATCGAGGCCTTTTACGTTGAACTCGGTGGCAGAGAGGATGTGAATTGCGGCCCGCCGCGCCCTGGCGATCGATGGACCAGGACGGCGTTAAAGACTATTGGAACTGGAGTATCGGGAAGAGTTAAAGATTACGGAGGCGTTCAAGAAGAAGTGAAGTTACGTGAAGATTATGCGACGAGTAATTCCGCAGAGTGAGGACGATGTTTTAGAGACGTTTCGGAGGAGCAGAGGATTTCGTGGATGAGCGTTCCACGACGAGGAGGATTTCGGGAATTCGTGAGAGGAATATTCCGAGAAGTTAAAGAAAGCGAGTGAGGCCAGTTCGTCGTCCTCCAGAGGCCAGTTGTTGTCTTCCAGTCGCCAGTTTGTCGTGCGAATTGCGAGTTTGAGAGTTACTGTGCTAGTTCGCTGTGTGCGAGGACGATGCAGAGAAGAGAGGATAAAGGCCCGTATCTAAGGACGATTGTCTAGATTCGATAACAAGGGACGAGTTAATAGATAAGTCTGCGACACGATAGGATTCAACTACGAGGAGAACAGCGGTGAACGACGAGAAGTGAAGCGATCGTTATACTAGGAATAGACGGCAGGAATCGAAGGACGTTGCCGAGAAATTGGAGACTATTACTGATGGTGATTCTGCGAGTTCATGGAAGGAAGGAGGAGACGCTAAAGACGGAATTCTGTGAGAACATATTGAATGAAGGAAGGACTGACACGAGCGATCTGACAGGCAGGTCTCATTATTATTGTTGTTGATAGTGGGAAAAACCCAGGTCTGAAATTAACCCGTATTATTGTTGCTGTGCGCTAGGCTAGGCAGAGTGAAAGAGTGAATGCTATAATTAGTTTCTTTGATTATATTGCGCTATCTTGTGTCTTGATTGTATTAATTGACTGTAATAAAGACATAGCTACGGCTATTGGACTAAAATGTCTCGGCTTTCTGTAAGTAATGACGGGGATGAGAATGAGAGTGAAACTGGACGAGAGGAAAGGGACGGACAACGATCTTTAGGCCAAGATTCCGGACTGATGGCCATGTTATCCAATATGAACCGAACGCTTTCTAGTGTCCACGACAGACAGCAACAGATTGACGATCGGGTTAGAAGAATAGATGAAGGTCAACGTCAGATTGACGATCGGGTTAGAAGAATGGATGAAGGACTACATGACGTGTCCGACCGACAAAGACTGTTAGAAGAACGATTCACGAGGATGCCCTACGAGCCAGACCTAGTATTTGCAGACCCAGATGAAGAGAGAGGAAGGAGCGCGACATGGACATTAATGAGGGACAATCGACGTACGGGTTGGCAGGACGGAGAAGAGGACAGGAGAGAAATCCGGCAGGAAGAGGAAGCAAGGGACCAGGAAGTGAGAATTGCGAGAACGGAGGAAGAGGAGGAGATTAGGACGAACCCAGGTAGTGAAGAGAAAACTATCGAAGAGCAATGCGATTCCGCGCCAAAGGCTCGGCCGACACCTCGAGAGGAAGAAGGGAAGGGAACCAGTACAGAGGCTATGCCAGATAGTCGGAGGAGTGCCAGACTGATGAATAAGACTAGGCCCGACTATGCACAACTGGATAGGCTGGGGTTTCCCACCCAGGCCGGTTACTCCGCTATCGTAAGGGAAGGGAGTAGGGAGAGGAGTGAGGAGAGGGCCTCGATGGTCAGAACCGAGGGGGTACCCAAACAACTGGGGGTAGCGCCCCAGTTGGCCCTCTCGGGGACGACAACAACGTTCAATAGGGGCCAACCCCTTTTTAGGACGGGCGATGGAATGGCAGACTGGGGAGGGTTGGAGGACGGACGTTTGGGGATCCCTCCCGGTGGTGCCAGACCAGGCGGCCCACGATTAAAAAGGGGGGAACGTTACATTAGCTCTAACAGAAACTCAACAACCAACCGATTTGTGGCAGACTGTAGGCAGTGTAGGCCTAAGCTCGTCTCCTCCTCGTCACGTACTTCACCATAATATAACAAGACATCTCAAACGGGTGTGTGAGCGCCTTGAAATGTGATTGGCGTAGGCTCGAAATCTTACAAATGTCCATAGAAATAAACTTCAAAGCCTTCTAAATAGAATAATAGATGATTTTGTTATGACACTATTTCAGCATCAATGTTAAATAAATGAAAAATAAATATGATTAAATAAATATGATAAATAAATATGATTAAATAAATGTGATTAAATGGCAAATTCGATGAAAAAAATGTGTATGAACGATGACTAGTTGAAATAATAATAAGTAAAATTATTATTTGTTGTTCAGTGTCTATAATTATAATTTATATGCGACGGAATCTATTTCGTGTCTATCTCAATGTCTGCGTGTTCATGTTCGTGCGTTTGCGTACGGGAGTGTTTGTGCTTTTGTGCATGTGTCTTGGTGGCTCTGTGTGTGTCTGGTTCCTCTTAGCATGTTCACATTGTTCAGCGCATGCGCTCTCAGATCGAAATTTCCGAATGTGGGAAATGAAAGTCAGTGTTCGCATTCAGCCGAACAGCGATAGGGATAGCGGAAGGTCTATGGTTAGGGTTGGAGCAAATGTTTGAGTTAAGGTACAACTTAGTTGGGGCTAAAGCTACGAATTGGGCTAGGCCACTAAGGCTAGGTTAGATAAGGATTAGGGTTGAGGTTAGGGTTAGGGTTAGCCTGTTAGGGTTTTGGCTGAGTTTAGCTTAAGCTTTAGGGCTGTAATTAGGGCAGTGCTTAGGTTAGAGCTAGGGTTGGGGTTAGAGCTAGGGTTAGGGTTATGGCTGTAGGGCTTAGTTAGGGTTAAAGATGGGGATGGGGTTGGGGTAAGGATTAGGATTAGGATTCAGATTCGGATAATGGTTAGTGTTAGGGTTGTGGGTTAGGATTGGAGCCAGCGGTAGGGTTAGGGTCAGGTTTTGGATTAGAGCGTTTTAGGCTAGGGTTTAGGCTTAGGGTTAAAGATGGAGATCTGCGAAAGTGGAGCAGATCGTAGAATTCCAAGAAACTGGGGCAATAGTCGTCTGCGAAGAGTGGCTGACGGAGGAGGAGGGAAGAGAAGTAGGAGGAGGAGGAAGAGGAGGAGGAGGAATGGTACGAGGAAGAGGGGAGGGAGGAGGAAGACGAGAGTATAGCAAGAAATAGAAGGAGGAAAACGAAGAGGAATAGGAGTGAGGGAAGAATAGAAAAAAGAACATCAGTAGCAAAAAGAGAAGGATGCGCAAGAGGAGGGAAAGGAGGATGAGGAGGAATAAGTAGAAAAGAGAAAAATAGGAGGAATGCCTGGACGAGGAACGAAAAAAAGGAAGGAAGAGATAGAAAGAGGAAGTGGCGTTGCCAGGAATTTATGATGGGGTGGGTTTGGGGGTTTTATGACCTGACCGGATGCTCTTTCTGACACCAACCCAACAGTATTACAGTAAATAAAAGGGGATTAAAGTAACAAAAGTAATAAATTAAGAAAAACAATTGTTTCTACGAGCAATTGCTTTGTTTTTATCTTATTTAAGTGGATAAATAACCTTTAAATTTTTTCCCTAGGCCAATGGGGGGAGTTTAACCCCGAAACCCTCTGTCTACGCCACTGGAAAGAGGAGAAACAATAGTACGAGAACTGATAATAAATGTAGAAGAAGAAAAGAGAGAGAAAGGAGGAGTTAACTATTTTCACAATAAACCAGCGAATTCCCTTCACTTATATCAGATGAGGTTCGAACTCGTACGCTCAGCGTCACAAGTAATAAACCTTTAAAAATTCTCAAGTAGAGCTACATGTACAACACAAAAAGCAGGAAAAAATCGACAGGCATGGATCAAGATCGGGTGAGTGAGGTGAGGAGTTAGATAGACGGCTATAATGGTGGATGATGCTTAGAGTTGGAACGGCGTGGGGGTTAGGGTGAAGTCACGGAAGTGGAAGAATCAGGATAGGATCGGGTGAAAAGTAAACAGTGTTTTGAATGTCTAGTGAAATACTTGTGGGGAATTAGCAAGAGCTGGAGTCTTGGTGATTTCGGAGGATGGGTCTTACGCTCTAGTAGGCCTAAGTAAGAAATGCGTAAGTTTTTGATATTTACTTTCGAGTATGGCAGACAAATCTATGAGGAAAATTCCACATAATTTTACCAAATTCCCATAAGGATAATTCAGGATATAGATAGCCTGGGTCTGTTTCAAGCCATGACAAAATAGGAGGGCTCCGCGGTTGTTTGCAACACCCCCTCTACCCCCCCCCCTCAGGGCTAAAAAAAAGACCTTCGCAACAGAAGCAACACAACTACTGGCAGGACAACATCAAAGGTGGTTTGAGATGTCTGGATTCTGTGTCATGGGGAGTCTGACGAACTGGCGATGGACTGGGAGGAGTGGAGGAGATGCGTTGCTCGATGAGCAGAACAGAATGGGAAGGACAAAGTTCTAAGTAAGTAAGACACAAATGCCCCAGGGTAATTTATGGACTTGCCCGAATAACGTTCTGCATAAATGAACACGTTATTTGGAATGGAAAATTCCTATATTGCTGCTATTATTAGACAATTGAGAAAGCGACGTGGATTCCGTGTTCAGTCTGACTTTCAAGTTTCAACCAGGTTTCAGCGTATTCTTCTACGTAGCTTGTATCAACTGAGCCTCTTTTAACATAAGGTAAAGTGACATTATTATTAGGCCTAGGTCTACTGAACATTATATTATTAGACTTTGAAATTGAAATGCCTGAGGCGTAGAGTCACTCAGCCAAGGTCTACAGTGGTGATCAATTATATACAAGCCGATCATGCCTGGCGATCATTTCGATTAAATTAAGCTGGGTTGAGACTGTGTGAGGTCACTAAATATAAACTTTTACATTTACATTTACATAACTAAGGCAATCCTAGAAGTAAACTCATAATTTCCTATTGCATGTTCTTAATATCTAGCCTAGAGTCTAGACTTTCCGAAAAGTCAGTTTCTTATAAATATAGCTGAGATTTTACAGGTGGAATTTCCGTAACTTACAATGCAGAGATTAATATGAAACTGAAATCACGGCATCGGTTTCTGACGATATTAATTTCTAATTACTGTATAAAGTCGTTGTTGATTTTACGAGACACAAAATATCGATAGCTAAGAATACTCAACTTGGTTTTTAAAAATTCATGTAGCGCTACATGAAGCTAAATAGCTAATGCGAGCAAAACAATCTGTAAACGTTTTATAAACTATCATCTGTGGATTGTACCGTGGGAGACAATTTATTTGACAGTAACTGTTGCAGACCTACGATTCGACACAACGCTGAAGACTATGAGTCAGTGTGGTAAAAAAAAACTGGGGGTGGACCATTATCCACTTGGAATTTGGGTGTGAAAAATAGACTGTACTATGGGGCTCTAAGAAAGACTGGCGGTTGAAACCCCAACCCCTCCGGCAATTCTCACCCTGCAATGAATCACTGCGTAAGTAGACTTACAAGTAGCAAAACATGTAGCAGGCCTACGTATAGGTTTAATGTATTATTGGTCACACAGAAGCGCTAACTAACTCATATCAAAGATAATGACTGCCCATCTATATGGGGCCTAACTGAATTTTATGGATTGCCACAGACCATGGCAAGTCGAGGAGAGATTGGATGGCAATCGGAGAAATCATTGGCGGAGTGCATGTCTTACATGTTGGACAACGAAATAGCCACAGACGTCTGCTTTGATGTCGGGCCACCAGATGGCGCAACTGTCAGCATTCGGGCTCATCGACTCTTGCTGACAGCACGTAGTCCCGTCTTTGAAGCTATGTTCTCCAGTGGAATGACTGAGAGCAAAGGTGGAAAAGGCAGGAAGATAAGAATCAAAGACATCAGTGTCGATATTTTCAAAACGCTTCTGAGGTAAATAATTTTGAAGTCATTGTCCTATATATGGAAACATTTGTAGCAAGCACATGCCATTGTTGCTTGAGCATAGCTGTCAAGTATCTAATGCAATTTCCGTTGACTTCATTTAAAGTAGTCTATCTTTTCTTTTTGATAAAACTTTTAAAGTACCGGTACTTCAAGTACCCCTTTGCTGAAACGTTCAATTTGTACAGTGGGTTTCAAAAGAAGCGTTGTAGACCATTGAAAATTTTGATAATTATGATCTTGAGCTAAACAGAATGACAAAACTATTTTGAATACATAAATCCATATCCAGATTATCCGTGTTTGTTTTCTAAATTTCGTTTCGCTGCTGAGTTTAATTTAACCTGTCCAACAGATCTAATTAATAGCCTACTAAGGTTCATAGACCGCCATTAGAGTGTCCCAAAAAACTTTTTCTTGAAATTCTTAGGTCTCTCCAGTAAAAAGGTTTCCTATGGAGATGATAATATTTGTGTAATCATTTCGAATTTTTAAAATAATTTTTAAGGGGTCAATTTTATATATATAGCGTACTACGATATTCGTGTGCAAATATTTCAATATATGAGGCAACGTCATTCACACCACATATATTTTAAATGCTTTAGCACAAAATATGATATGTCATACAATGTAATTGCTCAAAAAATGTTATGCTGTATTTTTCTCAGACCGGTTTTGCAGTAAATTGACTGAAATTTGACAAAATTGATATATGCACAGTAGGGTGGTCGTTAAAAATGAAAGCTTGAATTGACTGTTCTCCAAGGCGCCATTTGGTTCCATTCTCCCCAGAAACATCACACAAAAAGTTGTAGGAGAAAATAATAATATTTAGAACTAGCACAACGCCATCAAAGTTTTACCCTTATAATAGCAAGTATTTTTATGCTCAAAAGTAGCTATATGGTTGTAATCAACCAGGAATCT
Source organism: Lumbricus terrestris (assembly GCA_949752735.1). Classification (NCBI taxonomy): domain Eukaryota; kingdom Metazoa; phylum Annelida; class Clitellata; order Crassiclitellata; family Lumbricidae; genus Lumbricus; species Lumbricus terrestris. Next base: position 9,119,669 of record OX457045.1, on the reverse strand, counting down.
TCAAACCAGGAATCAATTCAACTACTTGTAGTTGGTCCACACTTCAACATAATGATGCTACTGCTATCGTAATCATAATCATCAGTTTATATAGCGCCACTTCAATAGAAATTCCTCAAAGGCTAGAAAACTGTATACGCATCATCACAGAAGATAACATCTATCATACCTTATGTCATTACAAATACTACCTGTTTTGCCTTGTTGTCTTGATTGATAATAATAGCTTACCAGGTATTGTTCTTTGACTATTACAGTAAGGGAACAGTAATAGTATATAATAGGGATAAATATAAAATTGTTGTAGTTTCATCTGTGTCCTACGTAATTAATCTATTCTGCAAAATCACCAATATTCTTAATGAGGTCTGATTTCTCATAAATATTTCCTTTTCTACCGTCTTTGTTCATGGGGTTGCTGGGTACAAGGAACTGGTGTAATATTAAAAGTAGCAACCCATTTTAGATGCAAATTTTTATCTCAGATTTAGGCTAATATGTTTTCAACCTGAGGCATTATTACCCTGTCTCACAATTCAAATTGCATTTGGTCTTTGCATGGGTTTGAGCTATGGTGTAGTTTTCACGATACACTTCCCTCAAAGTGAAATCTCTGGCATGTTGCCCAAAGAAGGTGTTCATCTGCCATCAAGAGTGCAGCAATGGGTTTTGTCTTGAGGGTATACTATACTTAATCTTTTGGATTGGTTGGTCGTCTGAGATGTCCTGGTGGCCACTGTAATTTCAGCTGGATCCATTGCTGATCATGAGGTAGAGATTTTGAGTTGCACATAGCTTACATCAAATCAAATCAAATCAAATCATTTTATTCTGTAACCAATCACTTATTACAGTAAAAAAAATTACATGCAACATAATCAATTGGGAATGGCCACAAGGATGGGCCCTGAAGGGATCACTGACCCCGCTAATAGGGACACCTACATACTTGTGAAACAAAAAGATGGGACGGCCGACAATTGCTATTAACTAAGAGGTGAATTATTACAATGATGACAACTATACTTCAGATATCTTAACTAAACAAGAGAAAAAAGTAAACTCTTAACTAGATAAGAAAGAGTAAAGATAGGAACATGTTTGACACCATCGCCTTTCATGCTAATTTATAATAATAGGTAGTTAATTTACAATAGCTAATAAAGGCAGTGTAATTTGAGTCCACTCTTGACAGCACTTTCTGTGTCAATTATTTGACTCTGTGTTCATTCTTTCAACTCTAAAAGTATACTTTTAATGGGATAAATTCTATATTTTGAAATAGACATCAATGTGAGTAGGCTTCACCAGGCACTCAATTATGACGCTCTTTTTAGAAGTTATTTTAAAGCGGCTCTTTGACTCCTGTGTGGTAATATGTAATTTCATAGATCTATAAAAAATTATGATCTCAATCATTTCAATATCTATTTTAATTTCTTTCTTTACAGCAGCTCTTGATAAATTCTATCTGTGATGCGCTGTGTCATTGTGCTCTGATTGCCACAATAAACGAAAATGTCATCTGTGTGTTTTTCTCTGGTTCAGCTATTATTGAGGTCCTTGTTCGTGTTATATCAGAATTTGTGTTAAAATTAGGCATTAGTAAGGAGCCTTTAGTGTAACAAAGGAGTCCTGTAGATAGAAATCAGACATATCAAAAGAACATAGCAGTGTGTTGGCTTACTAATAGGCCTATATTTTTACAGTCATTGATCTCAGAGCCTCATGCCTCAGATACTATTGTGATGGTCAATTATTCATGAAAATATAATAAACCATTATCATCATTGTAGAAGCTAGGCACACTTGTCAGTTGTATTCGAGTAAAAGAATGTAGTCTTTCTGATAAAACTAATCATAGGTTCAAAAATGTGAATAAAATATCCTTATACTCAAAAAGACGATGATATTTCGCAAAATCCAAAACTTCAAACACGTTGTGCTAGTCCTAAATATTTTTGAATCGGGATAATTTTTGAGTTACATCAGTCTTTTACCAAGTGGCACCAAATGGTGGGTTGGAGAAAGAATAAAACTAAAGTTGAAAATTTGCCATTGCAGATGCGACCACCCTAATGCACAGACTTTCAAATATTATTAGAATTTGGAATATTATTTAATCATTATTGACTACTATAATAATTCGAGCATTTATTCAAAACATAGTTTACTTTGAGATGGCATATTGGTACACAGTACCAAATGTGAGATAGTCACATGTTTGGTCAAATAAGTAGTTCACTACATCGGAAGAAGTGACTCAAGTGAGTCATGGTTGCAATTTGGGAAGTACTTTCGATGTTTTTCAACAGCTTGCAATTAGAACTGTTTATGACTTTCATTTGTTATGGTATTAAATGTCTGTATCAGGCACAGCCATTGACACATGTCAAGTTGTTCACGATTGCAATGGCTTAATTGTGCGATTTTCCAGATGATCAAACAGCAGAACTCTCTAGAAAGCTATCGTCAATGCCGGTAGTCTGGAAAAAGCTTTGAGAGATATATAGCTTTGGTAAAGTTGTGGAAGAAACTGGACCAAGTGAGATCCAATTTCTTGTGTTGCTTCCTTGTGTGGTGTTAAGAGATCGGAAAACAATTCAAGAGTTGCGTGCTCTGGACTGAAGTATCAAGAATGGCATTGCATTGCTTTAAGTGCAGTAATACTGAGACCAGGATAATCATATGCTTGTAATCTTCTAAATAACATGATGCAACTAAATTAAGCATCAGCTGAGATCGGACAGTGTGCCAGGATAGGATGTAGGCTTACACTGATACAACAAACGTGCTTAAAGCGTTTTAATACATGTGAATCATTAGCTGTTAAACTGATGACAGTCTCGTTTCCATAGAACGGCAACTCCATTTTCATTGAGTAATATAACGGCCTTGGCCATACAACGTACTCTATCTGAAGAGCATCAAACTTGCAAATACCAGATATGTTTGGTACATCCATCCCACCACCAACTCAGCAAATGTAAAGAATTCATGGAAATCCTCCATAGGATGATGCTCTGTGAGCCTGATCCAAAAAGCAAGTTTTAAAGCCTTCAGTTAACAATAATTATCTTTTGGGATTTTTTGCTGCAGAAACTGATGTTTGTTTAATTTGAACCAGTTTCATCAAACATCTTGAAAACACAGAATATCTGTAACCTTATAGATGGTCAAAGGCATGCATAAAAGTCGCTGGGAAGTATCACCTCAAAGATAGCACAAGTTCTCAAATAGATGGTCAATTAATCAACTTTGACAGTGCTTTAGTTTTACTGTGACTTGCCATGACAATAAAATTAACCAATATTGTAATATATAAATATGTAACCGTTAACCCATATTTGCATTATGTAACAGACTGTAGTGAAAAGGATATATCAAACAGTCTGAAATTTCGTTTTGCACACTTAACAAGAGCGGCGTCATTGGAGGTTGAAACCTGCCGAAGGGCAGAGAACCTAAAGAAGAAAGACACTTAACAAAAATGGCTGCTCCATACATGCAAACCCACGAGACAGCAGCTCTGCGTGAAATTATATATATATATAATATATATATATATATCATATATGTATGTATATATATTATATAGGGCATATACATATGTGTAGTGCACTTATTCATAATGAAAATGGTGTTGGGCTGCAAAAAACCCAAGGTTCATGAAAATACGTATGGGTGATATTGATAATGATAGCGGCAAACCACAATGTATTTTTATGATATCTTATAGCTCTTTGGGGAACCCCTAAATGTCCTTGAGAAAATTTGAAATTTTTTCCCTAAAGTTATTTTCCACCAATGATACTTTTTGGCTGGAGAGACTTAGCATTTTCAAAAATAACCTCAAAATGGGACACCCTAACCGCCATGGTACCTGGACCGAATCAGAAAGTATTTTCGATGGTGGATTTAGAAACATTGGGTTGATTTTTGCACAAAGCGATCCAGCTGACAAATTCTTCTATTCAGAAACTTTTTCCCTCAGATGACTAACTTTATGGAGACGCGTATGGCCAAAGCCGTAGCTAGGGGTTTGAGGTGTTTGAATAATCTCGAAATGAAATAATGCAAAAATAAAATAATACATTTTCAAGCACATGATGTAAGAACTACAATGTGTAGACTAATGTAATTTCGAGCAGAAAATAGTTCAAAATCGCGGAAAATAGTGGGTTTTTTGCACCGCCGTGAACATATTACAAGCCAAAAAATGTATGAATAGCAGCAATGACAAACGGTCTTAAGAAAATTTCGGCCGTACTCGCCCCAAAATTCACGGTCGAGAAAAGAGATATACCCCCGAAATAAAATCCTGTCTACGGCCTTTATTTTCAAGGATCACAATAGCTCTTAAGTAACCTACTATATAACCTACTGTATAATAATAATTAATGTATATCGTGGTTAAAAATGCTTCGTAGATTCATCTACACCGACGATGTCGACATTTCTCTTAAAGCTGCGCCTGCATTGATGTATGCTGCTAAAAAGTGCATGTTGCCAAAACTGTCTAAGCAATGCAGCAGTTTGCTTCAGACAATCATCGACGTTAAGAATGTTTGCTATCTATTGGATCAAAGTTTACTCTTCTCGGAAGAAACTCTGAGAGACGATTGTCTGAAGTTCATTTCCAGTTTTGCTGACGAGATTTTCAGGCGAAAGGAATTCCTGGATTCCTCGCGTCAAGCCATGGAAGCTATTTTGAAGATTGAGAAAATGAGGACGAAGGAGTCGTTCATTTTCCAGAGTTGTGAGAATTGGGCGAAACATCAGCTGCGTCGTTTTAAGTCGATTTGTAATCCAACTGATGAGCAGATCAGAAAGGCTATGGGCAGTTTGTTGTTTAGCATCCGTTTTCCTACCATGGATCCAGAAGAATTTGCAGATCTGGTTGTTGATCGACATGTTTTAACTGGGGAAGAGAAATCGTCAATTTACTTTTATGTAATTAAAAAGGAACAAAGGGAAAATCTGTTGTTTGACATTAACAAAAGGAATGTCGAAGAAAAATGTGTTGATCGAACAATCAATGTCCAATCAGGGCAATGGCATTCTGGTCCAAGTAGAGACTCCATTGCTTTTACATCTGACGAAAGAATTGCATTGTGTGGCCTTGGATTATTTACTGGATATGTTGGATGTTCATACGAAGTTGATATTGAAATTTTGGATCCTGAAAAATCACTCTTCAAAAAGGGATTCACCATTCCGTTCACCGGAAACTCCACACCATTCAAGATTTCTTTCGATTCTCCAATTTGCATTCGTAGTGGAGTTATCTACACGATTGTCGCTTTTGCTCAAGGTCACATTGCATACTACTGCAGCAAGCCATGCCAAGTTACATGCAAAAGCGACGATGTCACATTTACATTTTCAACCAGCGGTCAGCCTTCACAAACCAATGCTACTCGGGGTCAGATCCCACAACTTTTCTATGTCTAAAAATCATGTTGTCAAATTTTATTATTTTGCAAAAATAATTATGTAAGAACTTACAAAACTTCAGATAACGAATCCGTGTCTGAGACTATGGGGCATTGACCTTTTGCGTGTCTATGATCATCCGACAATGGACTAATCTCAAAGTTCACGGAGTCAATGCATTGCAGGACATCATCGGACCATCATCTTCGTTTAATTTAGGAAAAGAGACAAATCCAGGTGACACAACGCTTCACCCAGTTGCACGCCAAAGCACAGTAGAAATCAACAACGGCAAAAATATTGTGAACATAAGAATGCCTGTCATTAATTGGCGGCAAAGAGAACCATCGGAATAAAATTTCTATCATCTTAAATGGTGGAACAAAAGGATGCGGTCTAGGGCGTAGGATTTGCTGTTGGTTCGTTAGCAGTTGTTGGTCAAGCTAATACAGCTTGACCAAAAACTGCTAACATCCACTACAAACTCCGACCTGGTCTTCGCCGTGTTCCATATTGTATTCACGCCAGATTGTATTCATCGATCCTCGTCGTGTGACCTGTTCTTTCGTCACCTAGTATAAGGATTCTTACGGGGAGTGCGATACTTCTGAGGTTTCACAGAAACTCAACATCTTATCGATGTGCCGCAGACTGTAGTCCTACGCGTAAGCTCCTACCCTCGTCACGTTCTTCACCATCTAATAACAAGACGTCTCAATGGCTGTGTGAGCGTCTTGAATGCGAATGGCGTGGGTTCGAAACCACTCTTTGGAACACGAAACCTCAAAAATGGCCATAGAAATAAACTTCAAAGCCGTCTAAATAATTGATCTTGTTATGACACGATTTCAGTAGCCTATCGATAATAAATAAATAAATATGATTAAATAAAAAATTCGATAAAAACAATGTGTAGAAACGGTGACTGGTTTATAATAATTATGAGTAAAATTAGAGTGGCTGACTAGGAGGAGGGAAGAGAAGGAAGAGAGGAGGAGGAGGAGGAGGAGGAGGAGGAGGAGGTGGAGGTGGAGGAGGATGAGAAAGTGGAAGAGGAGGAGGAGGAGGAGGAGGAGGAGAAAGTGGAAGAGAAGAGGAGGAGGAGGAGAAAGTGGAAGAGGAGGAGGAGGAGGAGGAGGAAGACGAGAGTTTAGCGAGAAATAGAAGAAGGAGGAAAACGAGGAGGAGAAGGAGGAGCGAGGGAAGAATAGAAAAGAAGATGAGTAGGAAAAAGATAAGGATGAGCAGGAGGAGGGGGAAAGGATGATAAGGAGGAATAAGTAGAAAAGAGAAAAAAGAGGAGAAGGAATGCCAGGACGAGGAACGAAAATAAATGGAGGAAGAGATAGCAAGAGGCAGTGGCGTTGCCAGGAATTTATGATGGGGGGGGGGGAGAGTTTGGGGTTTTTGTGGCCTGGTCGGATGCCCTTTCTGATACCAACCTAACAGTATTACAGTAAATAAAAAGGAATAAAGTAGCAAAGGGAATAAATTAAGAAAAACAATTGTTACTAGAAGCAATTGCTTTGTTTTATCTTATTTGAGTGGATAAATAACCTTTTAAAAAAATTTCCAAGGGAATTAACCTCCGAAACCCTGTCTGCGCCACTGGAAAGAGGAGAAGCATTAGTACGAGAACTCATGATAAATGGAGAAGAAGGCAAGAGAGAAAGGAGGGGTTAGCTATTTCCACATAAAACGAGCGAATTCCCTTCACTTGTATCAGATGAGGTTCCAACTCGTACTCTCAGCGTCACAAGTAATGAGCCTAAAATTCTCATGTAGACCTACAACACAATAAGCAGGAAAAAATCGATAGGCAGGAGTCAAGATCGGGGGAGTCAGGCGAGGACTTAGACAGACAGCTATGGTGTATGATGTTTAGAGTTGGAACGGCGTGGTGGTAAGGCGAAGTCACCGAAGTGGAAGAATCAGGATATATCGGTGAAAAATCAGTGTTTTGAATGTCTAGTGAAATACCTGTGGGAAATTAGCAAGAGCTGGAGTCTTGGTGAGTTCGTACGATGGGTCCTACGCGGCACTAGTAGGCTAAGTAGGAAAGTTTTTGGTATTTACTTGCGAGTATGGCAAGCAAATCTACGAGAAAAATTCCACATAATTTTACCAACTGTCCCCTAAGGACAATTCAGGATATAGATAGCATGGGTCTGTCTCAAGCCATGATAAAAGAGGAGGGTTCCGCGGTGGGCGTGCGACCCACCTGGATTAAAAAAAAAGACCTACGAAACAGAAGCAGCGCAACAACTGGCAAGACACCATCAAAGGTTATTTGAGATGTCTGGAGATGTCATGGGAGGAGTCTGAAGAACTGACGAGGGACTGGTAGGAGTGCATGAGATGCGTTGCCCGATGTGCAGACCTGCATCGGAAGGACTAAGTACTAACTACTAAGTAAGTAATAACCAAATGCCCCAGAGTAATTTATGGACCTGCCCGAATAACGTTCTGCATAAAAATTAACACGTCATTGGGAATGGGCAATTCCTATTTTGTTGCTATTATTAGACAGTTGAGAACTTGAGAAAGCGACGTGGATTCCGTGTTCAGGCTGACTTTGAGTTTCAACCAGATTTCAGCGTATTCTTCCACGTAGGCCTATTTCAACTGAGACTCATTTAATATAAGGTAAAATGACATTATTATTAGGCCTAAGTCTACTGGCCATCATATTATTAGACTTTGAAATTAAAATGTCTGAGGCGTAGGCCTATAGCCTAGAGCCATTGTGATGACTTGTGGTGATCAATAATTATAAGCCGATCATGCGTGATCGTTTCGATTAAATGAAACTGAGTTGAGACTGTGTGAGCTCCTTGGAGACAAACTTTTACATTTGCATCTACAGAACTAAGTAAATCCTATAAGTAAATTCATAACTTGCTATTGCATGTTTTTAATATCTAGAGTCCAGACTTTCCTAAAAGTCGGTTTCCTATAAATAGCTGAGTTTACAGGCGGTTTTTCCGTAACTTACAATGCATATATTAATATGAAACTGAAAGCATGGCATCGGTTTCTGACAATATCAATCTATAATTTCTGCATAATGTCCTTGTTGATTTTCGAGACACAAAACAACGATAGCTAAGAATACTTAACTTGGTTTTTTTTTAAATTGATGTAGCGCTACTAGAAACTCATTCAGGCAAAACTAACTGTAAACGTTTTAAAAACTGACATTTGTGGATAGTAGGCTACATGTACCATGGGAAACAATTTCTTTGACAGTAGGCTAACTGTTGTACCATGGGAAACAATTTCTTTGACAGAAACTGTTGCAGACCTACGTTTCAACACAACGCTGAAGATAATGAATCAGTGTGAGAATTGTGGAAAAATAACTGAGGTGGTCCATTATTCACTTGGAATTTGGGGGTGAAAAATAAACTTTACTACGGGGCTCTAAGAAAGACTGGGATTGAAACCCCCCAACCCTCCGGCAATTCTCACCATGCAATGAATCACTGCGTAAGTAGGCCTACAAGTAGTAAAACATGTAGCAGGCCTACGTATAGGTATAATGTATTATTGGTCGCACTGAAGCGCTAAGTACTAACTCATATAAAAGATGACGACTTCTCATCTATATATGGCCTAACTGAATTTTATGGATTGCCACAGACCATGGCAAGTCGAGGAGAGATTGGATGGCAATCGCAGAAATCATTGGCGGAGTGCATGTCTTATATGTTGGACAACGAAATAGCAACAGACGTCTGCTTTGAAGTTGGGCCACCAGATGGCGCAACTGTCAGCATCCGGGCTCATCGACTCTTGCTGACAGCACGTAGTCCTGTCTTCGAAGCTATGTTCTCCAGTGGAATGACTGAGAGCAAAGGTGGAAAAGACGAGAAGATAAGAATCGAAGACATCAGTGTCGATATTTTCAAAGCGCTTCTGAGGTAAACAATTTTGAAGTCATTGCACCATATATGGAAAAATCTGTAGCAAACACATGCCATTGCCGCTTAAGCGTGTAACTGACCAGTATATAAACGAATTTACGTTGACTTCATGTAACGTAGCCTATCTTTTCTTCCTGATAAAACTTTTAAGGTACTTCAAGCAGACGTTCAATTTGTGCAATGGGCTTTAAAAGAAGCGTCGGACACCATTGAAAATTTTGATTATTTTGATCTTTAGCTAAATAGAATGACAAAAACTATTTTGAAGACGTAAGTTCTTGGTTTTTAAATTCGGTTTCCCTGCTGACAATATCACCCGAGTTTAATTTAACTGTCCAATAGATCTAATTAATACCTAGGTTCATAGACCGCCATGATACCTTGGTCGGATCAGAATGTATTCTGGATGGTGGATTTAGAAACATCAGGTTGATTTTTGCACAAAGCGATCCAGCTGACAAATTCTTCTATTCAGAAACTATTCCACTCAGATCGCTAACTTTATGGAGTCGCGTATGGCCAAATCCGTAGCTAGGGGTTTGAGGTGTTTGAACCCCCGAAATGATATGATGTAAAAATGAAATAATGCATTTAGCCTACAAGCGCATGATGTAAGAACTACAATGTGTAAATGTAATTTCGAGCAGAAAATAGTCGAAAATCGCGGAAATTAGTGTTTTTTGCACCGTCGTGAACATATTACGAGCCAAAAAAAGGTATGAGCAGCAGCAGTGACAAAAAAGGTATTCAGAAAATTTCGCCTCAAAAAAGTCGACCCCAACGTGTAGGCCTACTCGCCCCAGAATTCACGGTCGAGAAAAGAGAAAACACCATCCCCTCCTCCCCCCAAATAAAATCCTGGCTACGGCCTTGGCTATGACCTTTATTTTCAAGGATCACAATAGCTCTGTAGTAACCTACTATAATAACCTACTGTATTTATAATAATAACTAATGTATATCGTGGTTAAAAATACTTAATAGATTCATCTACACCGACGCCGTCGACATTTCTCTGCAAGCTACGCCTGCATTGATGTATGCCGCTAAAAAGTACATGTTACCAAAACTGTCTAAGCAATGCAGCAGTTCGCTTCAGACAAGTATCGACGCTGAGAATGTTTGTTATCTATTGGATCAAAGTTTACTCCTCTCGGAAGAAACTCTGAGAGACGATTGTCTGCAGTTTATTTCCAGTCAGGCTTACGAGATTTTCAGGCGAGAGGATTTCCTGGATTCCTCGCGTCAAGCCATGGAAGCTATTCTGAAGATTCAGAAAACGAGGGCGAAGGAATCGTTCATTTTCCAGAGTTGTGAGAATTGGGCGAAACATCAGCTGAGTTGTTTTAAGTCGATTTATGATCCAAGTGACGAGCAGATCAGAGAGGCTATGGGCAGTTTGTTGTTTAGCATTCGTTTTCCGACCATGGATCCCGAAGAATGTGCAGATCTTGTTGATGACCGACATGTTTTAACTGAGGAAGAGAAATCGTCAATTTACCTTTATTTCATTAAAAAGAAACAACGGAAAAATCTTTTGTTTGACGTTAACAAAAGGAACGTCGAAGAAAAATGTGTTGATCGAACTATTAAAGTCAAATCACAGCTTTGGAATTCTGGTCCAAGTAGAGACTTAATTGCTTTTACATCTGACAAAAGAGTTGAATTGTGTGGTCTTGGATTGTTTACTGGCTCCAGTTCATACGATGTTGATATTGAAATTTTGGATCCTGAAAAATCACTCTTCAAGAAGAGATTCACCATTCCTTTAACCGGAAAATCCACACCATTCAAGATTTCTTTCGACTCCGCAATTTGCATTCGTAGTGGAGTTATTTACACGATTGTCGCTTTTGCTCAAGGTGTCATAGGACACTCCAGCGACCAATGCCAAGTTACATGCAAAAGCGACGATATCACATTTACATTTACAAACAGCGGTCAGACTTCACAAACCAATGCTACTCGGGGTCAGATCCCACAACTTTTCTATGTCTAAAAATCATGTTTTCAAAGTTTCAATATTTTGTGAAAATTGTGTAAGAACTTATAGAACTTCAGATAACCTATCCATTATTTCCCATGGAGTTAGCTTGTACCAGTAGGCCCTGATTTTCGCACGCAATGCATGCGTTTCGCTTATTCTCAATCTTTGGTCGATTTTATGAGTGAACGGAAACCTATCGACTTGTTGAAGAGTTTCCTAAGAGGTCAATATTACCGCCATGCAGGAAGGAAAAAACACAGTTTCAATAGCACCAATTTAGCAATGGCCTGAAAACACCGACATCGTACGAGCATGGGCATTGGGCACCCGCAGAAAGGTTTGCAGGAGGGGCAAAAACAATGGTCGCGGTCAATTTCTTTTAGCAGGAGCTTGAAAATGCAAAGTAGAAAATTAAGAACACGGTTATTTTTCACATAGGTTTCTATAATGTCAATTTCTCAGTTTCACGTTGTGTATACATTAACACTTTGGTGCCAATAAATTTGTTAAAAACCAAAAAGCAGTAGTTAAAAAATAGGAATTCGATTTTTCCAGGGGGCAAGTGCCCCTCTTGCCCCTATGTGCGGGCGCCCATGTGTACGAGGGAGAGGATTGTGCCGACCCTAAGAAACTAATGTTGCTAACTCTTCATGGTCGTGGGTATAAGCCTATATATAATATATACATGTACATGTATTCTGTCCCGAAGTTGCTAGCGTTGTTACAGTAGCCAATTGACGCTCGCGAATAAGCTCAGCGCTGTGGAATAAGCTGGTGCTCTGCAGCACTGCGTCTGACTTCCGAGTGGCGCTCTAGAAATAAGGAGATTACGATGACGATTGGCCGCCGTTTTATTCTTCCACTACGTGTGATTTGTTATTTCTAGCGTAGCATAACGGTTTCTTACAAGGAGCGTGGTAACTTGTTAGGTTTGACAGAAACTCAACAACTAACCGATTTGTGGCAGACTGTAGGCAGTGTATGCCTACAAATTACAAGTAAGCTCGTCTCCACGTCCCGTACTTCACCATCTAACAACAAGACGTCTCAATGGCTGTGTGACCGCCTTGAAATGTGATTGGCGTAGGCTTGAAACCAATGGCCACATAAATAAACTTCATTGCAGGACATGTCCTTATTTCACATGTAGCAGTATGCCGCGGGAAGATGAGAGGGATTTTCGCACGCAACGCATGCGTTTCGATAGTTCTGAATGTGTGGTCGATTTTACGAGTGTACGAAACCTATCGGTGTGTTGGGAAGATTCCTAAGAGGTCAATATTACTACCATGCAGGAAAAAATACAGTTTCAATAGCGCCAATAATAAATTTAGCTGCTTTAGCAATGAACTGAATACACCGATATCGTACGAGGGAGAGGATTGTAATTTGTGTCGAGTCTAAGAAACTATCGTCGCTAACTCTTCATGCTCGTGGATATAGACCAACGTGTACTGTCCCGAAGTTGCCATAGCGCTGTAGCCAATTGGGGACTCGCGAATAAGCTCAGCGCTCGGGAATAAGCTGGTGCCCTGCGTTTGACTTCCGAGTGGCGCTCTAAAAATATGGAGATTACGATTACGATTGACCGCCATATTATTCCTCCACTACATGTGTTTTGTTATTTCTAACGTATCATAACGGTTTCTTACAAGGAGTGTGGTAGGCCTACCTTGTTAGGTTTAACAAAAAGTCAACAACTAACCGATTTGTGGCAGACTGAAGGCAATGTGGGCCTACAAGTAAGTTCGTCTCCTCGTCACGTACTTGTGACTAAAAGTGATATAACTTTAGTTATGTTTGAAATATTTTGATGAAATCTGGCCATCATGTGTAAAATTATGAATTGTCTTAAAACCTGTAAAGATTCATTTTGAAATTCTTACTTCTGGCCATGATATTAGCAAAAAACATTAAAAAATTGCGTTTCGTTTTTGAATCGTCAAAAAACGGTGGGTTGCCTCACTAAAAGTGATATAACATTTGTTCTGTTTGAAATATTTTGTTGAAATGTGACCAATGTACGTAAATATGAATTGCCTTTAAGACTGTAGAGTTTCATTTAAAAATTCGTATGTTTGGAAACGATATGGGCTGAAAACCGTAGGGGATTACTTTTTTGGCGCACCCTGTAGACTTGGGTAGGAGTACCAGTCGTGTGTATAAGGCGTGTAAAAAAAGAGTGTAGTGAGAGAGAGTTTGACAATATGGCGAAGTTGTCTTAACGTTGAGTTGTTTTAATACAGTGATTGTCATGTCATTTATGTTTCATTGCGATTGATTGGATTTTAAAAGAACAGAAACACGAAGAAACTCGTTGTTGTGTAAACAAGTTAAACAACTGTAGATTGGCCTACTTATAACTAGCCATTAGCTACCGAAGTAAAGTTAAGTGATAGAATAGGCTCACAGAGGGGTTAGCTATTCCCACAATAAACGAGCGAATTCCCTTCACTTGTATCAGATGAGGTTCGAGTTCGTTCTCTCAGCGTCCCAAATAATAAGTCGTTAAAATTCTCATGTAGGTCTACAACACAATAAGCAGGGAAAAAAATCCGATAACACACACTACACTCACTAGTAAGTAGGAAATGCGTAAGTTTTTGATATTTACTTGCGCGTATGGCAGACAAATCTATGAGGAAAATTCCACATAATTTTATCAACTTCCACTAAGGATAATTCAAGAAATAGCCTGGGCCAGTCTAAAGCCATGAAGAGAGAGGAGGGATTCGCGGTGGGCTTGCGACCCACCACGGTAAAAAAAGACCTATGCAACAGAAGCAACACAACTGGCAGGACATCATCAAAGGTGGTTTGAGATGTCTGGATTCTGTGTCATGGGGAGGAGTCTGACGAACTGACGATGGACTGGGAGGAGTGGAGGTGATGCGCTGCTCGATGAGCAGACCTGCACGGGAAGTACTAAATTCTAAGTAAGTAAGACTCAAATGCCCTAGATTAATTTATGGACATGCATGAATAACGTACGTTCTGCATCAAATGAACACGTTATTGGGAATGGGAAATTCCTATTTTGTTGCTATTGTTAGACAGTTGAGAAAGCGACATGGATTCCGTGTACAGACCGACTTTTCAAGTTTCAACCATATTTCAGCGTACCGTATTCTTCTGCGTAGGCCTATATCTACTCAGACTCATTTACCACAAGGTAAAATGACATTATTATTAGGCCTAGGTCTACTGGACATTATATTATTAGACTTTGAAATTAAAATGTCTGAGGCGTAGAGCTAACGCGGTGTGGTGAGCAATTATAACCCTACCATACGTGATCATTTCCATTAAATTTAGCTGAGTCGAGACTGTGTGAGGTCGTTAGAGATAAACTTTCACATTTGCATTTACAGAACTACATGTACGTAAATCCTATGAGTAAACTCATAACTTGCTATTGCATGTTCTTAATATCTAGAGCAGCGTTGCCACTCCTTGTGTTATTTCACAAGATTTTGTTTTTTTATCCGAACATGAGAAATGAGTTTTTTTGGGGACGAACTTGGGTTTTTTCTTTGGGTTTTTTTGACGGGAAAAAAGGAATTTTTATACATTTTCGGACATTTTTCGACATTTTTCGTGAAAATGGGGACTTTTCGGAAGATTTGTGCCGGATGACTAAAAAAAGGTCATCACGCAGATTTCTCGGACTGGAAATTCTGGAAATTTTCGGAAGATTTGTGGGAAATTCGGTAATTTTTCGGGAAATTCTTTGCATTTTCGGAAGATTCTATCAACTTGGGTTTTCTTGGGGTTTTTTACCCTCCAACTTGGGTTTTTTAAATTTGAGAGTGGCAACACTGATCTAGAGTCTACTTTCCAAAAAGTCAGTTTCTTATAAATGGCTGAGATTTTACTGGTGGAATTTCCGTAATCGACAATGTCGCGATTAAACGAAACTGAAAGCATTGCATCGGTTCTGACGATATTAAAATTACTGTATAATGTCCTTGTTGGTTTTACGATAGGAGTCATTGCATAATTACGTAACGCTCGAGGGTGGGTGGGGTCATTGAAAACGTTACGAAACGTTACGTGGGTGGGTGAAGGGAGTTGAACGTTGCGTAACGCCTTGAAAAAATTAATGAATATTAAATTACCATCGAATGACAGTTCGGACATGATGTGATCAAAGTTTAAACTTCGTGACATTTATTTAAAACGTATCCGAAGTAGGTTTATATAGCCTAGGCCTATCTGAAAAAAGATACTGCAGCAGACACCATGGCAGTTACATGCCAGGTCAACATTATCTAGGCTATTCTCCCGTTTGTCCAAACCGGAAACCACTGTTCGAATTGTTTAGATTCGTGATAGTTTTGCCAACGGAACAACTAACGCACGTGGTGGGGCCTAATAATTCTCCTTGTATTCCTGACATCAAAGAATCAATTTGAAGTATATTTTACTTAGTTGACACGAATCTCAAACATTTAAAATTGATACTCAACAGAACTCCGCAGTATTTCTATTAATAATTATCGAATTGCCCAGACTAAGCAAATAATAATTGGTTAATCTTAATTTTGATTAGGCCTAATTGTTAATGAGCAATTTAGTCGGTGAAACTTTTCAGCAGTATGTACAATTTTACTCTTGATGCATTTCAAACATTTCTGTCACTTATATAAATAAAACATATTGTATATTGTAAGCCTAGCATACAGTCAAATTAGCCTATAAGCTTAATTCACACAAGCCTTTGCTAGGCTATATTGAATGCACTATGTAAATATGAATTATAGTTACGCGCTCACATAGGCTAAGCCAATAGGCCTAATAGACCTAAATCTCAACTGATTTTTCATAACAATCGTTACGTAACGCTGGGGAGGGTGGGTGGGTGGGTCAAGGGAAACGTTACGAAGCGTTACAGGGTGGGTGGGTCGAAAATGGTCATTTTCAGCGTTACGTAATTATGCAATGACCCCATACACAAAATAGCGGTCGCTAAGAACACTTGTTTTTGTTAAAATAAAATTCTTACAGTGTTACACGAGGCTAATGCAAACAAAATTAACTGTAAACTTTGTATTAACTACCATTTGTGGATTGTACCATGGGAAACCAATTTCTTTGACACTAACTGTTGCAGACCTACGTTTCAACGCTATGCTGAAAGATAATGAATCAGTGTGGGAATTGTGGAAAATAACTGGGGTATAGGGTGGACCATTATTAGTGAGGAGGCTAAGGTCCAAAAATGCAGTGCATTGTGCATCTTGTGGATAAAAGCAACAAATTTTCACAGCTTCAAGACAAACATATTTTAAAACTTTTCAGCGAGAGGCATCAAAAAATTCAAATGGGAACATACTTAAACAGAAGGTTGAAAGTATGCTAAAAATGCACATGCTCCTGAGTTGATATGCCGCTCTAAACGGCACATGGATGCAGAATATATTATGGTCTTTTGACAACATGAAACATTACTAATCTGATATAAACATTACACAGTGTGGAACAATTGATACAAAACAAGTATACTATGAAAGTATGCTAAAAATTCACATTTCCAGAGCCGAAATGCCACTCTTTATGCACATAGATGCAGAATATGTGGTCATTTGACAACATGAAACATTACTGACCTAATTAAAACATTACACACATGCATACATATGTCGGACAATTGATAGAGCAAGTATGCTATTTAAGTATCTAAAAATTTACATTTTAAGAGCCGATATACAACTTTTCATGCACTTAAATGCAGAATATGTGATGTTCTGACAACATGAAACATTACTAACCTGATTTAAAACATTACACACATCTGTGGTACAATTATTATAGCACCAGTATGCTATGGAAGTATGCTAAGTACTCAAATTCTAAGAGCCGATACACAACTCTTTATGCACTTAGATGCAGAATATGTGATGTTTTGACAACATGAAACATTACTAACCTGATTTAAAACATTACACACACATATGTGTGGTACAATTATTATAGCACCAGTATGCTATGGAAGTATGCTAAGTACTCAAATTCTAAGAGCCGATACACAACTCTTTATGCACTTAGATGCAGAATATGTGATGTTTTGACAACATGAAACATTACTAACCTGATTTAAAACATTACACACACATATGGGTGGTACAATTATTATAGCACCAGTATGCTATGGAAGTATGCTAAGTACTCAAATTCTAAGAGCCGATACACAACTCTTTATGCACTTAGATGCAGAATATGTGATGTTTTGACAACATGAAACATCACTAACCTGATTTAAAACATTACACACACATATGTGTGGTACAATTGTCATAACACCAGTATGCTATGGAAGTATGCTAAATATTCAAATTTTAAGAGCCAATATGCAACTCATTATGCACTTATATGCAGAATGGGATTTTTGACAACATGAAACACATGCATACATGTGTGGCACAATTGTTAAAGTGCCAGTATGCTATGGAAGTATGCTAAATATTCCAATTTTAATAGCCAATATGCAACTCTTTATGCACTTATATGTAGAATATGTTGTTTTTTGACAATGTGACACATACTAATTTTATTCAAACATTACACATAACACATATATGCATACATGTGTGACACAATTGATATAACTCCAGTATGCTAGGAAAGTATGCCAAAACTGCACATTTCCAGAGCTGATATGCAACTCCATATTGTACTTAGATGCAGAATATATGGTCTTTTAACAGCATAAACAATACAATTTCCGGATGCAATATGGTCATGTGGGGCAGCACAATGTTTTGTACACTGATACAAAGGATTTCAAGAGTACTTTCAGCAGATACCAAATACCAATATCAGTTTGCTTCCATCATGGAAGACATAACATCAAAATAATGTCATAAACAGACACAATGTCAAAATTCCAGTTGTAAAACAGTCTTTTACATTATGGAATTTTCCTATAAAAATGCATGCTGGCACCACAATTTTTAGAAAGTATTTGATTTACATTTTTGTATTCACTAGTAATTAAATGTTAGTTTAAATATGCTGTTATTTATTTCTGTCACTATTTTAACAAAGTGTTTTCTCTGCAAATTGTGTCCAGTTATTCACGATCTGCCTGTCGGTTGTCTCATTAAGATTAACGCTGACAACCATACTAGTGACAATAATTCCTGGTCTTTTGGTATGAAGAACTGAAAAGTTTGAAGTATCTTTTAAAGTGAAAAACTGACTGAGATATGTGGGCTGCTGAAGTTGATTGGGTAGCACAAAAGTATGTGAATTTGCATCTGCATAATTTTATGACATTTTCAGACTTCCTCAATAACTTTTGATCTAGAGCAGCTAAACCCATTTGCTGTTTTCAGTTTTGATAACTTTCTGAGCATAGCATAGATTTGCATGATCAAGTAAATTCGTTGTATTTCGTATGAGGAATAAACCAGAGTTGCTGCAAAGTGTCAAAACATTTCTTGTCAAACCTTTTTTTTGTCATGCATGCTGACACATTACACCTACAGTACATTAAAGTCTGGGATAATTTTTGAGTGGTTTAATTTAGCTGCAACTAGAGTATTAAATGTGTGATTTACTTGTGTCTTGGCTGATAGGAACTGTTGTGGCAGTTAGCCAAAAACCTTTCATTTCCATTAACTGACCAAATGGGTATGTGGGACACCTGATAAACAAGTCAAACACAAGTCATTGGAGAAATTGAAGAAAAACCTTTTTATTGACACCAAACTTTAAGTAAGTAATCTTTAAAGCAGCGGAATTTTTTGTAGAACAGCCTGCAGGAATTGGTAAGAATTGTTCCTAAAGCTTAACTCCAAACATATCCAGCCTGACGCCCAGAATGTTTGAGATGTCACATGATGCATTTTGCCTTGGTGAATGTTCTTAATTGGTTTACCCTTCCATGTAATACTTCCCGACAAGTTCTTTTGCTACGGCCAACTAACGTTGAAACCGCATCACAGAAAAGGAATGCATCAAACATGGGTCGTCATGCAAAGGGTAGTTCGGGAATCAAAATTCATGCAACCTCATGAGCAGCAATGTATTGAAGCTGAGACCATGCCCCTATTGTCTCCAAGAATTTGTGACACACTATTTTCTCCGCTGGAAGCAACAGCCAGGACAACAACATCAGTATCAATAGTCTTGATTAATATGCTGTGATTCAAAGTTTGAAACAAATCTCTACAGTCTACATTCATGATTTAATAGCTTTACCAGATCCCTCTATCTGACCATATACAATTCAAAGTATTGGTCTTTTTATGTCTCAATTGGGTGTTTCTTCGAAGCATCTCTGTGATCTGATGCTTCGTCTCCTCAGTGCCACATCACTGCATCCTCTAATATCCACTGATCGGCTTGACATTAAATTTGTTCCTCATGTCTGCCTTGGCTCAATCCAGTTGCTTTGCCTGCATAGGTCTATGGAATGCATAGGCGCAACCACCCTATGGGACCCACGGGACGCGTCCCCCCAACTTTTGAGTGGTCCCCTAGCTTTATTATTATGGTCCCCCCAACTTTTAGGACGTGATTCATTATGGTCCCCCCCAACTTTTAGGACGTGATTGCGCCTATGATGGAATGGAATTCCACCATCAGTTCACTACCTTTCTCTCTGATAATCTTTCCTCATCTTTCTCTCGCCTCAAATCCTGCCTTTGCTCTCAGGGTCAATCACATTGGTAGCGCTTCTGAAAGACTTTTGCCGAGAGTAGCGCTATAAATGGTCATATACAAAACAATAATGTAATCAATACAGCTTACGTTTAAGGAAAACATTTTCATCAGTCGAAATTATGTTCATAGGAAAATTATCTTCATCAATCGAATTTTTTATTCAAGTTCTTTTTCTTCCCATCAATCAAACTTCCTTTTAGGGCAAAAAAATTCATCGATCTACCAAAGATTTAGTTTTCGACTTCAACTTTAAACTGACAACTTAACATAATTTAGCACCTTAAACTACGGTTTTACCAATTCTTGTCAATGACAAGTTTAATTAGCTGGACACTGTAATTTCTCGTGTGCCTTATTCTGGCACACACAAACACACAGGGTTAATTATTAATTATTCTAAAAAAAATATTCATCATTGAGTGGGTTGTAGCGCTGGACGCAGACAAGTAGGATTGACAAAAAGATTTCTCGCTAAACAGCAGTTGGTTTGATGAAAAAATGTTTACTTTAGAAATAGAAGTGGGATCAATGAAAAAATTCTTACTGAAATTAAATCTGGATTGATGAACAATATATTTCATTTAAATATAGAATGACTGGAAATAGTTATTGTTGCTAAAATAGAAGCTACACCGATTAAATAAATTCTTGTCTTAATGGAACTTATAATTATGGAAGCTAGATTGATGAAAAAGGTAATCGAGCAGGTAACGGACCTGCTCATGTAAGCAGCATAGCCACCCATAAAATTGCTAAAATAGAGTGCTGTGACCTCTCAGCTCTATCCCATGGTGGAATGCATTGAGTTTGAGTTTGAGTTTGAGTTTATTGATCCCAACATCAACTTAAATCACATAAGAATCAATGATAACACACAAGGTAATACATCATGCATGGCTAAGAACAATGGTGCAGTAAGTAGATTAGGTAAGAAATTAAAAAAGAACAGGTAGCCAGCAGAGTAATCAAACGAAATGAATTCAAATATAAAATTAGGGAACAACAGGCCCACCAAAGGGACAACGTCCCGCTAAGAGGGGGCCTATTTAGCTAAGTGGCATTAAGAGGTTAAAGATGACATGGGCTTACAGGAGGAAAAGACCCAGGGATCCTAGGCTACATTGAGAACAATAACAGTTTGAGAAAACACAAACGTACGATTTATAACAAACTTAACTAACTTAACTAACAGCTATGATACATGCTCAAGTGTGTGTGCTCTTAAAGTTCGTTTAAAGCAAGAGATAGTATTGGAGGTACGGATTTTGAGAGGTAGGTTATTCCAAAGTAGAGGGCCCTGAAATTTGATAGATAATTTGCGAGTATTAGTTCGTGTGGAAATAAGTTTATAGTCCGGTTTATTTCTTAAGCCAGCTTTGAATTGGGTAGGGGGAAAATAAGAAAGGAAAGCAGATGGCAGGAGTTTGGTGTGGTATTTGTACATAAATTCACAAGTTTGAATGAAGTTGATCTGAGTGATAGTTAATAGTTTAAGTGTTGAGAATAAAGGTTGAGTATGGGAGTTAAAGGGAGATTTAGTTATAATACGAATGGCCCTTTTTTGAGCAATTTGAAGTTTTCTTAAGTGAGTAGGATAGGTGGAGGTCCAGATGATATTACAATAAGTAAGATATGGATAAACAAGAGTATAGTATAAGTTGGTTAGAGTGGGGGAGGGCAATAAGTAAGAGATTCGAGTGAGGATGCCAATACTTTTGGTGATTTTCTTATTGATTTCTTCAATATGTGTGTTCCATTTTAGATGTTGGTCCATGTACACGCCTAGAAATTTAGATGAGGTAACTTGAGGAATAGTTATGCCATCAATGACTATGTCTTTAGAAAGTATGGGTGTTTGCTTTTTATTAGATCTAAATAATATAAAATTGGTCTTGGAGAGATTAAGGGACAGTTTGTTAGCTTTGAACCAGGTACTAGTAGCCCTTAGTTCATCATTAGCAATCTCAAACAATTGGTCGTATGAGGCATGCGATAAAAAGACGTTGGTATCATCAGCGAACAGGATATAGTGAAGCAAAGAAGAGGAGTTAGGTAAGTCATTTATATATATAATGAAGAGAAGGGGACCAAGAATGGAGCCCTGTGGAACTCCAAATCGCATGGGCAAGAAGTCAGATAGTGAATTGTTACATAAAACCTGCTGCTGGCGAAAAGTTAAATAACTTGACAGCCAATCCAGAGCAAGACCCCTGATTCCGTAATGATTAAGTTTGGATAGTAGAATTTTATGGTCGACCGTATCAAAAGCTTTTGCTAGGTCAAGGAAGATGCCTAACGAGTATTGGTTAGTGTCAAAGGCCGCAGAAATTTTATCTTGGATATCAAGTAGGGACATAGAAGTGGAGTGAGCCGGTTGGAACCCATGTTGCAGAGGGTACAGAACGTTCTTCTGCTTAAAGTAAGAGAATAGGCGGTCATACAATACTCTTTCATAGAATTTTGAAAAGAAGGGTAGTATAGAGATTGGTCTATAATTAGATAGTTCAGATTTCGTGCCTTGCTTATATATTGGCAGCACCCTGGCCCTTTTAATTGCTAGTGGTACAATGCCCTTCCTCAGGGAGCAATTTATTACTGCAGAAAGTGGGTCAGCCAGCAGGTCAATGACTTGCGAAGTTATCAAAGGATCAATATCATCAAAGCCTGAGCTATGAGTAGTTTTAAGGGTTTTATTTATGTTGATCACTTCATATGGATTAGTTGGAAGAAGGACTAAGGAATCCATGGAGGAGGGAGGCATAAAAGCATGAAACGTTTTCACCGGGGAGGGAATCTTATCAGATAGAGCTTGTGCCAATCCAGTGAAGTACACATTAAACTGTTCAGCCATACATGCAGGGTCATTTATCAGGGATCCATCAACGCTTATTTCTGTAATCGTTGTATCTCTATTGCCTGATTTGACTATTTTTCTAATAATTTGCCAAGTTTTCTTAACATCACTGCAGTGTTTAGCAAATTCATTGGCATAATAAAGTTGCTCAGTTTTAATTCTGGTTACTTTATATTTATTCCGATATCTGGTAAAGATGTGCTTGTTCTCCATTGTAGGATTTTTAATAAATTTCTTATACAGTTTTTGCTTAGTTTTGGTTGACTTCAACAGACCTTTCGTCATCCATGGTTGATGAAAAGAGTACTTCATTTTAGCTTTTTGAGGGCGCAAGGGGAAAGCCTCATTATATGCCGAGTTAAATGTTTTTACAAAGATTTCGTAAGACAAATCAGGTTCATTGTCATCACAAAGAGTAAAGACAGGTTGCCAATCAGTATTACTCAGTAGGCATTTAAATCTCAAAATGTCGTCACAAGAAAATGAACGGGTCATTTTCAGGTTGTTTTGATTACGTGAGTTTACAGGTGATATATCTATCCATGCTATGATAGGGAGGTGGTCAGAAATGTCCGATGTGAGTATAGCAGATTCAATAACACCATCATGGAAGTTAGTAAATATGTTGTCGATTAGTGTTGCAGTCGTGACAGTGATTCTCGTAGGTTGCAATATGAGTGGTAGGAGGTGATGCATGAACATACAGTCAATAAATGCACCAGTAGGTGGGTGAGAATGAGAGGCCAAGAGGTCAATATTGAAGTCACCTGTGAGAAGTATCTTCTTATTTATGAACTTTTTTGAGGTTAGGACAGTTACAAGGGCTTCAATTTCAGTATTAAAACTTTCTAGTTTAGAGCCCGGGGGCCGGTAGATTACACCAATCACCATATCGGCACCCTTGTTACATGGGATATCAATGAACAAACTCTCATAGGAGGATGAATTGATAGGTGGTAGTAGGTCAATTACATGAAACTCTGTATTATCCTGAACGAAAAAGCCAACCCCACCCCCCATTTTCTCACCTCTGCTTTTGTGAACGAACTTATATCCTGGGATAAAAGTGGCTTGCGCGGAGATGTCAGTGAGCCAGGTTTCAGTAACAGCGAGTATATTAACTGGAAGTTGGTGAAGCAGGAGTTGAACTTCGCTATTCTTAGCGGCTATACTTCTGCAGTTTAAGTGGAGAATAGAAAAAGAAGGGCTATTGGTGAATCTGTGAGAAACCTGGGAAGGTGCGTAGTATTTGGAGTCAGTAGCAATTTCCGAGTAATAGTTACTATCGGGGTCAAGATCTTTATTTGTAGCTAGAGGTTTGTTTCTGCTTTCCTTCCTTATGAGTTCAAATCTAGCGGGTCTGGCAGTTTCGTTATCTTGGGAGGTAGAATGAACTGGATAGGGAGATTCAATTGTGGAGTTCATGGCACCCGGAATATCAGATTCGATTTCAGCGAAGGAAGTATTTTCATATACACAGTTATTACATGTCAGGGCAGTAGACAATGATATCGTAGCGTTGTTATTACAACAGCGCGAGTGGCAGTTCATAAAGCAGAGCGCACATTGTACCCCCCTATCAGTAGGTCCTAGACTTATTGAGCACACACAACAGGAGACATAGTCCAACACAAGCTGATCTATGATCACAGCTAAAATAAACTATAACAAAAGATAAAAAGGATGGGTCTAACCAAGACACCAATTCTAGGTAAGAAAAGGATGGCGAGTAGGTTGATGCAGCCCAGAGAAGATAGAAGTAACCAGGCCCATCCAGAGTAATGAACAAGGTGGGAAAATAGGTACATAGTAGAAAAATAAGGTCGACAGTTGGAAAGACTAACCATGAGAGACTAAATAAACAATAGACAGCCCAGCAGACAATCAGTGCACAGTGATTTCATCATAAACCGTGCAGATACGCGTGGATACTCGATCACGCATGAGTATTATATTGGTCCATCATGATGCAGTATACATAAGCTAAAAGTAATGATAAGCTCAATCAGCAACATGATAATCATATACGTGAACATGTTCAAGAAAAGAAAAGAAAACAATAGAAAGCTTGAACCTAATTAACACGCATGAGTATTATATTGGTCCATCATGATGCAGTATACATAAGCAAAAAGTAATGATAAGCTCAATCAGCAACATGATAATCATATACGTGAACATGTTCAAGAAAAGAAAAAAAAACAATAGAAAGCTTGAACCTAATTAAACAAGAAAACAAGGAGCACAGAACAGACAAAACACAATAATATACGGGTGGAACAGGGTCACAGCATCAAGAAGGACCAATAGCCAAAATGGCCAAATACCTAACACAGCATATTTAAAAAAAAAAATCAATGTCTGAAAATATAGGTGCATCCTAAGTCCCTAAGCAACATGTGACAACTGATGTAGCAAACATGAAGCACTAGATCAGAACATGGTTACAGCGACATAAGAGAAGAAGGCGTTAGTTCAGTTCGTTCATTGGGCAAAGGATCCAAGCCTTCGGATCAATGCAGGTGAAGCCGATCATCGACTCACCCGGTTGCATCTGTGGACAGCATCGGATCCGGATCCTTGCCCAGCACCATAGTGTCCAAGAACTTGGATGAGGTGACTTTGGTTGGTTTGACATCATCAGCATCAGAGAGGCGGACATATGTTAAGCCACCCTTGGTCCAAGCTGAATGAAGTTTCTTTTCCCGCACGAATTTTCTTGCTCCAGCGAAGATTTGTGAGTTACGTTGAGTTAGGTGCTCATTAATGAAGATGCGGTTCATACCCGTAAGGTTCTTTAGTACTTTCCGGGCAGAAAGAACGGCATTTCTGGTTCTGCGACTGATGAAGCCAACTATCAGTGGGCGAAGTTTCTTGTCATCAGACCCGGTAGGCAAACGAGATGTCAGATTCATTGATTTTTAGTCCCAAATGACCGTTGCATAGTTCCAAGACCGAGTGGACTGTTGAATGGTCCTTTGAGAGGATCGCAGAGCCCGGAGTGGGCCATGCGAAGGCAGTTTGGTGAGCGATGTCCGGCAATCCAAATATTACGACATTATTTTGTCTTGGGAGGTTCTCAGCATCGTCCAGCCTTTTCCTTAGGAGGTCGTTTTCAGCCTCAAGTGTGGATATTTTGTGTTCCGTCACCTCACAGTGGTTAGCTATGAGCGATTGCGCCGATTTTGCAACTAGACTGTCCAGTTTTTGTGTGAAGGCGTCAAGTAGGCCATTGAATATCTCTTCTATCATGGGTGCAAGACTTTTTTTGAGCAAGGCTATGGCTTTTTCATCCTGAAGAGTTTCCAGCAGATCATCAATTCTTTTTTCCTTTTTCGACATTATCCCCGTTAATTCGCGCCACCTGAGTGGGAGGCACGGATTTTTTGATAAGGGAAACGAACCTCGTAGTTTTAGACCATATAGTTTGCAGATGACACGTAGAATCCAAATCCAAATTCGTCCGCATGGACATAGACCATCTAATTGACAGGAGTCTGGGAAAGTCTGATAGAAACCACTCGGCAAAGATTGATAGGCAGTCTAGATTCACCCGCGTAGATCCACGGTCCACTTAACTGATAGTTGTCTGGGACAAAATCTGATGAAGTTCATTCGGCAAAGTTATTTTCCAATGGTATTTTCCAATGATATATACCATATCCAAGTTCACCTGAACATTACCAAAGCAGTTCGTAAAAGTTCGCGTTCATATATCCAAGATAGACCTAGTAAAACGAGCGTATTTTTACATTTATGTTAGGACAACAACAACCACGACCTTATTAGCCGACCGCCATCTTTTACACCAACACAACATTCAGTGAGTATATAATCAACACAACATATTAACAATTTCTAACTTAAGCAAATAGGACATTTCATTTTAGTACAAATAGAAGAAATTAAAAACTATCGAATTAATTAAAAACAAGTTTTAAAATACTGACGAAATATGGATAATTAAAATTCAAACGTACCGAATTAATGGAAGAAATAAGCCTTAACATTAATTTGAAAAATGTTGGAAAAAATGATGAAATATGGAAGCACACCAAAATTTGGCAAGGCATCGTGAGTGTCGGTTAGGGTTAGGTTGTGTTCTCATTTATCAAAAAAATGCTCTGAATGAATTAATTAGATAGTAATGTCCATCGGCATATAGGCCTACAGTATCTTTGGACAGTATCTGATGTCAACACTAATCCTAACCCAAACCGACCAGACGCCTAACCTGACCCTAACCGAAACTCACGACGCTTAACCTGACCCAAGGCATCAAGATATGCTTAAAAGCGCAAATCAGTTTTAGAATCGCAGGTTTCTTCACTTTCGAACTTTCTATTTACTCATATCATTTGCCTAATATTTTCATTTATAAGTATTAATTTAACCCTTTTACTTTATCTCGCGCTGATTACTTACTGAAAGCACTGCATCATGTGATGCGTGTGATAAGTCGCAGCGCTCTATTTTAGCGATTTCTTGGGCGGTCATACCGTTTTCATGGACAGGACCATAGTCTGCAAAATTACCATGAAAGGATTCATGCCAAAGCAGAAGTAGGATTAATGGAAAACACTAATGCTGCGATAGGCGAATAATTTAGAACGCTAAATCGATAGATTATCCGCACACTACGTTGAATTAACGGGCGAGTACTCGTTAGCGCCGAGTCGATTAAAAGCACTGCTTAGACATCGCTATGTTTTCAAATTCAAACCTTCCAAACAAATATTCAAATGCAAGCAAATTTACATAATCCTTGTTCGAAAATTATTAAGGTTCTTGTGCACAATACAAGCGAAAACAACTTTAATAAAGTTTTGATTTCCAAACATCGCTCATTGAAACTACGTTTACAAGCCTAGCTATCGCACAAGGTTGGCTCTTTATGGTGAATATAGCCCAATAAATTCGCCCAAATGGTCGATCTAACAGCAAAAGTTACCGACTTTTCCACACATTTCACTAATTTTTTTAGTTATGTTCCGGATCGAATTAATTGATGCCTCTCGCTGAAAAGTCTTAAAATATGTTTTTCTTCAATACAAAAAAGTTTGTTGCTTTTATCCACAGTTTGCACAATGCATGAGCTTAACGTCCTCACTATATCCACTTGGAATTTGAGTGTGAAAAATAGACATTACTATGGGGCTTTAAGAAAGACTGGCGGTTGAGACCCCTATCCCCGGCAATTCTCACCCTGCAATGAATCACTTCGTAAGTAGGCCTAGGCCTACAAGTAGTAAAACATGTAGCAGGCGTACGAATAGGTCTAATATGTATTATTGGTCGCACCGAAGCGCTAACTAACTCATATAAAAGACTAGCTTAACTACCCGGCGTTGCCCGGGCAATTTCGATTTTTAGTCTCCAGCCACGCTGACCCCGCTCCCACTCGCCTTTCTCGCCCCGCCTTCTTCCATCGGCCCCCAACCCGGTCCCAACATGGGGCGCCTGGTGTTGTCCGTGAAATGTAGGTTTTTCGCCCCAACCCAGCTCCAACTCGCCCCTGCGGGGCCGGTTCGCCACCCCTCCGAGGTGGCCGGCATTTGCCGGTGAATTTTGGCTCTTTTGCCTAAACCCGTCCGCCCTAAATAATGTCCAGATGGCCTACGTACGACGACAGGGTATATTAATTAGGCCTACCGGTAGCCTATCCATTGTCATTATCTTGTCCAAACTTGCGATCAACCGTTCATAATTATTATCAATGTTTCTATGATTTTGCGAAAGCGTGCGCTATAAAAACTGGCCGTCTTAAGTGAGGTCAAGAAGTGATGACGTCATAAATCTATGGGTTCTTTGAAAAGTGATTCGGCGACCAATCGTAAATACTGCTTTAGCATTAGCAAAGACCTTATAGTCTACGATTAGCTTTCGGGTAGAAAATATTTCAAACTCGGGAAAAGGTAAGATTTTGGATCGCGAACCCCACTAGTTTTTCTTATGGGGTGCTAAAAAGTTTTGTAATTTTTTTGCAAAGATCGGTCGCGTGGATCAGAAAGAATTTTGGACACATGAGTAGTTACCAAGTCTCTTTTATAGGTTTAGATAACGACTGATAAACTTTATAGGGCCTAACTGAATTTTATGGATTGCCACAAACCATGACAAGTCGAGGAGAGATTGGATGGCAATCGGAGAAATCATTGGCGGAGTGCATGTCTTATATGTTGGACAATGAAATAGCAACAGACGTCTGCTTTGAAGTTGGTCCACCAGATGGCGCAACTGTCAGCATCCGGGCTCATCGACTCTTGCTGACAGCACGTAGTCCTGTCTTCGAAGCTATGTTCTCCAGTGGAATGACTGAGAGCAAAGGTGGAAAAGACGAGAAGATAAGAATCGAAGACATCAATGTCGATGTTTTCAAAGCGCTTCTGAGGTAAGCAATTTTGAAGTTATAGCAAACATGAAAAATTTCTAGCAAACATATGCCATTGCCGCTTAATTAAGCATAACAGTTACTGTCAAGTATCTAAAGGAATTTACGTTGACTTAATGTAACGTAGTCTATCTTTTCTTTCTGATTAAACTTTTAAAATACTTCAAGCAAACGTTCAAGTTGTACAATGGGCTTCAAAAGAAGCATCGTAGACTAATGAAGATTTTGATAATTATGAAATAGAATGACAAAACTATTTTGAAGACATAAATTCGTGTTTGTTTTCTAAATTCGGTTTCGCTGCTGACAATATCAACGGAGTTTAATTTAGCTGTCCAATATATCTAATGATTATTAATACTTAGGTTCATAGGCCGCCATTGTATCTGGGCCGAATATCAGCCAGTACTCTTGATGGCGGATTTAGAAACATCCGGCTGATTTGTGTACAAAGCGACCCAGCTGAAAAATTCTTCTATTCAGAGACTATTCTACTCAGATGGTTAACTTTATGGAGTTGCGTAGACAACAAAGCTATGGCCAAAAACCGTAGCGGCGGGGTTGAGGTGTTTGAACACCCCCGAAATGAAATAATGTGAAAATGAAATAATGCATTTTACTAGCGCATGATGTAAGAACTACAATGTGTAGAGTAATGTAATTTCGAGCAGAAAATAATCGAAAATCGCGGAAAATAGTGGGTTTTTGTTTACACCGCCGTGATTTTATTACGAGCCAAAAGAGGTAAGAAAATCAGACGATGACTAAAAAAGGTCTTCAGAAAATTTAGCCCCAACAAAATCGACCGCAGCGTGTACTCGCCCCAAAATTCACGGTCGAGAAAAGAGAAAACACCCCTAAATAAAAATCCTGGCTATGGTTTTGGAGATGGCTTTTATTTTCAAGGATCACTTTAGCTCTTTAGTAACATATACATGTACATGAATAATTGTATATCGTGGTTATCTTATCTTATCTTCGTAGATTCATATACACCGACCACGTCGACATTTCTCCTCAAGCTGCGCCTGCATTGATGTATGCCGCTAAAAAGTACATGTTGCCAAAACTGTCTAAGCAATGCAGCAGTTTGCTTCAGACAAGTGTCAACGTTGAGAATGTTTGTTATCTATTGGATCAAAGTTTACTCTTCTCGGAAGAAACTCTGAGAGACGCTTGTCTGAAGTTTATTTCCATATTCGCCGACGAGATTTTCAGGCGAGAGGAATTCCTGGATTCCTCGCGTGAAGCCATGAAAGTTATTTTGAAGCTGGGGGAAATGAGGACGAAAGAATCGTTCATTTTCCAGAGTTGTGAGAATTGGGCAAAATATCAGCTGGGTTGTTATAAATCGATTGATGATCCAAGTGATATACAGATCAGAGAGGCTCTGGGCAGTTTGTTGTTTAGCATCCGTTTTCCGACCATGGATCCCGAAGAATTTGCAAATCTTGTTGATGACCGACATGTTTTAACGGCTGAAGAGAAATCGTCAATTTACTTTTATTTCATTAAAAAGGATCAAAGGGAAAATCTTTTGTTTGACGTTAACAAAAGGAATGTCGAAGAAAAATGTGTTGATCGAACTATCAATGTCCAATCAGGGCTTTGGAATTCTGGTCCAAGTAGAGACTTCATTGCTTTTACAGCTGACAAAGGAGTTGAATTGTGTGGCCTTGGATTGTTTACTGGACCATATGAAAATACAGCCTACTTTGTTGATATTGAAATTTTGGATCCTGAAAAATCACTCTTCAGAAAGGGATTCACCATTCCTTTCACCGGGAACTCCACACCATTCAAGATTTCTTTCGATTCTCCAATTTGCATTCGCAGTGGTATTATTTACACGATTGTCGCTTTTACTCAAAGTCACATAGGATACTACAGCAAGGAATGCCAAGTTACATGCAAAAGCGACTATATAACATTTACATTTTCAACCAGCGATCAGACTTCACAACCCGGTGCTTTTTGTGGTCAGATCCCACAGCTTTTCTATGTCTAAAAATAATGCTTTCAAAGCTTAGTTATTTTGTCAAAATTATGTAAAAAATTATAAAACTTCAGATAACGTATCCATATCCTGGACAATGCCTTTTTGCATGTCTATGAGCCAGCAATGGACAAAATAATCTCAAGGTTCAGTTCACGGAACCAGCGCATTGCAGGACATGTCCTTATTTCGCATGGAGTGAACTTGTACCAGTATGCCATGGGTAGAACAAGAAGGATTTTCCCACGTAGTGCATGCGTCTCGCTAGTTCTGAACGTGTGGTCTCCTCGTCACGTAGGCCTACTTCACCTTATAACAACAAGACGTCTCAATGACTGTGTGAGCGCCTTGAAATGTGATGGGCGTATACGCTCGAAATCTTAAAAATGTCCACATAAATAAACTTCAAAGCCGTATAAATAGTTAATCTTGTAGACTTTCGCATCAATGATAAATAAATGATAAATATATATGATTAAACAAATATGATTAAATAAGAAATTTTAAAATTGTATGAACGATGACTGGTTGAAATAATTATGAGAAAAATTATTTTTTGTTGTTGCTGACTGCCAGTATATGAGGCGGAATCTAGTTCGTGTCTATCTCAATGTTTGCTTGGTTATGTGCGTATGTTTGTGTGTAGCATATGTGCTTTTGCGTATACGCCAGGAAATAAAAAATACAGTTTCAATGGCGCCAATAATGAGTTTAGCAATGGACTGAATACAGTAGCGCCAATAATGAGTTTAGCAATGGACTGAATACAGTAGGGGAGAGTTGCCTAGAATGGACCGTTGCCTTAATTGGACCGCAGCCATTTAACACCCTAGATGCATGTTTTGTCTCGTTTTAAAATGTTGTATTCTTGCGCGATTGAATGTTGATTGCATCGGTACAATCAGCTTTACGGAATTCTAAACATTTATTTAGTTGTGGTAAAAACTCTATTTCACGTAGTTTTGATCTAATTTTTGCCCTACCTGACAATGAGTGTACACAATTTAGGCAAGCTTTAAAAATTGCAGTCACGTTCGTTTTAATAAGAGCTAGGTTTCATGTTTAAGCGACAATTCTTGATTTTGAGCTAAGACTGACACCTGTTAAACTATCACAGGGTGAGTAGAAGTAGTCCGTGTTGCCTGGAATGGACCACATTAAGTCTCCTTAATTGGACCGATAATTTGGGTGTGGTCCATTTAAGGACATCAGTACTTGCAATGTTGTTGGGTGTGGTCCATTTAAGGAAACCGTTACTTTCAATGACATGTTGTGATTCTTTAAACAATTACAATACCCTCTTTTTTTATCAAACAACAATCGATATTGTAGCATGAATTTTGGCGATGCTTCTGACAAACATAGAACGAATAATTTCAAAATATGCAGTAAATATCAGCTGTAGGCAGTCCGCAGTTTCATAACAATTGCTCTGATGCAAAACGCTGCTAGATGAGGTGTGTTCCTCTGTTGGAAATAGATTTAAGTGAGTACTAATGTAAGACTTCGATTCGCAGTCATTTATTCCCAGGCCATATTATTTCACTATGTAGAGACCTATAGTCCAATTATTTAGACCTGCACTGGTTACTGTGACAAACTAGCCTACTCCTAATAAGTCTGCAGGCAGAGGTTATGCCAGTCATATATTAAATTGATTTCAGCTACTCCAATTGTGTATTGATACTTTTAACTGTTTGGTTAGACACCACAGGTGTTTTAAAGCATTGCAAACATTTCTTTTTGGGTAAAATTACCTTTTAAAAACGTCTTTAGGATAATGTGCCCCATTCAAGGCGACTGGTCCAATCAAGGACACTCTGTGGTCCATTCAAGAAAACAGGTTGCCTTGATTGGACTTTTTACAGCTACAGCTTTGTTTAATTATTTCTCTTAAATCCACGAACATTTTCTGTCTTTTGCTTATTAACAACATACATGAACAATCAACCAAGCATATGGCACACTTTCCTTTAAGAAATTCAGTAGCATTTATGCTGCACAACTAAGTTTGCCTCAGGTGGTCCATTCATGGCAACTCTCCCCTAGCGCCAATAATGAGTTTAGCAATGGACTGAATACAGTATAGCGCCAATAATGCGTTTCTCTAGCTCTGAATGTGTGGTCGAGTTTATGAGTGTACGGAAACCTATTGGCGTGTTGAAGAGTTTCCTAAGAGGTCAATATTACCGCCAGGAAAGAAAAAATACAGTTTCAGTAGCGCCAATAATAAATTTAGCTGCTTTAGCAATGGACTGAATACACCGATATCGTACGAGGGAGAGGATTGTAATTTGTGCCGAGTCTTAGAAACTGACGTCGCTAACTCTTCATGCTCGTGGATATAGGCCTACATATACTGTCCCGAAGTTGCTAGCGCTGTAGCCAATTGGCGCTCGCGAATAAACTCAGCGCTCGAGAATAAACTGGTGCCATGCGTCTGACTTCCAATGGCGCTTTAGAAATATGAGGATTATATGTTTACGATTACGAATGGCTGCCGTATTATTTCTCCACCGTATTATTCCTCCACTAGCCTACGTGTGATTTGTTCTTTCTAGCGTAGCATAACAGTTTCTTACAAGGAATGTGGTACCTTGTTAGGTTTAACAGAAACTCAACAACAAACCGATTTGTGGCAGACTGTAGGCAGTGTAGGCCCACATGTAAGTTCGTATCCTCGTCACGTACATGTACTTCACCTTATAACAACAAGACGTCTCAATAGCTGTGTGTGTGTGAGCGTTTTGAAATGTGATTGGCGCAGGCTCGAAATCTTACAAATGTCCATATAAATAAACTTCAAAGCCCTCGAAATGTAGTTGATCTTGTTATGACACGATTTCATCATCAATGCTAAATAAATGATAAATAAATGATTAAATAAATATGATTAAATAACCAATTCGATAAAAAGAAGTGTAGGCCTATGAACGATGTCTGGTTGAAATAATTATGACTCTGAGTAAAATTATTATTTGTAGTTCCTGACTGTCAGTAATATGAGACGGAATCTTTTTCGTGTATGTCTCAATGTCTGCGTGTTCATGTGCGTGCATTTGCGTACGGGAGTACGTGTTTGTGCTTCTGTGCATGTGTCTTGGTGGCTCTGTGTGTCTGGTTCCTCTTAGCGTATTCAGCGCATGCGATCTCAGATCGACATTTGCGAATGTGGGAAATGAAAGTCAGTGTTTGTATTCAGCCGAACAGCGATAGGGATAGCGGAAGGTCTATGGTTAGGGTTGGAGCTAATGTTTGAGTTAAGTGCTAGAGTTGGGGCTAAGGCTGCGAATTAGGCTAGGACTCTAGGGCTAGGTTAGATTCTGATTAGGGTTGAGGCTGGGGTTAGGATTAGCCTGTTAGGGTTTTGGTTGTGTTTAGTTTTAGCTTTAGAGCTGTAATTAGGGCTATGGTTAGGTTAGAGCTAGGGTTGGGGTTAGAGTTAGGGCTAGGGTTTAGTTAGCGTTAGGGTTAAAGATGGGGATATGGTTGGGGTAGGCCTAAGGATTAGGATTAGGATTGGGATCATGGTTAGTGTTAGGGTTGTGGGCTAGGATAAGGGCTAGGGTTGGGGGTTATGATTAGAGTCAGCGGTAGGGTTAGGGTAAGAGTTTTGGTCAGGTTTTGGATTATAGCGTTTTAGGATATATGGTTAGGGTTAAAGATGGAGTTCTGCGAAAGTGGAGCAGATCGCAAGATTCCAGGAAACGGGGGCAATAGTCGTCTGCGAAGAGTGGCTGAGGAAGGAGAAGGGAAGAGGAAGATGAAGGGGAGAAGATGGGGCAGGGAGGGGAGTGTAGGAGGATGGAGAGGAGGAGGAGGAGGGAAGAGAAGGAGGAGGAGGAAGAGAAGGAGGAGGACGGGTATGAAGAAGAGGGGAGGGAGGAGAAAGATGAGAGTATAACGAGGAATAGAAGAAGGAGGAAAACGAGGAGGAGGAAAAGTGAGGGAAGAATATAAAAAAAGAAGATGAGTAGGAAGGACACCATCAAAGGTGATTTGAGAATTGAGGAGGAAGTCAAGAGGATAACGAGGAATAGAAATAGGAGAAAAATGAGAAGAATGAGGAGAAGCGAGGGAATAATAGGGATAAGGATGAGTAGGAAAAAGAGAAGGATGCGCAAGAGGAGGGTAAAAGTGGGAGTGGTATATAGGGAAAGAGAAAGAAGAGAAGATGAGTTCAGGAAAATGGAGAGTACGAGTAGGACGAGAGGAAAAGCAGGAGGAGGAACAAGTCGAAAAGAGAAGAAAGAGGAGGAGGAATGGCAGGATGAAGAACAAAAATAAAGGGAGGAAGAGGAAGAAAGAGGAAAAGGAATAGTAGGAGAACAGATGATAAACGGACAAGAAGGAAAGAAAAGAAGGACGGATTAGCTTTTCCACAATAAACGAGCGAATTCCCTTTACTTGTATGAGATGAGGTTCGAACTCGTACTCTCAGCGTCACAAGTAATAAACCTGTTAAAATTCTCATGTGGGCCTTCAACACAATAAGCAGTAGGCCTAAGAAAATGCGTAAGTTTTTGATATTTTACTTGCGGGTATGGCAGACAAATCTATGTGGAACAGTTAACATAATTTTACAAACTTCCCATAAGGATATTTCAGGATATAGCCTGGCTCTTTCTCAAGCCATGATAAAAGAGGAGGACTCCGCGGTGGGCTTGCGACCCACCCGGGCTAAAAAAATACCTACGCAACAGAAGCAACACAACAACTGTCAGGAAGGACACCATCAAAGGTGATTTGAGATGTCTAGATGTGTCATGGGAGGAGTCTGAAGAACTGTCGATGGACTGAGAGGAGTGTAGGAGATGCGTTGCTCGATGAGTGGACGTAAGTACTAAGTAAGTAAGAACAAATGCCCCAGAGTAATTTATGGACCTGCCCGACTAACGTTCTGCATAAAATGAACACGTTATTGGGAATGGGCAATTCCTATTTTGTTGCTATTATTAGAAAATTGAGAAAGCGACTTAATCGGATTCTGTGTTCAGCCTGACAGTTTCAACCAGGTTTCAGCGTATTCTTCCACGTAGGCCTATATCAGCTGAGACTCTTCTAACATAAGGTAAAATGACATTATTATTATTAGACCTAGGTCCACTGGACATTATATTATTAGACTTGGAAATTGAAATGCCTGAGGGGTAGAGCCGATCGAGGCGATGTGGTGAGCAATTATAACCTGCTCATGCATAGCATATATAAGATAACATAACATAACATGGGTTTTATGTGGTTCAGAAGACGCTGGGTCTGTGTTAGAACCACTGCAAATTAGCCTGGAGAATTTAAATGTAATAGCCCAATTTTCCTAGCTTCCTTTTAAATGCTGAGACCGTGTCCACCGACACAGTGCTGTCATCCAAGCCGTTCCACATGTCTACAACTCTAGCACAAAGAATTTCTGCCCCAATGTTCCTTTCGGCTTCTTAAACAATAATTATTTGTACTTATGACCCCGAGTTGCTTTGTTTGGTGCTAATTCAAAGAATTTCTCCCAACCTATAGTGCTTCGTTTCCAGTATTCATCTTGTATGCTTCAATTAGATCTCCTCTGCTCATCCGTCTCTCCAATGTTGTTAGCCCACACCTTTTTAACCTCTCTTCATAGGTCAAATATTTGTAACCCCAAATCATCTTCGTAGCTCTTCTCTGCACTTTCTCCAGTTTTTCAATGCCCTGCATGATTGTTTCGACTGAGTTGAGAATGTACGTATGAGGTCGTAAGAGACAATTTAAACTTTTACATTTGCATCTACAGAACTAAGTCAATTCTATAAGTAAACTCTATCTTTCTGTTGCATGTTCTTAATATCTAGAGTCTAGACTTTCCGAAAAGTCAGTTTCTTATAAGTAGCTGAGATTTTACTGGTGGAATTTCCGTAAGTGACAATGTAGAGATTTATATGAAACCGAAAGCATGGCATCGGCTTCTGACAATATTGATCTATAATTACTGTATATTGTCCTTGTTGATTTTACGAGACACAAAATAACGATATCCAAGAATTATACTTAACTTATTTTTGATAAAATAAAATTCATGGAGCATTACACGAAGCTAATGAAAGTAAAACGTTTTATAAACTACCATTTGTGTATAGCACCATGGGAACCAAATTCTTTGACAGTAACTGTTGCAGACCTACGTTTCAACTTTCAACACAACGCTGAAGACAACGAATCAGTGTGAGAATTGTGGAAAAATAACTGGGAGTGGTGGACCATTATTCACTTGAAATTTGGGTGTGAAAAATAGACATTACTATAGGGCTCTGAGAAAGACTAGGAACTTGAAACCCCAAACCCCCGGCAATTCTCACTCTGCAATGAATCACTGCGTAAGTAGGCCTACAAGACTTAGTAGTAAAACATGTAGCAGGCGTACGTATAGGTCTAATGTATTATTGGTCGCACTGAAGCCCTAACTAACTCATATGAAAGATAACGACTGCTAATCTATATAATTATGGCGTAACTGAATTTTATGGATTGCCACAGACCATGGCAAGTCGAGGAGAGATTGGATGGCAATCGGAGAAATCATTGGCGGAGTGCATGTCTTATATGTTGGACAACGAAATAGCAACAGACGTCTGCTTTGAAGTTGGGCCACCAGATGGCGCAACTGTCAGCATCCGGGCTCATCGACTCTTGCTGACAGCACGTAGTCCTGTCTTCGAAGCTATGTTCTCCAGTGGAATGACTGAGAGCAAAGGTGGAAAAGACGAGAAGATAAGAATCGAAGACATCAGTGTTGATATTTTCAGAACGCTTCTGAGGTAAACAATTTTGAAGTCAATGTCCCATAGCCTATAGGGAAAAATCTGTAGCAAACACATACCATTGCTGCTTGAGCGAAAGTTGCAAGTATCTAAGCTAATTTATGTTGACTTCATGTAACGCAGCCTATCTTTTCTTCCTGATAAAACTTTCAAAGTATTTCAAGGAAACGTTCAATTTGCACAATGGGTTTCAAAAGAAGCGCCATTGAAAATTTTTATAATTACGATCATGAGCTAAACAGAATGATAAAACTATTATTGCAGACATAAATCCGTGTTTTTGGGATAAATTCTGCTTCGCTGCTGACAATATCAGCGGAATTTAATTTAACTATCCGGATAACGTGGGACGCGGTGGTATAGTGCACCATGGTGGCGTCGTTGCCTTGAAGCCGGAAGGTTCGAGGTTCGAATCCACCTCAAGTCGCCGCGTAGAGACCTTGGGCAAGTTCTTCACTCGCAATTGCTCAGCGCTTCGGCGTGAAACTCCGATGCAGTGTCCGCTCTGCAGTCGGGAGCGCCTCTGAGTAGCGTGTGCTTGAAGGGGCGCTATAACAAGTGCGCATACAAACAAACAAACAAACAAACTTAATACTTAGGTTCATAGACCGCCATGGTACCTGGTCGAATCAGAAAGTATTCTCGATGGTGGATTTAGAAACATCGGGTTGATTTTTGCACAAGGCGATCCAGCTGAAAAATTCTTCTATTCAGAAACTATTCCACTCAGATGGCTAACTTTATGGAGTCGCGTATGGCCAAAGCCGTAGCTGCAGGGTTGGGGTGTTTGAACACCCCCAAAATGAAATAATGTAAAAATGAAATAATACATTTACAAGCGCATGATGTAAGAACTACAATCGTAATCGTAAACTCGAGATTTCTAAAGCGCCAATCGAAAGCCAAGCGCGGGGGCACAAGCTTATTCACGAGCGCTGCGTTGAGTTAGAAGAGTTGTCCGTGAGAGTAGTCCGTGGTGGTCCGGGTCGAGTTACCAAAGGATCAGGTTCAAATACGTTGAGTTATAAGGGTTGTCCGTGAGTGTAGTCCGTGGTGGTCCGTGTCGAGTTACCATAGGATCAGAGGGGCGGAACAGCTACTAAGGGGGGTGTCGTCTGGGCCGGGAATTGGAGAGTGAAGGATCAGATGCGACAGAGTAAGAGTTCGAGAAAAGGAGTGTCTTAAGTTCGAATGAAAAGCCCGAGGTGTGATGGATAGAGGAGCCTGAGGATGGTTGTGGTGTGTGATTAGTAACGATGGTG
Organism: Lumbricus terrestris; assembly: GCA_949752735.1. Lineage (NCBI taxonomy): Eukaryota > Metazoa > Annelida > Clitellata > Crassiclitellata > Lumbricidae > Lumbricus > Lumbricus terrestris. The sequence continues at coordinate 9,080,356 of OX457045.1, read as the reverse complement.
GAGGGACTGAACAAGATCGGAATTGGAGAACTAGAGAACTTGTGACCGGCGGTCGAGAAAATGTAAGGCAGGCGGGTGATCGGGTAGAACGGGTACGCTGGATAGTGAACAGTTCGCGAAGATATCTGGGCTGGCAGCACTGTAAAGAGTTGTAGGTTAAGGAGAGAACTTTGAAGTGGACTCGCTCTGGAATTTTCAACCAGTGAAGTGACTTGAAGATGGGGGTGAGGTGATGATGTCTGGGTGTTCTGGTGACGGCTCTAGCTAGAGAATTTTGAATGAGTTGGAGGCGCTTAAGTTGTGAAGAGTCAAGGTTTAAGAACAGAGAGTTGCAATAGTCAAGTTTGGACGATGTGTAGACTAATGTAATTTCGAGCAGAAAATAGTCGAAAAGAGCGGAAAATAGTGTTTTTTGCACCGCCGTGAACATATTACAAGCCAAAAATGTATGAAAAGCAGCAATGACAAAAAGGTCTTCAGAAAATTTCGCCCCAAAAAAGTCGGCCCCAACGTGTAGTCCTACTCGCCCCAAAATTCACGGTCGAGAAAAGAGAAAACCCCAAATAAAATCCTGTCTACGGCCTTGGCTTTGGTTTTTTGTTTTCAAGGATCACAAAAGCTCTTTAGTAACCTACTGCATATTGTATAACCTACTGTATAATAATAATTAATGTATATCGTGGTTAAAAATGCTTCGTAGATTCATCTACACCGACGCCGTCGTCATTTCTCCTCAAGCTGCGCCTGCATTGTTGTATGCCGCTAAAAAGTACATGTTGCCAAAACTGTCCAAACAGTGCAGCAGTTTGCTTCAGGCAAGTGTCAGCACTGAGAATGTTTGTTATCTATTGGATCAAAGTTTGCTCTTCTCGGAAGAAACTCTGAGAGACGGTTGTCTGCAGTTTATTTCCATTCATGCTGACGTGATTTTTAGGCGAAAGGAATTCCTGGATTCCTCGCGTCAAGCCATGGAAGCTATTTTGAAGATGGGGAAAATGAGGGCGAAGGAATCATTCATTTTCCAGAGTTGTGAGAATTGGGCGAAGCATCAGCTGAGTTGTTATAAATCGATTTATGATCCAAGTGATGAGCAAATCAGAGAGACTCTGGGCAGTTTGCTGTTTAGCATTCGTTTTCCTACCATGGATCCAGAAGAATGTGCAGATCTTGTTGATGACCGACATGTTTTAACTGAGGAAGAGAAATCGTCAATTTACTTCTATTTCATTAAAAAGAAACAGCGAAAAAATCTTTTGTTTGAGGTTAACAAAAGGCACGTCGAGGAAAAATGTGTTGATCGAACTATTAAAGTCAAATCACAGCTTTGGACTTCTGGTCCAAGTAGAGACTTTATTGTTTTTACATCTGACAAAGGAGTTGAATTGTGTGGTCTTGGATTGTTTACTGGATCTATAATAGGGGGTTTCTATTATACTCTATTATGGTATGCTAAATGAAGTATAAACTATTTAGCGGGTTGGGGAACTAAGCTGCACTATGGAGAGAGAGATATGACTTGTACATTTTAAAGGTTTAATTATGAACAACTACAGAAATAAGCATTATATCAAGATACAAGAATAACGGAAATAAGACTCACGTAATAAAATGAATATAAGATAATAAAGACATAGAAGCTAGGCTTCTATGGCGCACGTTTCGACAATAAAAGACTCTCATACTGAAATCGTCAAACTGATCATCAGCCACACAACGATCCGGGCATGGCCATGGTTTCCACCCCGAATGCGCGTTCTTTGTCTTCCCGGGCTTATATAGATTCTCGGGGCGTGGGTTGGTCACGTGGTACATCTAGGGCTAGAGAATTCTATTGCGCAGTTGCTGGAAGAGTGACTCAACTGTGAGTCCCTACCCCGGTGCCATGGATCAAGGGCCTGACAGGAAGATGGATCTGTTCGACCGGAAATGGTGATGACACCTGTATCTGATATGACAGACATTATTGCCAATACCAAGGGAGCTGTTTACCCATTACCAATGTGATATACCAACTATACATCTATATCTAGGTATGACTTCTATAGCACTATTATAATACCTCCTGCTCTCCAAAACGAAACGTCCACGTTTCGAAAATGTGACCCGGAAATTAACCCAATTTAGAAGTGGCTGCTGATCAGTGTGCAAAAAAATGAATAAGCAAAACAATAGCAATCAATAAGCAATAAGCAACAATTGAAAAACAAAGCTGTAAAACATAAAATGTGCGAATACAAAAACATCAAGAAAACTATGACAATAAACTCTAGGACAAAGAAATGTTCAAAATAGTGACGATGAATTATTAAGAACATTCGAAGACAGAAATATTAAAGAAAATGACATTGACTTGATGAAAAAGCGAAAAGAAACCAAGAATAGTAACGTGAAATTTATGCAGAATTGCTCAGAGATAAAGTTAATCGCCATGTAATGCTTATGCCAACACAAAACGGACGAAAATCAGACGAATGAAAACGCAATGGACAAAAAAAAAATGTAACCCGACTTAATGAAGTCTACTCTCAACCATAAAACACCTTGGCAAACTGTGCCATCCATACTCTTACTTGCACAAACTCTTCTGGAATCAAATGTCACTTCGTAAATAACGTTTAAAAAAAATGCATAGTTAAAACACAAAACGTTGCGCGTATCGGCAATTGAAACTCTGTATACAACTCACTTGATATGTAAAATAAAATGTCTATAACATAATGCTCAGCTTTTGGAGCGAATAAAAAATGAACGTAGGCTATGGGCTACACATCGACACATTCGCAACGGCGAATCGAAACATCAGCATAAGTAGAACTTCCACAAATCCACAACATAATACTTATATTCACGTGGGCATAAATTAACTGTATAACACTTGCGTCTCAACATACTGAAAATCAAAATAATGAGAATTAGAAACGCGTCTGGTTGTAAAAAAAACTTCTCGTTTGACTAGGAACCTTATAGGATCTGAAACACAACTGGTGCTTGACAACATGCTATATGAACTCAGAGCTTGGCGCGAACATTTACATTATCAATTGCTATCAAACATCAACATATGAATTGTAAGTCACGAATGCGTATAATAATAAACTCGCAGAAATAAAAACTCAAATAAAACTGTGAAACCATGTGAATCTGTGTTCACGTATATATGCATCTCGCTTAAATAACAAAGTCTCGACTGAGCAATGGAGGGTAGCATACGTCCTCGCATTTGCTGCTAAATAAATTGTTCATCTTGATACGTCAACTTAAAATAATCAGATATCGAAATCAGACACTTATGATCTTGCAAACGAAAGATGCCAAGAACTCAGAGTACACAAAACACGCATAACAAACACCAAGAAGTTTTCATTACAAGCACAAAATATAAAGACTCATATAATATACAAAATTAAAATATTAGTGATCATGTGGACCATAATATTATGCAGTCTTTTGACGATGACAACACGGTTAAACTCGAATGATAATGATAGAACTTTATAAACGATTGAACGGATTGAAGATAAGACAACATATATAGGTCTATTCAAAGCAACAGTAATAGGCATTAGGCACGCAATAAGATGTCCCTGTAAACGTATAAAGCACACGAAACTACACAGATAAAGCATGCAAAGTAAAACAATTAATAAGCTAGGGCTACAACATAAGAACATATCTGTTTTGTACAGTGTCAGTTAAAATGTCTGGAGAGTTGCGTCGGGGCGACGAATGCAAAGTTCTCAAAGTTAATGACTGGGTCATTTGATGAGTCATCGAAGCGACGAAGTGCGGACATTCGCAGGAAGAGTGGGACGAAGTTTCCTGCGTTGAATTGGAAAACGAGGATGTCTCACGATGAAGATAAATGTTTCGAGCGATGGCTCGTGATCTTGTTCGGTTCAGAGTTCTTTCTTGTCGGTAGACGGCGGATGCATCTTGTTGACGGATGTCGCGGGCGTTGGCGAACGGAGTTGGCCAAGGAGCGTGACTTCATTGGTAGAAAATATTGTTCATGGTTGTCCCAGATGTGTCAATTCGCCAGAGCAGACCGACAACACTAGAGCTCTTAGTGAATTAGGCACTGCTGAATAACCGTGACGACGATAATTAAATCGTTCGACAACCGGAATAACTCTGCGTGGCGCCAAATGTCTTTATAGGCAGCCGATCAGCATCTAGACACTTAAGCAACGAAATAAGTTCAGAGCATTGTTCTAGCGCGTCGACAATGTCAAGGTCAACGGAAATCGCATTGTCATTAACTGAAGTTCGGCTTGGGAGTGTCTATTGGATCAAACGTTTCTGGCAGAGGGGCGAAAACAACGGAAGTAACGCGTTAGTTGTAGGTACACGTGGTGGTCCGGTAATGACTGATCTGGCTGTATTAGCCCATCGAATCAGTGACGTAATGTCAATAGAAACTCGATCGTCGTTTGTCAATGTTCTGAGAAAACTCGAACACTGAGATAGCAATCGCTTGAAGGTGTTATTGTCTTTCATTGTTAATGTTACTGCTGTCTGCGACGTAGCGTGGTAGAAAATGTTTTTGCAGAGACGTCAGACTTAGTCTCTGGCAAAATCGGTATTGGCGCTCAGTGACCTTGTGGTAGCACGTAGTTGTTCGTCAGTGAGCGTTTGGTTCTCGAGGATGAAGCGGTACGGTATAGAAGTCTTGACGAGATGACTGCCATCAGATGACGACCATCAGCGTCGCATCCGGCCATGGTGTACTGTGGCCGAAAGCGTTGTATCTTGTGCACGTCTCCATGCGTTGGTCGATCGCAGAAGGCATGGTAGACATTGTGATGTAGTAGTCTTTAGTTGATTGTTCAGTTGAGTACTGGTGAACAGCGAATTACCAGCACGATTGACGCAGTTAATTGATGTGGAGTGTAGATGACAACTGCGCGGAAGGGTAGGCCTAGCGATGTTGGTAGAACACCGCAGAAAGATGAAGGTCGGTTGACGATGTCTTGCGACGAAGTGGATTGATGAATGCGAAGGAATCCGTGGAGTTGGTTGATGATGGAATGGATGATGTGCTAACGACGAAGTGCTGAGGGCATGGGAAATGCTGTGCAACTTAAACATAACTTCTGTCCAGTCAATATATTAACCACAGAGTACAAAGTATTAAGCGCAAAGTGAATAATAGTGTCTCTCGGTGTTATAATAAGAATGTCTATAAACGGAAGTGAAATTAAAACTAGTGATCTCCAAATAAAAATGAAATAGCAAAATAAAACGAACTAATTGAGAACTCGACATATGACCATTGAATAAGTCTGAACAACAGATTATACGTGACTTCAAATCATACAACAATGTCTGCTATAACTAGAGATGATCATAATGCAGATAATGCAACACAAGCAACAAGAACAACAGCCAAGAATGAGGTAATCTGAGATATATAGAGCTGATTAATAGCTTAGCCTGCAATATAGACGCGCGTCGTTGTTTATGCCAAACGACCAGGGCGAAAGAATATCGGGTTACTCATACGCATCAATTGGAGGGTAGCTTGCAATGCCAATACACAGGATTAAAAAGAGGAAGAGGTTAACAGGCAACGAAATATAAAGTCATAGAAATAGTCTGCAATGAGAGCTCGTAATAATCGTATAATAACTGCGAAGAACACAACTGACATAATATCAAGTATACTTTTGTATAGCGTACAGTATAGGCCTATGAATAAAATCGTATGAAAAACTCATGAAGGTCGACAAAATGAAGCGATAATGAAAACCAAAAAGACTACGGAGGATAGGTCTGTGATACATAAGAACAACTGGACTATTTGCATACTATGCGTGTTCGTGATAGTGATAATAATATAATCAATCAATAGCAAAGCACATATGATAAACGAAATAAACTGAAAATATAACGAAATAAAGTTCAAACTCAATGAAAAATACAGGCACGTTGATTGTGCATAATTTGATATGCTGTAGACGTCATTTCATCATAAAGAATGCTCTGAATGTAATGATAAAAAAACATTGAAGAGAAAGAAAATAACGATTAAAAATAGGAAAATTTTGTGCGGACAATAAAATCATGCAGTCGAGAAGAACTGTAGCAGAATGAAATTCGGTGGCCACACAAATCCCAAACTTAATTCAACAAAACTACAATAATTCAACGTCCTACAAAATTTTTGTGTGATCACATAATATTTAATAATAATAATAAGAAGAAGAATAAACTGTGAAATGTAAATATAAGGCAAATAGCTATCGGACAACGAAATGTTAGACATACACAGAGAACAACTGTAATTCGTATAACAAGAATGAAAATCAATTAGGCTGAATAGCAATCACGGGTGAATTAGAAAAGGTAGCCTACTTTCAAAAACTGGTTTAACAAAGGAAACCTCCATCATCTTGCAAAACAGTGCGCATTGTAAACCAAAGATATAGCTTTAGTAAGGTGATTCGAATCTACATCTATGTACAATTAGAGGATGCATGAGGTGTGTATAAGGAGAACATAGGGTTAATGAATAAAAAATACCAGAGCATTGGCTAAAATCAGATAAGAGCAAAGCGATATCATAGCTGCAAGCGCTGCATCCGCAGTTGGAAGATACCTAGGGTGCAGGGCAAGACAGGCGCTGGTGTCTGCTAAGGGCTGTAGGTCTCCGGCTATACGATGACAAGCCGAGGCGCATCGGCAAGCTGTACGCTTGTCGGCTATGAGGGAAAGAAGGTCATTAGGTGTAGATAATCACTGATGGAATTAGACACACTATAACATTTGAATTATTCATTCACTGCAACTATGAAGAGACTGATCATTATAATACTAGTTATAAATGGACCGCGTGATGGTGGTGGTGGACGTGGTGGTGGGGATGGTGGTGATGGTGCGTCAGAATAACACAATAAATGCATTCAGACTAACAAACAAAAATGCACAGTTATAATAGGCATGAATGTACTTGATAAGAAAACTTTTAACCATGAATTAATTTTATGCGTATTATTTTATTCAAGCTGTTCAGCTGATATATTATGCATATATTATCATCAAACACATCAAATACAAGTCGCAGCAAAGTTAAGTACTAGAAAAGTTATTCATTCAATGAATGCATTGAACTTACCGATATGAGCTGTGCGGCTGATGACAGTATGAGAGATTAAGTTGAATTTAGATAAATAAAACACTATGTTTGACAAAAGATTCTGGAAATTTCAAAGAAAATAATATGCTAAGACTGCGTCTATAGGCAAATAGAATTTAAAATGAGGATAGAGAAACTTCGCGAGAATTTGACCAAAGAAAATCAGCGGAAGGGTTAATGAATTCGCTATCGGATCGGAGCGCGAAGCTGACAACTACACGATTAAAACAATAATGATTAAACTAAGCTTAAGTCTGATGAATTAGTTAGAAAACACACAAAAAAACTTGAGCTTTGGTAGGGGATCGGAGGTTCTGCACCAATTATAATAGGGGGTTTCTATTATACTCTATTATGGTATGCTAAATGAAGTATAAACTATTTAGCGGGTTGGGGAACTAAGCTGCACTATGGAGAGAGAGATATGACTTGTACATTTTAAAGGTTTAATTATGAACAACTACAGAAATAAGCATTATATCAAGATACAAGAATAACGGAAATAAGACTCACGTAATAAAATGAATATAAGATAATAAAGACATAGAAGCTAGGCTTCTATGGCGCACGTTTCGACAATAAAAGACTCTCATACTGAAATCGTCAAACTGATCATCAGCCACACAACGATCCGGGCATGGCCATGGTTTCCACCCCGAATGCGCGTTCTTTGTCTTCCCGGGCTTATATAGATTCTCGGGGCGTGGGTTGGTCACGTGGTACATCTAGGGCTAGAGAATTCTATTGCGCAGTTGCTGGAAGAGTGACTCAACTGTGAGTCCCTACCCCGGTGCCATGGATCAAGGGCCTGACAGGAAGATGGATCTGTTCGACCGGAAATGGTGATGACACCTGTATCTGATATGACAGACATTATTGCCAATACCAAGGGAGCTGTTTACCCATTACCAATGTGATATACCAACTATACATCTATATCTAGGTATGACTTCTATAGCACTATTATAGATCCAAATCATACGAAGTTGATATTGAAATTTTGGATCCTGAAAAATCACTCTTCAAGAAGAGATTCACCATTCCTTTCACCGGAAACTCAACACCATTCAAGATTTCTTTCGATTCTCCGATTTCCATTCGTAGTGGAGTTATCTACACGATTGTCGCTTTTGCTCAAGGTACCATAGTACACTACAGCGACGAATGCCAAGTTACATGCAAAAGCGACGATATAACATTTACATTTTCAAAGAGCGATAAAACTTCACGAACCGATGCTCAGGGACGTCATTTCAGCTTTTTTCAGGGGGGGGGGGGGCAAAAAAAATTTCGCGGGTCAAAACTCCGCACGCTTCGTAAGTTCTGTATTTAACCAACATGTGCAAAACTGTGCTTAAATGAGATGTTTTATTCATGCTCATATTTATTAAATCTACTTATAGGCCTTTTTGATTCAGTGATGAGGTATATTTTAAATGCCTACTACTGACCACCACTTGGATGATCCCATAGGCATAGATAATAACAGTCATTAACCCAAAGGCAAAAATAATTATTGCAGATTTAGTGCATGCAGCATGCAATATTGCTATGTGAATTGTTATTAATGACAAATTAAAGCAGTGTCTAATATGGACCCCTCCTGGAGATGGGATGTGCCCCCTGCCTGCAAGAATTTTTTTGAATTTCCACGGTGCAATGGCACCATTTTAGGCTGTGGTCTGAACAAAATTGCTTTATTTGAGTGCTGCTAAGAGTGGTCTAAGACTTCAAAAATATAGGTCCACTTAAAATAATAGCAAATTCTTGTTGAGCTTCCACATTGTAATGTAGGATGTTATCCTGACAAAATCACTCTATTATTTCAGTGCTGATAAAAAGAGCGGTTTAATATATCAATATCAAAATGTAATTATAATTGCAATAATAATTTCTTTGTGTATCAAGTTAGGCAATTTTCTGTTATGTTGCTAATGGACTATTACAATGAGTAACAGCAGCATACTGGAGTATAATACCCGTAATTATTATGTACATGTAAGCTTACTTTGTTGTACTGGAATAAGCTTACCCTTGTTGTTCAAGACAACACAATTAGTAGAAATGGTTAAACATGGTATGCAAATCCAGTAGTCTGCCATGAGCCTTTACATTAGATAGGTGGGCTGGTTATCTGTACAGCGATTTCAAGAGGCATACACCAACATAAAGAACTTGAGGAGTTGGGAGAGCATGCAAGCAGATAATCATGAGTGATTATATCAACCTGGAAAAGATTTTTAATATCCAGGATTTCATGTATAAGAAGTAACCTGCCTAACCATTGCACTCAAAAACAGTCAGTTTGTGTAAATTCCAGTTCAATTGGATGTAACATAATAGGCCTACCGTGGATCCTTGTGAGTGCTTACAGGATGGACTCTCATGTCCTTTGATCCGCCTTTATCCTCTTCAGTTCTCAAAAAAGCCAAATCATCAGCTCTACTGACCGTCATACCTCTACCCCTACTGCTGCTTGCAGTCAGCCCCTTGTAATACATCCTTCTGCTGTGCTCTTTCAGAACTTCCCGCTCATTCGTCCTTTGTCGGCTACTTGCCCTAGAGGTCGCCGGTGTTGGAGGCTGACGAGAGGCGAATCCACTCCAGGTCCCGGTCAGACGGGGTGGGGTGCTTGTAGGCCTAGTGCTTATAAGGCTCAGAGGGAGAATCATGCCTCAGATGCCTGGCTGCTGCATGTAACTGAGTGTTGGTCGGCTTGCACTACATGTGTGGCTGACAGGATCCACACATCTGGTGACCTTATACTGACCTGGGACTGTATCTAGGGGGAGCAAGCCAAGCTGTACGTCTTTCGAGTATCAGCCTGTGCAGACAATATCACAATATACACATAAGTTGATACATGAATCTGTGGCTATGAACTGTGCACTGTGTGCAGCTTGAATCTGCCCTCACATAGAAAAATCACAGAGGTCGTCGTGAAGACACAGGCCTTTTGGTATTTTGAACAACGTGTGGCGTTGCAAAGCAATGCAAAATATGTCATGTGTAAGAGCAATCGGTCAAATTCAGGGGGGCAAATGCCCCCCCGCCCCCCCCCCCCCCAAATGACGTCCCTGCCGATGCTACTTGGGGTCAGATCCCACAACTTTTCTATTTCTAAGGATCATGCTTTCAAAGTTTCAATATTTTGTGAAAGTTGTGTAAGAACTTATAAAACTTCAGATAACGTATCCATATCCTGGACAATGCCTTTTTTGCATGTCTATGAGCCAGCAATGGACAAATCAACGACCTTGCAACACATCTCAAGGTTCAGATCAAGGAACCAGCAGGACATGTCCTTATTTCCCATCGAGTTAACTTGTACCAGAATGCCACGGGAAGAATGAGAGGGATTTTCGCACGCAGTGCAAACGTTTCGCTTATTCTCAATCTGTGGTAAATTTTATGAGTGTACGAAACCTATCGCGGTGTTGACATTCTGGAATATTCTTGAAAATTCTCGAAGAAGACGCGTCAACGAATCTGCAAAGGTGGTGTGTCGTTTAAGTGGAGAAGAATAGGAAGTCGCAATATAAGTTAGTCAGGTTGAGAGTCACGACTTCTGGAAGCCATTTTTAGCATCCAATACCGAAGTAGTGACTCGTATTGCACCTTACTAGAGAAGGCTCCACCTCGTGTTCTCAGCGACACAAGTAAAAAACCTTTCAAAATTCTCAATAGGGCCTTCTATAACCAGTAGGCTATGCGTAAAGTTTTTCTTATTTAATTGTGAGTATGGCAGAAGGCAAATTCTTTGACGAATATTCTGCAGTCTTATCAACTTCCCCTATGGATATCTCAGGGTAGCCCGGGTCTGTCCAAAGCCATAATAAAGTAGGAGGGCTCTGCGGTGGGCTTGCGACTCACCTGGGCGAAAAAACTACGCAAAAGGAACAACGCAACAACCGTCAGGACATCATCAAAGGTGATTTAAGATGTCATGGGAATGATTGGAGGTGGCTGAAGCACTGGCGATGGACAGGGAGGAGTGGGAGTAGTGCGTTTCCCGATGAGCAAACCTGCCTGCACGGGAAGGACTAAGCACTAAGTAAGTAAGACCCAAATGCCCCAGAGAAATTTATGGACCTGCCCGAATTACTCCTGCAGAAAGTGAAGACGTTATTGGGAATGGGAAATTCCTATTTTGTTGCTATTATTAGACAATCGATAAAGCGACTTAATCGGTTTCCGTGTTCAGCCGAGCTTTCAACCAGGTTTCAGCGTATTCTGCCACGCAGGGCTATATCAACCGAACTTTTTTACAACAAGGTAAACTGACATATTAGGCCTAAGTCTACTGGACATTAACCTATATTATTAGGATTTGAAATTAAAATGCCTGAGGCCAAGTGGTGAACAATTATTACAACCGGATCATGCATGGCGATCATTTCGATTAAATTAAGCTGAGTTGAGATTATGTGATGTTGTTAAAGAAAAAACTTTTACATTTAAATTTACAGATCTATGTCAATCCTGTAAGTAAACTCATAACTTGCTGTTGTGTGTTCTTAATAACTAGGCTTTCACTTTCCCAAAAGTCAGTCTCCTATAAATAGGTGAGATTTTACTGGTGGAATCTTCGTAAGTTAGCCTACAAATTACAATGTAGAGTCTACAGAGATAAATATGAAACTGAAAGCACAGCATCGGTTGCTGACAATATTCATTCATTCATTCATTCATTCATTTATTCATTCATTTATTCATTCATATATTCATTCATTTATTCATTCATTCATTCATTGCATTCATTCATCTCTAAAATTTATATAGCGCCCCTTCAAGAAGCCTACTCAGAGGCGCTCCCAACCCAGCCACGGCTAAAAGATGGGTATTGAGAAACTGGTAGAAAGCAGGCAAATATTTCCGAGGTAGCAAACACAGTACAAGCGGGAGTCCATTACATGTGGACGGTCCAACAACCGAGAAGGCTCGACGCTGTCTGGTAGCAGTGCGGGTTCGAGGGACCAGCATCTTCCCATTGGCCGAAGAGCCTAACGCTCGACGGGAGGCTAAGTCGGAGACAGGGCGACATAGATCAAGTACTGCTATTCTGCACGAGATGCGTTGTGAGGCTGGAAGCCAGTGCATATTAATCTACACCGTGGTTCAAAAAAAAGTAAGCCAAATTGTTTTGCATATATCCCTAATACCTGATGACATATCACGCTAAAATTTTCCAAATATTTAGAGAATTGGACCAAGAATATGACTCCAAAAGTTCAATAGATAAAGTTGAACGGATAAAAAGATATGTATCTTTCAACTTCATATGCGGAAATATCAGTTTACAAGCAATTTTCTGTTAGATTCAATGAAATGTAGGCCTAAGTCAAACTGTTTTTCTTATATCTCTAATGCCTGATGATTAATCAGTCTAAGATTTTCCAGATATGTAGAGAAATGAACCACCAATATTATTCCAAAAGTATGGTTTGATTACTGAATTAAATAAGATGCTCAAAATGTCCTCCTCCTGCTGCATGCTTGCATGCAAGCCTGTAGGCGCTGGCGCCATTGAGCAACAGCATCGTCGATTATCCTCTGGTCCGGGCGATCCCAGACTTCAAACAAGCGTTGCTTCAGATCGTTTATATCATGGATTGTTGTCTGGTAGACTCGGTCTTGCATCACGCTCCGCAGTTTATAGTCGACAGGATTCAAATTTGGGCTGTTCGGACTTCGGAGCCCATTATGTGGGATGAATGAAGTCTGGCGTCTCTCTTGTCAGCATTTCGATGGCTTCCTTGGCTCTGTGGGCTGGGGCAGTCTGGGGCTCGATTTCTGATTATAGGTAGAAGATGCTGTGACAGTAGAACGTCGCGATAATAGGTTCCATTAATTTTTACTCCGGGATCAATGAAGACTAAAATTAATGAGAACGACCAAGCGCCGAAACCGCAACGAATACCATAACAGACTTGCTGAAAACTGATATTTTGGGAGATGAAGTTGAAATATCCATATCTTTCTAACCGTTCAAATTTATGAAATGATATTTTGGAATCCTGTTCTTGGTTCAATTATCTAACTATTGGAAAAATTTTAATATGATTAATCATCAAACATTAGAGATGTAAGAAAAACAGTTTGGCTTGCATTTAATTGAATCTAACAGAAATTTGCTTGTAAACTTATATTTCCGCAAATGAAGTTGAAAGATACATATCTTTTTATCCGTTCAACTTTATCTCATGAAATTTTGGAATCATATTCTTGGTCCAATTCTCTAAATATTTATAAAATTGTAGCGTGATATGTCATCAGGTATTAAAGATATGTGCAAAACAATTTGGCTTACTTTTTTCTGAACCACGGTGTATAATTACTGTATAATGTACTTGTTGGAAGTTGTTGATTTTAGGAGGCACAAAATAATGATAGATAAGAATACTTAACTTGTTTTTAAAGAATAAAATTAGTGTAGCTCACACAAAGCCAATGCAAGCAAAACTATCTGTAAACGTTTTTATAAACTGCCATTTTTGGATTGTACCATGCATGGGAAACCAATTTCTACGGCAGTTGCAGGCCTACGTTTCAACACAACGCTGAAGACAATGGATCACTGCGTTAGTAAGCCTATAAGTAGTTAAAAATGTAGGCCTATAGCAAGCTTACGTAGGTCTAATGTATTATTGGTTACGCAGAAGTTCATATAAAAGATAACGACTTGTCATCTATATAGGGCCTAACTGAATTTTATGGATTCCACAGACCATGGCAAGTCGAGGAGAGATTGGATGGCAATCGGAGAAATCATTGGCGGAGTGCATGTCTTATATGTTGGACAACGAAATAGCAACAGACGTCTGCTTTGAAGTTGGTCCACCAGATGACGCAACTGTCAGCATCCGTGCTCATCGACTCTTGCTGACAGCACGTAGTCCTGTCTTCGAAGCTATGTTCTCCAGTGGAATGACTGAGAGTAGTAAAGATGGAAAAGACGAGAAGATAAGAATCGAAGACATCAGTGTCGATGTTTTCAAAGCTCTTCTGAGGTAAATAATTTTGAAGTCATTGTCCCATAATATGGGACAAGTCAACGTAAATTCCTTTAGATACCTGCCAGTTATGCCTAAGCGGAAATGTCATGTACGTGTTTGCTACAGATTTTCCCCAATGTTGTAGGGACAAATCTGTAGCAAACACATGCCATTGTCGCTTAAGTGTAACTAGCAAGTAAGCTTATCTATATGTAAAGGAATTTACCCTGACTTCATGTAACGTAGTCTATCTTTTCTTTCAAAACTTTTAAACTACTCCAAGCAAACGTTCAATTTGTACAATGGGTTTCAAAAGAAGCATCGTATAGATCATTGAAAAGTGTGATTATTATGATCTTGAGATAAAGAGAATGACAAAACTATTTTTGCAGGCATCTATTGGCTAAGTCCGTGTTTGTTTTCTAAATTTGGTATTGCTGCTGACAATAATTATGAACAAAGTTTAATTCAACTATCCAATTAATACTTGGGTTCGTGCACCACCAATCAATCCACCATGGTATCTGATCCAAGACAGCCAGTATTATCAATGGTGGATTTAAAGACATCCGATTGAAATTTGTAGAAAGCGATCTAGCCGACAAATTTCTCTGTTCAGAAACCATTCTACTGAGATTTTGTTTTTTGTATATTCTCCATTTATATCGCCCCCATTCAAGCTCACTACTCAGAGGCGCTCCCGACTGAAGCGCGGACACTGCATCGGAATTTCACGCCGAAGCGCCTGATCAATTGCGAGTAGGCCTAAAGAGCATGCTCAATGTGGATTCGAACCTGCAGCCCTCCGGCTGCAAGGCAACAAACATGCCACTACGCCATCGCGCCCCACAATGCTTTGGTTTATGGATTCGCGTATAGACAAGGCCATGACCTTCATTTTCCAATATCACTAGCTATTTAGGAACTTGCATGTATATTGTATAATAATAATTATTATTGTTTATCGTGGTTATCTTAAATTGCCTCGTAGATTCATCTACACCGACGCCGTCGACGTTTCTCCTGAAGCTGCGCTTCCATTGATGTATGCCGCTAAAAAGTACATGTTGCCAAAGCTGGTTAAGCTATGCAGCAGTTTGCTTCAGTCAAGTATCGATGTTGAGAATGTTTGTTATCTATTGGATCAAAGTTTACTTTTCTCGGAAGAAACTCTGAGAGACGATTGTCTGAAGTTTATTTCCATTCATGCTGACGTGATTTTCAGGCGAAAGAAATTCCTGGATTCCTCGCGTCAAGCCATGGAAGCTATTTTGAAGATTGAGAAAATGAGGACGAAGGAATCATTCATTTTCCAGAGTTGTGAGAATTGGGCGAAACATCAGCTGAGTTGTTATCAATCGATTAATGATCCAAATGACGAACAGATCAGAGAGGCTCTGGGCAGTTTGTTGTTTAGTATCCGTTTTCCTACCATGGATCCCGAAGAATTTGCAGATCTTGTTGAAGACCGACATGTTTTAACGGCTGAAGAGAAATTGTCAATTTACTTTTATTTCATTAAAAAGAAACAACGGAAAAATCTTTTGTTTGACGTTAGCAAAAGGCATGTCCAAGAAAAATGTGTTGATCGAACTGTCAGCGTCCGATCAAGTCCTTGGAATACTGGGCCAGTTAGAGATTCTATAGATTTTACATCTGACAAAAGTGTCGACTTGTGTGGCCTTGGATTGTTTACTGGATCCAATGGAAATCCATATTGTGTTGATATTGAAATTTTGGATCATGAAAAATCACTCTTCAAGAAGAGATTCACCATTCCTTTCACCGAAAACTCCACACCATTCAAGATATTTTTCGATTCGCCAATTTGCATTTGCAGTGGAGTTATTTACACGATTGACGCTTTTGCTCATGGTATCATAGGATACTTCGGCAAGCCATGCCAAGTTACATGCAAAAGCGACGGTATAACATTTACATTTTCAAACAGCGATCAAACTTCACAAACCAATACTGCTTTTGGTCAGATCCCACAAATTTTCTACGTCTAAAAATCAAGTTGTCAAATTTCATTATTTTGTAAAAAAAAATTATGTAAGAACTTATAAAACTTCAGATAACGTATACGCATATCCGAGACTATGGGCATTGACTTTTCGCGTGTCTACGATCATCCAACAATGAACTTATCTCAAGGTTCACGGAGCCAGTGCATTGCAGGGCATCATCGGACCAGCATCTTCGTTTAATGTAGGAAGAGAGTCAAAAAATTCATGTGACACACCGCTTCACCCAGTTACACGTCAAAGCACATTAAAAATCAACAACCGCAAAAATAATATTGTGACCATAACAATGCCTGTCGTTAATTGGCGGCAAAGAGAACCCTCGGAATAAAATTTCTAACATCCTTAACCCTTCGAAGGTGAAGTGCCGAATTGTAACGCCAGAGGTGAGGTGGGGTATAACATACCCCAACCCACATTTTTTATTTTCAAGTCAAATGGAAAACATTGATTGGAATTAAACTACCCTTCTCTGATCAATTAAACAGGCAATTTTTCTGTTTTCAATCCTTAATAGATGGCCAGAAGGTGAACCTATCCAATGTATACTTAGCTCTTGCAAGTTTGAGTACTCATGCGCGACATTATCAAATGCACGAATAGCCATATTTATTTTTATACATCATAAAATATTTTAGCCATCACTGTCTCAATACCATATATCAACACAGTATTGCCGTGTCCAAGGCACACTCGCATGTTAAACTAATGGCCCATAAAATCAACATGTAAGCCTATAATAGTTTGCATACGAAAAATACAATTTCCTTTAACACTCGAGTGCCCAAGGTATTTTTTGGTACACGAAGGCCCAAGGGGGGTCCGCGCGGACCCCAAGGTTTTTTGTGAATATCTTGAGAAGGGATTGGAATATCGCTACATAATTTAGTTCTATGTGATCCCAAATGAATTTGCAATCGATTGATGTATCTTATATCACAATAGCACCACCTGGTGTAAAATAGGAGTGTAAAAATATCGTGATACACATTTCATGCTAGCTCGCGTCATTTACCGAAGGAAGTCTATCGTTTTCATGTTAGAATCTTGAGAAGGGATTGGAATATCATTACAGAATTTAGTTCTATGTAATCCCAAATGAATTTGCAATCGAGTGATGTATCTTATATCACAATAACACCACCTGGTGTAAAATAGGAGTGTAAAAATATCGTGATACACATTTCATGCTAGCTCGCGTCATTTACTGAAGGAAGCCTATCGTTTTCATGTTAGTATCTTGAGAAGGGATTGGAATATCGTTACAGAATTTAGTTCTATGTAATCCCAAATGAATTTGCAATCGAGTGATGTATTTTATAACACAATAACACCATCCGGTGTAAATTTGTATAGCGCCGCTTCAAGAGTGGTTCCTGACCTGATAACACCATGCCACGACTGAAAAGAATAATTTTCAAACAATTTCGGAAGAAGTGGATGTACGAACGGCTGCGTCACTGTGTGGTGTTAGGCCCACTTGTGGATCGAGTAAGAAGGGTAGACCACTGCCGTCTACAACAACACCGGCTAAGAAGAAAAACTGAGCCATTTATTCGCGTAACCTTGAAAGAACGGTTGCCACCCTTTGTATAAACTGTCCTAATCCTCCGTTTTGACGCACGCCTGTTGTATGCAATTATTGCTGTGATAGGCCTACGCAGGCTTGCAGATTTTCAAATGTTGTGCTGCAAACATAGGCCTAACAAAGTGCTACATTGTCTGTAAATCTAAGTTCAACAATTTATATGAATCTTTCTTTCATATAACGTGCGCTGACCATTTATTTATTGGCCAGTAACCATACGTATGCATGACTAATAGCCGTATATCTTGCGGTATCCTTAGTATATCATGTAGTTGTGGGATACAGGGTTGGACAATACTCACGCAAAATGTACCATTCGATGCCCAAATGGTTGTTCTAGGATGTCCTAAAAGCATTTTTTCATATCTATAGCCGTTAAAAAGTTATCCGGGAAAAACGGGCCTGGGGTCCGGTCGGACCCCCCCCCTTGGGCATTCGAGGGTTAAATATGCGACAAAATAAACAAAGTCTTTGTTCAAAATACCTGATGTTGTGGCAAAGTGTTCGTATTTCATATTCTCAAGGTAGAAAAAATAATTTGAGCTGGCTCCACGTTTTCCGCCAAACGTTTAAAGTAGGATACCTCTGGGTGTGTCATACCCCACCTCACCTCCGACGGGTTAAATGGTAGAACAAAAGGAAGCAGTCTAGGGCGTGGGACCCATCCTACGAATTCACCAAGGCTCCAACTCTTGCTATTAATTTTCTCCACAGGTATTTCACTAGACACTCAAAACACTGCTTTTTCACAGATCCTATCCTATTTCTTCCACATCCACCTACCTCAACTCTTAACATCATCCACCTAACTCCTCGCCTGTCTCTCCCTATCTTGACCCCTGCCTGTCGATTTTTTTTATCGAGCGCCTGTGAATAAGCTGATTCCCGCGACCTGGCTTTTGTGGGCGCTGTAGAAATTTCGAGTTTACGATTACGATACTACTACGATGTCCTTACTTCTCATGGAATTAAAACTTGGACCAACACCCACCACGGGAAGAACGAGAGGAATTTTCTCAAGCAGTTCTGATCTGTGTTCAATTTTATGAGTGTATACGAAACCTATCGGCGTGTTGAAGAGTTCCTAAGAGGTCAATATAAGTATATAACCGTCATGAAAAAAATTGACAGTTTCGTTAGCACCACTAATGAGTTTATCAATGGAATGAGTGCACCGACATAGTATACGAGAGAGAGAGAGAGAGAGAGAGAGAGAGAGAGAGAGAGAGAGAGAGAGAGAGAGAGAGAGAGAAGAGAGAGAGAGAGAGAGAGAGAGAGAGAGAGAGAAAGAGAGAGAGAGAGAGAGAGAGAGAGAGAGAAAGAGAGAGAGAGAGAGAGAGAGAGAGAGAGAGAGAGAGAGAGAGAGAGAGAGAGAGAGAGAGAGAGAGAGAGAGAGAGAGAGAGAGAGAGGATTTACTACACGACTCGTGCGCCGAGTCTAAGAAACTAAAGTCGCTAGCACTTCATGCTCGTGTCTACAGCCTGTCCCGAAGTTTCTAGCGCTGTAGCCAATTGGCGCTCGTGAATAAGCTGGTGCTCTAGCTATAAATATGGAGATGACGATTTCGATTGCGATTATAAAATTATAGTTTCGTTTATTGAAAATAATCCGGTTGACAAACCGCAAACAGTCACAATGTACAGTTATGCAATTGGGAAAAATTTCTCACAGGAACAACAAATAGCAAAACCTAACTACTGACAGAACAAAAATTACGCATAAAAATACCCCCCAAAAACGAATGCAAACTGGCAACCAACACTATCGCCCATCCCACAATAACTTATTGGCCGCCATATTATTCCTCCAATTCGTGCGATTTGTTCTTTTCTCACACAGGATGAGGATTCCTACAAGGAGTGTGGTAACTCGTCAGGTTTTCTAGAAGCTCCACAGCTTATCGCTGTGTCGCAGAGCAACGCAGACTACCATAGACCTACGCGTAAGTTCCTCCCCTCGTCACGGCTTCACAATGAAACAACAAGACTACTGACAATGGACAATGGCGTAGGCTCGAAATCTAAAAAATGGCCATAGAAATGACTGTCAATTAAATGAGACGGAATCTATTTCATGAGCCTCAATGTCTGGGTCATGGGCGGAGACGGGGGGGGTGTGTGTTTGTGTTGGGGACCGTCCATGCTTAGACTCTAAGTCCCCCCAATATTTAAGAAATTTTTATTATAAAAGTATGGCAAATTTTCACAGTGGATTACACGGTGTTAGGACATCAGCGCGTCAAGAGAAGCGGCGGCGCCGATCAAGTTGCCTCTCATCCCGGTCAACATAACCGGCAACCAGACCGCTATCTCGTGCCACTTACTAACATACCCCAGTCTGTTTCCTTGCTCACACCTCCCCTACAATGGGCGCACTCGCTTTCGGGCAAGCGGGTCACTTGTCCTTATGAAAATATCAAGCCAGGGCAAACAAGGTGGCTAAAACGTATCAAACCGTCTTTGCAAATCAAATCATCTTTGGAAATCAAATCATCCTTGATAATAGAATCATCTCTGCTAACCAAATAATCTTTGCAAATCAAATCATCTTTGCTTTAATCAAACCATCTTTGCTAATCAAATAATCTTTGCTAATCAAATCATCTTTCCTGCGATGCGTCGTTTTTAGACAGTAACTACTAACTAAGCGAATTCCACTTCTAACCCACGCCCTGTAGCACCGGTTTTCATTTCTCCGCCAGCTCCCCTCACACCCATGCATGGGCTCCATGCATGTACCCTCGCACTTTTGCTTCTGCAATGTAGAATAACATTCCTCTGCAATTCGCAGCAGGATTCTGATGAGGAATTCACCTGCATCTCATCGCTACTTTAAGACATTTCTTTTGTCGTGGGCCTGTCACGCCGAGAGCGCTTCTGAGTAGCTCTGCATCCTGTGATAAACGCATCACACATGTTGCAGTAGATAATATTAGATTTGATCAGATCAGATTAAGTAAGATTAGATTAGATTAGCCAGTAGATCATCGATCTTCTAATCGATTACACAAACAGCTGATTATAATTTCGATCGATTCGTTTTAAATTGATTGAAAGTTCAGTTGCTAATAATTATTTTATTCGGATATGTATATAAGATTGTGTTAATGTTCTAATCCTAACCCAATAGCAATATGAACGGAAATACAATACAATAACCAGTGGCAGTAGGCTATGCGTAGAGTCATAGATTGAGTATTCGTGACTTTTGGGTTTAATATTCGTAGGCCTAAATATTCGTGAATATTAAGATTTTTTAATATTCGTAGATATTCATAAATATTCGTTAACGGATTAAAGTGAACCATCGAAACCGCAATGTTACCCGGTAAAGCAGCTTAAGTTTCTGTATGTCTCTACGACATTCACTCGCATTCAGGGCAAGTCTGAATTAAACTATGCGATGCTCTTAATATGCTGAGATCGGGGTAATTTTTGCTTGTAATCTAGCACTATTATTTTCTGCGTTGGCATTTATATTTACCCATCCTGCTACACTGATATAATACTACTTTATCAATCTGCAGTTACTATTATAGGCAGTTAAAGTTTATTTGTAATTTAGCCTACTATTGCTGCTACTTGCCAACTGCCATCGGTGACTCTGCCTCTTTTCAGTTGGAGAGGATGGTCAGAAGTCAGACAAAGTGACTAACATCCAAGTAGGCCTATCGAATGTGATAATTATGAAAGCCGCATGGCCACATTGGCCAGACCCAGCAGAGACCTTGAAGTTTTTATCAATAAATCTATTAAAGTTACCGATATTGTAACTTACTGATATAGGCCTATGCGTAGGCTAACTCAATTTTGTACAAATCGTTCAGTAAAAGTTAAATATTTTCATAAATAACAAAATAAAAATTAAGAATAAAGAATTTCTTGAAAGAGCATACTATTTTACGAATATAATATTCGTTGGTAGTTTTAATATTCGTTAATATTCGTGAATATTTGAAATTCTTAATATTCGTAATATGCGAATACTCAATCTATGCGTAGAGTTTTTCTTCTTGCCTTGCGAGTATGGCAGGAGGCAAATTCTTTGAGAAAATTTGGCTCTTTATCAACTATGGATATCTCAGGATAGCCCGAGCCTGTCCCAAGCCAGAATAAAGTAGGAGAGTTCCGCGGTGGGCTTGCAACTCACCCGGGCGAAAAAACTACGCAATAGGAACAATGGGCATCTTCAAAGGTGATTTGAGATGTCTGGAGATGTCATGGGAGGTGGCTGAAGGACCGGCGATGGACAGGGAGGAGTGGAGGAAGTGCGTTGCCCGATGTGCAGACCTGCCTGCACGGAAAGGACATCTTATTAAGTAAGTAAGATAAAACGCCTCTGAGAAATTTATGGACCTGTCCGAATTACTCCTGCAGAAAATGAACACTTTATTGGGAATGGGCAAGTTCTATTTTGTTTCTATTATTAGACAATTGAGGATACGACTTAGGCCTAATTGGATTACGTGTTCCCCGGATTTTCAACCAGGTTTCAGCGTGTTCTTCCAAGTAGGCCTATATCAATTGAAACTCATTTTAACACAAGGTAAAATGGCATAATTAGGCTACTGGATTATTATTAGGTTTTGAAATTAAAACGCCTGAGGCGTAGAGCCAAGGCGATGTGGTGAGCAATTATAACCCGGATCATGAGCGCGTGATCGTTTCGATAAAACAATTAAGCTGAGTTGAGACTGTGTGAGGTCGTTAAAGAAACAGTTTTTCATTTGCATTTACAGAACTAAGTCAATCCTATAATAGGTAAACTAGTAACTTGCTATTGTATGTTTTTAATATCTAGAGTCCACTTCCCTAAAAGTCAGCTTCTTATAAGTTATAAATAGCTGAGATTATACTGGTGGAATTTCTGTGACAATGTAGAGATTAGTATGAAACTGAAAGCATGGCATCGGTTTCTGACAATATTAATCTATATAATTACTGTATACAGTAATGTCGTTGTTGATTTTATGAGACACAAAATAACGATAACTAAGAATACTTAGCTTGTTTTTTTAAATAAGATTTATTCAACGTTACATGAAGCGAAGCTAATGCAAGCAAAACTAACTGTGGACGTTTTATAAACTACCATTGTGGATTGTACCATGGGAACCGATTTCTTTGACAGTAACTGTTGTAGATCTACGTTTCAACACAACGCTGAAGACATTGAATCAGTGTGAGAATTGTGGAAAATAACTGGGAGTGGACCATTCTCCACTTGGAATTTTGGTGTGAAAAATTGACTTTACTATGGGGCTCTAAGAAAGATTGGGGCTGAAAGCCCAACCCCCCGGCAATTCTCACCCTGCAATGAATCGCTGCGCAAGTAAAGGCCTACAAGTAGTGAAACATGCAGTACGTAGGTCTGCTGCATTAGGCTATTGCTCACACATAAGCACTAACTAACTCATATAAAAGATAACGACTGTATATATATATATACATATATATGCCGTATATATGGCCTAACTGAATTTTATGGATTCCACAGACCATGGCAAGTCGAGGAGAGATTGGATGGCAATCGGAGAAATCATTGGCGGAGTGCATGTCTTATATGTTGGACAACGAAATAGCAACCGACGTCTGCTTTGAAGTTGGGCCACCAGATGGCGTAACTGTCAGCATCCGGGCTCATCGACTCTTGCTGATACGCAGCCCTGTGTTTGAAGCTATGTTTTCCAGTGGAATGACTGAGAGCAAAGGTGGAAAAGACGAGAAGATAAGAATCGAAGACATCAGTGTCGATGTTTTCAAAGCGTTTCTGAGGTAAGCAATTTTGAAGTCATTGTGTCCCATAGGCAAACATGAAAAATTTGTAGCAAACACATGCCATTGCCGCTTAAGTATAACTGGCCAGAATCTAAAGGAATTTCCGTTGACTTCATGTAACGCAGCCTATCTTTTCTTCCTGATAAAACTTTAAAGTAAGCTTACTTAAAGCAAACGCTCAGATTTTAACTTTATAATTATGGAGTCGCGTAGACAAGGCTATGACCAAAACCGTAGCTAGAGGTTGGGGTGTTTGAACACCCCCGAAATGAAGTAGGCCCTAATAAAAAAATGAAATATTGCATTTACTAGCGCATTATAATTATGCAAGAAGTACAATGTGTAGACTAATGTAATTTCGAGCAGAAAAAAATCGAAAATCGCGGAAAATAGTGGGGTTTTTGCACCGTCGTGAACATATTACAAGCCAAACAAGGTATGAAGACCAGCAATGACAAAAAAAGGTCTTCAGAAAATTTCGAACCGAAAAAGGCGGCCACAACGTGTAGGCCTACTCGCCCCAAAATTCACGATCGAGAAAAGAGAAAACACCCCCGAAATAAAATCCTGTCAACGGCCTTGGCTATGGCTTTTATTTTCGAGGATCTTTAGTAACCAATTATATAACCTACTGTATAATAATAATTATTGTATATCGTGGTTACAAATTCTTCTTAGATTCATCTACACCGACACCGTCGTCATTTCTCCTCAAGCCGCGCATGCATTGAGGTATGCCGCTGAAAAGTACATGTTGCCAAAACTGTCTAAGCAATGCAGCAGTTTGATTCAGACAAGTGTCAACGTTGAGAATGTTTGTTATCTATTGGACCAAAGTTTGCTCTTCTCGGAAGAAACTCTGAGAGACGATTGTCTGAAGTTCATTTCCAGTAATGCTTACGAAATTTTCAGGCGAAAGGAATTCCTGGATTCTTCCCGTCAAGCCATGGAAGCTATTTTGAAGATGGGGAAAATGAGGACGATGGAATCGTTCATTTTCCAGAGTTGTGAGAATTGGGCGAAACATCAGCTGAGTTGTTATAAATCGATTTATGATCCAAATGACGAGCAGATCAGAGAGGTTCTGGGCAGTTTGCTGTTTAGCATCCGTTTTCCGACCATGAATCCCAAAGAGATGACTTCACTTAGAACTGGAATAGTCCCATCGGACATAAAATTAGCAAAAATTACACCTATCCATAAGCAAGGTAATAAAAATGAGGTCTCAAATTTTAGACCAATCTCTATACTACCATTTTTTTCTAAATTTTTTGAGAGGGTAATGTACGACCGCCTCTACTCTTTTATCACCCAGAACAAAATATTATACCCCTTTCAACATGGCTTTCAAACAGAACACTCAACCTTTATGTCATTACTGGACATACAAGACAAAATATCTCATGCTATGGATAATAATGAATATTCCATTGGCATTTTTCTCGACTTAGCTAAAGCTTTCGATACCGTCAGCCACAATATCCTGTTAAATAAACTTGAGAATTATGGGATCAGAGGTATCGCACTCACATGGTTTACAAATTACTTAAACAACCGCCACCAACAAGTCTCATGTAATGGGAAATTATCCAGCTTCCAAAAAATTGTTTTTGGGGTCCCTCAAGGCTCAATCCTGGGGCCTCTTTTATTTCTAATATACATTAATGACCTCCCTAGCTCTGCAACTTTTTTACATTACATCCTATTTGCTGACGATTCGAACGCTTTTTACTCCCACCCCTCTTATGAACAGCTAATTAAAATAGCAAATAATGACCTAGAAATGGCCAGTGAATGGTTCAGAGCCAACAAGCTTTCACTGAATATTGCAAAAACCAGTTATATAATTTTTAGATCTAGTAAAAAAAACCTTGCTCCACCTCCTGATAGTAACTTGCTAATTGATAATATATCAATACCGCAAGTATACTCGTCTAAATTCCTGGGGGTACACATTGACCAGCACTTAAAATGGAATATACACACAGCTGAGATTTCCAAAAAAATTTCAAAAAATATAGGCATAATTCACAGAATAGCCTATCTCCTTCCACCTCATGTACTAAAAACATTATATTTTACACTTATACACCCTTACTTAAGTTACTGCAATCTCATTTGGACATCTACATACGACACTCACCTAACTAAGCTAAATAGACTGCAGAAAAAAGCCATAAGAATTATTACTAAATCTCCCTTTAATGCTCACACTAGCCCCTTATACCAACAATTGAACGTGCTAAAAATATCCCAAATTAAATTCATCCAAACTAGTACATTTATGTATAAGTATGACAACAACCTTCTTCCACTTGCATTCTCATCCTATTTTAGACCTAATTTATATACTAAAGGCATTAGAAATAATAGAGCCTACATAAGTGTCTTTGTAAAAACGAACACTAGAAAATTTTCTATTAAGTACCAGGGTCCTCTTTTATGGAATAACATACCAGAAAGTATTCGTGCATCCAGGAGTCTCGCTCAGTTTAAAATCCAAATCCGTGCATATACATTAAACACTGTAAAATGAACTCCTTTATTTAACCAATGTTCATGCTTATTATTATGCTTTTGATATATGTTTTGAGGGAAAGTATCCCGTTGCTTCTGTTCTTTTGCTTTCAAAGCACCGCCATTAATTAATTAATTAATATCGCATCTGCTTTTTATCTTCTATTGTTACCCCAATGAATTTTCTGGTAAATAGGCCCCACTAGCGGGATCATTCCCTTCGGGTAGCCTATTGGTTCTGCCACACTCAGTATTGGTTGCTTACCTGTCCATATAATCGCAAATGTTAACTCGCAATCAATCACTGTGTGTACTATCCTGTAAGCAAAATTGTCTGCTTGTCTTTGTTTTTTTGGTGGATCAATAAACCAATTGAATTGAATTGAATTGAATTTGCAGATCTGGCTGTTGATCGACATGTTTTAACTGCGGAAGAGAAATCGTCAATTTACTTTTATTTCATTAAAAAGGAACAAAGGGAAAATCTGTTATTTGACGTTAACAAAAGGAATGTCGAAGAAAAATGTGTTGATCGAGCTATCAAAGTCCAAGTAGGGCCTTGTCCAAGTGGAGGAGGGTTCGGGTTTTCTGGTCCAAGTAGAGACTCCATTGCTTTTACATCCGACAAAAGAATTGCATTGTGTGGCCTTGGATTGTTTACTGGATATAATGGAAGTCCATACTGTGTTGATATTGAAATTTTGGATCCTGAAAAATCACTTTTCAAAAAGAGATTCACCATTCCTTTCACCGGAAACTCCACACCATTCAAGATTTCTTTCGGTTCTTCAATTTGCATTCGCAGTGGAGTTATCTACACGATCGTCGCCTTTGCTCAAGGTATCATAGGATACTACAGCGAGTCATGCCAAGTTACATGCAAAAGCGACGATATAACATTTACATTTTCAAAGAGCGATAAAACTTCAAGAACCGATGCTACTTGGGGTCAGATCCCACAACTTTTCTATGTCTAAAAATCATGGTTTCAAAGTTTCAATATTTTGTGAAAATTGTGTAAGAACCTATAAAACTTCAGATAACGTACATGTATCCATATTCTGGACTATGCCTTTTTCATGTCTATGAACCAGCACCAATCGACGACCTTAGGACACATCTCAAGGTACAGTTCAAGGAACCAGCAGGACATGTCCTTATTTCCCATCGAGTTAACTTGTACCAGTATGCCACGGGAAGAATGAGAGGGATTTTCGCACGCAATGCATGCGCTTCTCCAGTTCTGAATCTGTGGTCGATTTTATGAGTGTACGGAAACCTATCGGCGAGTTGAAGAGTTTCCTAAGAGGTCAATATTACCGCCAGGAAAGAAAAAATAGTTTTAATGGCGCCAATAATGAGTTTAACAATGGACTGAATACACCGATATCGTAGGACGGAGAGGATTGGATACACACCTCGTGTTTGCCTAGTGACCCTAGTCTAAGAAACTAACGTCGTAAACTCTTCAAGCTCGTGGATATAGGCCTACAGACCCTACATGTATACTGTGCCGAAGAATGAGAAAGTGGAAGAGAAGGAGGAGGAGGAGAAGGAGGAGGAGAAAGTCAAAGAGAGGAAGAGGAGAAGGAGGAGGAGATGAAGGATAAGAAAGTAGAAGAGAAGAGTAGGAGGAAGAAGAGGAAGAGAAAGTGGAAGAGAAGAGGAGGTTGAGAATGTGGAAGAGAGGAAGAGGTGGAGTAGGAGGATGATGATGATGATGATGAGAAAGTGGAAGAGAAGAAGAAGGAGGAGGAGAAAGTGGAATAGAGGAAGAGGTGGAGGAGGATAATGATGAGAAAGTGGAAGAGAGGAAGAGGTGGAGTAGGAGGAGGATGATGATGAGAAAGTGGAAGAGAAGAAGAAGGAGGAGGAGAAAGTGGAATAGAGGAAGAGGTGGAGGAGGATAATGATGAGAAAGTGGAAGAGAAGGAGGAGGAGGATGAGAAAGTGGAAGAGAGGAGGAAGAGGAGGAAGGGTATGAAGAGGTGAAGGAGGAGGAATACGAGAGTATAACGAGAAATAGAGGGAGAAAAAGGAGGAGGAGGAGTGAGGGAAGAATAGAAAAAGAAGATGAGTTGGAAAAAGGGAAGGATGCGCAAGAGGAAGGGAAGAGGAGGATGTGGAGGAATAGGTAGAAAAGATTAAAAAAAGAGGACAAGGAATGCCAGGACGAGGAACGAAAATAAAGGGGGAAGAGATAGGAAGAGGCAGTAGCGTTGCCAGGAATTTATGATGGGGGAAGGGTTTGGGGTTATTATGGCCTGGTCGGATGTCCTTTCTGACACAAACCCAACAGTATTACAGTAAATAAAAAATGAATAAAGTAACAAAGGAAATAAATTAAGAAAACAATTGTTTCTACAAGCAATTATACTTTGTTTTCTCTTATTTAAGTGGATAAATAACCTTTAACAAAACTTTTCCTGGGCCAATGGGAGATTTTAACCCCCGAAACCCCTGTCTACGCGGCTACGCCACTGGAAAGAGGAGAAGCAATATTACGAGAACAGATGATAAATGGAGAAGAAGGAAAGAGAGAAAAGAGGGGTTAGCTATTTCCACAATAAACAGCGAATTCCCTTCACTTGTATCAGATGAGGTTCGAACTCGTTATCTACTCGTAACCTACTCTCAGCGTCACAGGTAGTACGCCTTTAAAAATTCTCATTTAGACCTACAACACAATATGCAGGAAAAATCGACAGGCAGTGGTCAAGATCGGGAGAGTCAGGCGAGGAGTTAGACAGACGGCTATATGGTGGCTGATGTTTAGAGTTGGAACGGCGTGGGGTTAGGGAAGTCACGGAAGTGGAAGAATCAGGATAGGATCGGTGAAAAATCAGTGTTTTGAATGTCAAGTGAAATACCTGTGTGGAAATAGCAAGAGCTGGAGTATTGGTGAGTTCGTCGGATGGGTCCTACGCCCTAGTTAGCCTATAGTTAGCTACCTCAGTAAGAGAGACAACTTTCCCTAAGGATAATCCAGGATATAGATAGCCTGGGTCTGTCTCAAGCTATGATAAAAGAGGAGGGCTCCGTGGTGGGTTTGCGACCCCCCGCCGACCGACCTCCCGTGTGGCCGTGCCGTGTTAAAAAAGACCTTCGCAGCAGAAGCAACACAACAACTGGCAGAACATACCATCAAATGTGATTTGGGATGCCTAGATGTGTCATGGGAGGAGTCTGAAAAACTGACGATGGACTGGGAGGAGTGCAGGAGATGCGTTGCTCAACAAACAGACCTGCATAGGAAGGACTACGAACTAAGTAAGTAAGACCCAAATGCCCCAGGGTAATTTATGGACTTGCCCGAATAACTTCTGCATAAAATGAACACGTTATTGGGGAATGGGGAAGTCCTATTTTTTGCTATTATTAGACAGTTGAGAAAGCCACATCGATTCCGTGTTCAGTCTGACTTTTCAAGTTTCAACCAGGTCTACGGCGTATTCTTCTACGTTGCTTATAATTATAAACTGACTCTTTTAACATAAGGTAAAATAACATTATTATTAGGCCTGGGTCTACTGGACATCATATTATTAGACTTTGAAATTAAAATGCCTGAGGCGTAGGGGAGACCGGGGCTGGTTGCAACATTTTTCCCATTTTCATGTGTAACATTTTTATCTTTAGAGCTATCTGCAAACTGTTTAGCCCATATGAATCCTTTATATCTCAGCATCAAAACAAGCTATAGTTCCGATCTCAGTGACCAAGCATGTACCCACAATAACTAACTGAACAGAGGGCTCCAAAATGTTGCAACCAGCCCCGGGCCGGTGTTGGTTGCAACGACCCTCGGGGAAGGTTGCAACAGTATTGAAAGTAGTCTAGATATTCAAATGAGGCTGCGTAGCCCTGGAGCCAACTGAGGCCTGGCTATGCATCTAGGTTATAAGAATGTAATAATTAAACAAATTCAAAAAATCAGAGAATCGAGAGCATCAAAAAGATTTTAAAAAACTGTTTTTGTACTGAAAATCATCATGCGAAAAGTTTGATAAATATTCTCCAGTGGCCTATAACTGACAGAGTTGGACTGGCTACATCTACCTAATTGGGCTAATGATGTTCAAAGTTAAATCTAAAATGTGGGATTAGGCTATTCCAAGTCGTCAGAGTTGTTTTCAGGGACATGTAGAATCGATTCCAGTGTGAGAGCTATGGTTGTCCATCCAACAAAGAGATTGTAAACTTGATTTTTTATATTATATGCCAAAGAAATCGTCTCATAGTCTACAGATGAAGAAGCTTGTGTTTGTCATCCATCCGCAGGATTGGCAATCAGAACATCTAGAAATATGTTTTATGAAGATAACTCGCTCAAAAAACAATGGAGGCATAGAATCCCTACAAACATCCAGTGCAAACTTTAGTCTATAATTTTTTTCTTTCGCCGGATGTCAACACACCGATCTGCTTTATGCTTCTGTTTGTCAGAACTTTTAAAATCCGTTGAACAGTGGTTACTACGGTTTCATCGAGATTGTAAAATGTAAAATGTCAGTTGCTTGGAAAGTTTAACCGAATATATTATTTTCATCATGAGTTTATAGCACTTTCATTGAAGCTTTCTAAACTCGAAACCTCTGGTGTTCACTGAACCTTGATTCGCACCTTAAATCCCGAAAGTCAGTCTTCAGCAGCAACGGCAGGTATAGCACACCATTGAAAGGAAGTTCATATTAAACTTAGTGGCACTTTGGTAAATACAGCATTTTCACTTGCTTACACAATAATCCATAATACATGACACCAACCATCAGCAATATTATAGTCAGCAAATGATTTTGGTTACCTACGGGATAAGTCGATGTTCTCAATAAGCAAATTTACTTCCTGAATATATCGCCACAATGTTGAATAATCAAATTTGTGACTTGAACAGCCCAAGTCTAGCACCACTATCAGTGAGTTCTTTTTCTACACCGACATTATTGCCTCTTTACTAGCAGAACCGCAATCAGTTTTCGCTAACAATTTCTCATCGTCGCGGATAGTTTAGAGGTTAAAAATAGGCCAACAAAGGTCAATTGATTACAGCATGTGACATGGCTTAACATAATTCAATCAGTTTACCAATTTATTGATAGCCTGTAATATTTTAATACAATATGCTCTAACTGCGACGGGCAGGCCAGTAATGAAAGCGGCTTATTGAAATAAATGTATGGGGTTGGTTGCAACATGTTGCAACCATCCCCGAAAAAATGGTTGCAACCAACCCCGAAGCAATGTCTAGACAGTGTTATGGAACAAAATTTCGACGGCACTGATTATAAATAAAATGACTAAATGCATTTTGAAGCTTAATTACTTGTGCAACTAATAGAACTAAACCGAAAAATATTTCTTCAAAACATTTGGCTATAGAACGAAAAAAAACACACGAAAAATTTACTTTCGATCGCAAAAAATGATTTTTTAAACGTTTTGGTAGTCATTATCAATTGCCTGCTAAGAAATTAGGACACATTGGCCTAAATGTATTTTTTACAAAATAGTTTGCTTAATTTTGAGTTGCTATTATGTAGTGCCGAAATATCGATGGTGTTGCAACCAATACGTGTTGCAACCAGCCCCGTTCTCCCCTAGAACCAAGGTTTAGGCTAGAGTGGTGAACAATATTATAAGCCGATCATACATGGCGATCATTTCGATTAAATTAAGCTGAGTAGTTGAGACTGTGCGAGGTCGTTAGAGATAAACTTTTACATTTGCATCTACAGAACTAAGTCAATCCTAAAAGTAGACTCATAACTTGCTATTGCATTTTCTTAATATCTAGAGTCTACTTTCCTAAAAGTCAGTTTCTTATAGCTGAGATTTTACTGGTGGAATTTCTGTAAGCGACTATGTAGAGATTAATACGAAACTGAAAGCATGGCATCGGTATCTGATGATATCCTAATCTATAATTACTGCATAATGTCATTGTTGATTTTACGAGACACAAAACAACGATAGCTAAGAATACTTAACTTGCTTTCTTTAAATTCATGTAGCGCCACATGAAGCTAATGCAATCAAAGCTAACTGTAAACGTTTTATGCTGCTTTATGCACTGCCATTATTTTGTGGATTGTAGGCCTATACCGCGGAAAACCAATTTCTTTGACAGTACTTAGGGCTTATCTGTTGCAGACAGTGGCGGCTCCAGGATTTCAGTTTTGAGGGGAGGGCAGAGTCCTCTCGGAGGAAATTTTCCATTTTCATCCGCCAAAAATTCTTACGACCGTTTTAGTCATCCCGCCGAAATCTCACGGAATTTTTCCATTTTTTTCATCCGCATAAATTTCTGACGACCCATTTTTTAGTAATCCGGTCGAAAATCGTAGAAATGTAGCCAGTTTTGCATGTCAAAAAACCCTGATGACCTTTTTAGGGGGCTTAGACTTTCATAGGGGGCTTAGCACCGCCACTGGTTGCAGATAATTATACGTTTCAACTTTCAACACAGCGCTGAAGACAACGAATCAGTGTGAGAATTGTAAAAAAAACTGTGGGGTGGACCATTATCCACTGAAATTTGGGTGTGAAAAATATACTGTACTATGGGGCCTATAAGAAAGACTGAAGTTGAAATCCTACCCACCCCGGAAATTCTCACTCTGCAATGAATCACTGCGTAAGTAGACCTCCAAGTAGTAAAACATGCAGTACGTGGGTGTAATGTGTTATTGGTCGCACACAAGCGCTAAGTAACTCATATAAAAGATAACGACTGCTCATCTACAGGGTGGGCCAAAAAGTTATCCTCTACGATTTTTTGCCAATATATTGGCCAAACATACAAATTTTTAAATGAAACTTTACAGTCTTAAAGGCAGTTCATATCTACATTCAATGGTCAAATTACCAAAAAAATTTTTTCAACCAGAACAAAAGTTATATCACTTTTAGTGAGGTCACCCACCGTTTTTTGACGATTCAAAAACGAAACGCAAAAGATTTGGTTTTTTGGTAATAATTATTGTTGGAAATCGGGTTCGTGGGGTACTTTTTTTTAATTGAGTGTCCGTCCTCGTGTCTGCCTGGGTATTGCGTCTACCGCTGGCCTGTGTCTGCCGCTGGCCTGCAGGGGCGTGGCCTAATGTCAACTGCTGGCCTGTGTCTACCGCTGGCCTGCAGGGGCGTGGCCTAATGTCTACCGCTGGCCTGTGTCTACCGCTGGCCTGTGTCTACCGCTGGCCTGCAGGGGCGTGGCCTAATGTCTACCGCTGGCCTGTGTCTACCGCTGGCCTGTGTCTACCGCTGGCCTGCAGGGGCGTGGCCTAATGTCTACCGCTGGCCTGTGTCTACCGCTGGCCTGTGTCTACCGCTGGCCTGCAGGGGCGTGGCCTAATGTCTACCGCTGGCCTGTGTCTACCGCTGGCCTGTGTCTACCGCTGGCCTGCAGGGGCGTGGCCTAATGTCTACCGCTGGCCTGTGTCTACCGCTGGCCTGTGTCTACCGCTGGCCTGCAGGGGCGTGGCCTAATGTCTACCGCTGGCCTGTGTCTACCGCTGGCCTGTGTCTACCGCTGGCCTGCAGGGGCGTGGCCTAATGTCTACCGCTGGCCTGTGTCTACCGCTGGCCTGTGTCTACCGCTGGCCTGCAGGGGCGTGGCCTAATGTCTACCGCTGGCCTGTGTCTACCGCTGGCCTAGCGTCTACCGGTGGCCTGCATGGGCGTGGCCTCGTGACACACATATACGAGTGCGCACGCCGTCACGGCAGTCATCGAGGGAAACAGTCAACAGAGCCAAACCGTCAGCGATCAACAGAGTCGTCGAGTGCAGCGATCAACACAGTCATCGAGGCGCGAGGAACAGTGGAAAGACGCGTCGGTCGGCGGTTGCGGGATCGAGTCGCAGTACGGTCAGCAGGAAATCGTCCGAAGGAAAACGCTTTGGAGAGCGTGAAGACGATTCGACGACGCTACCGAAACTCAGCGCCTGTCGACGGAAGGTTTGGTGACCTTCGCTGTGCAACTACGACGCCTGTGTTCGAAGCCTGACCCGTGACGGAAGGTCTGGTGACCTTCGCTACGCAACGACGACGATCGGAACTCGACGCCAGTGCTGCTGACGTGTTCGACTGGAATTCAACGCCGGGTGAGCGCAGTGATTCAGTTTCTCGCTACGCAACGACGACGCCGGGGTTCGAAACCCGACCCGTGACGGAAGGTCTGGTGATCTTCGCTACGCAACGACGACGATCGGAATTCGACGCCGGATCTGCCGACGCTGCCGACCGGGTGAGCGCAGTGGTTCAGTTTCTCGCTACTCAACGACGACGCCGGGGTTCGAAACCCGACCCGTGACGGAAGCTCTTGTGATCTTCGCTACGCAACGACGACGATCGGAATTCAACGCCGGATCTGCCGACGCTGCCGACCGAGTGAGCGCAGTGGTTCAGTTTCTCGCTACTCAACGACGACGCCGGGGTTCGAAACCTGACCCGCTTCACAGACTTTCTCCGGGCGCTGGCGAAGCGGCGGTGATCTACACGACGACGATTCGGCGTTCTGCATTGACAATTGCTGTGAACAGTGGTGCAGTGGTTTTAGACTGTGGCGCTACACGAATAGCTCCGAACATTGCTCCGAACGTTGGCGCTGTAGAAGTTGGCTGTGGACTGCAATACGAGATTCTTCTTTGACCGTCGAATAAATGTGTTTTAAGCCTGACTGGCTAGTCTTTCATCAACAGTGGAAGCCTGACCTACACGGACGGACGACGCCTTGACGACTAGGGTTTGGGGTTCGGTTCCTGGTGGTTTTTGCCCAGCCCTGGTCCGCTACAATATCATGGCCAGAAGTAAGAATTTCAAAATGAATCTTTACAGGTTTAAAGACATCTCATATTCACACATGATGGCCAGATTTCATAAAAATATTTCAAACACAACAAAAGTTTTACCACTTTTAGTGAGGCCACCCGCCGTTTTTGACGATTAAAAAACGTAACGCAACAAAAAGTAACAAAGACGTGAATTTATCAAGTCATATCTTAAATAACTGTTTGGAACTGAACTTGATAGTGATTCACAACTTGAGTTCAATGTGCCCACCACCAGTGCCAAAACTTCTTTTGAGTCTCTTTGCAAAGTTCTTGATGGACCTGTTGATTAATCTGACAGATTTCTTATTTACCAATTTGATTGTCATCTTGCTAAGTGACGTGCAGCTGCGCTGGTACCCTGTTTCTTCTTTAAATAGTAATACTAATGATCATCTGGCATTATCAAAGCCTATTTGATAACAATTATTTGAGGTGAAACTTAATGAAATCGTGTTTTTGCTCCTTTTTGCTGCGTTAGGTCTTTGAATCGTCAAAAACGGTGGGTGGCCTCCTTAAAAGTGGTATAACTTTTGTTTCGTTTGAAATATTTTGCTGACAACTGGCCTTCATGTGTAGATATGAATTGTCTTTAAGCCTGTTAAATTTCATTTCGAAATTCTTACTTCCGGCCAGGATAATGGCTAGAATAATTAAATTGATTTTTTGTTACTGTTTGTTGCGTCGCGTTTTTGAATCGTCTAAAAACGGTGGGTGGCCTCACTAAAACTCACTTACTTTGTTCTGTTTCACATATGGCGATGAAATTTGGCTGTTGTAGATAGATATGAATTACCTTCAAGCCCGTAAAACTGGATTTGAAAAATTCTTATTTTTGGCAGAGATATTGACAAAAAGCCGTAGGGATTACTTTTTTGGCCCACCCTGTATATATGGCCTAACCGAATTTTATGGATTGCCACAGACCATGGCAAGTCGAGGAGAGATAGGATGGCAATCGGAGAAATCATTGGTGGAGTGCATGTCTTATATGTTGGACAACGAAATAGCAACAGACGTCTGCTTTGAAGTTGGGTCACCAGATGACGCAACTGTCAGCATCCGGGCTCATCGACTCTTGCTGACAGCACGTAGTCCTGTGTTTGATGCTATGTTTTCCAGTGGAATGTGTGAGAGCAAATGTGGAAGAGACGAGAAGATAAGAATCGAAGACATCAGTGTCGATATTTTCAAAGCGCTTCTGAAGTAAGGGGTCATTGCATAATTACGTAACGCTCGAGG
Source organism: Lumbricus terrestris (assembly GCA_949752735.1). NCBI lineage: Eukaryota > Metazoa > Annelida > Clitellata > Crassiclitellata > Lumbricidae > Lumbricus > Lumbricus terrestris. The sequence goes on along the minus strand of OX457045.1, from coordinate 9,044,247 downwards.
GTGGGTGGGTGGGGTCACTGAAAGCGTTACGGAACGTTACGGGGGTGGGTGGGTGGGGGAGCTGAACGTTACGTAACGCCTTGAAAAAAAATTATTAATGAATATTAAATTACTATGGAATGACACTTTAGACAAATATGCATGATGTCATCGATGTTTAAACTTCGTGGCATTGATAACGTAACCGAAGTCGGTCCATATTTAAATATCTGAAGAAGATATAGGCAGCAGACGCCAGTTACATGCCAGGTCAGCATATCTGTGCTTCCGTTTGTGCAAACCGAAAACCGCCGTTCGAATTGTTTGGATCTGGGATAGCTTTACACCAACGGAACAATTAACGCGTTAGGCCTCTTTCTCCTTTGATTTCTGACATCGAAGATTTGAACCATTTTGAAGCATATTTTGCTTAGTGGACACGAATCTCAAACATTTTAAATTCATGAACAATTATCGAAGTGTCCAGACTAAGCAAATAATTAGCTCATCTTAACTTTGATTAATTAGCCTATTAATGAGCAATTTAGTCCGTGAAACCTTTCAGTAGTGTTTAGAATGTTATTCTTAAGGTAGGGCCTAGGTCTAAAATTTAAGAAAAATGCAGTTCAGGCAAACATTATGTATATTTTATTGCTTTTAAGCCTGAAGTCTACTGTCAAATAATGTTTCACTTAGTATATTAAATTAGCTATGAAAATATGATTTATAAATGCGAATTCGCATATAGGATCTGGTAGGCCTAAATTTTAGCATATATAGGATCTGGTAGGCCTAAATCTTAACTGATTTTTCATTTTCGTAACAATCGTTACGTAACGCTGAGGAGGGTGGGTGGGTGGGTCAAGGTAAGCGTTACGAAACGTTACAGGGTGGGTGGGTGGGTCGAAAACGGCCATTTTCGGCGTTACGTAATTATGCAATGACCCCTAAGCAATTTTGAAGTCATAGCTTTATAGACAAACATGAAACATTTGTAGCAAACATTGCCGCCTAAGCGTATAACTGGCCAGTATCTAAATGAATTTACGTTGACTTCATGTAACGTAAGCTTATACTCTATCTTTTCTTTATGATAAAACTTTTAAAGTAATTCAAGCAAACGTTCGATTTGTACAATGGGCTTGCGTCGTAGCCCATTGAAAAGTTTGATAATTATGATCTTGAGATAAACAGAATGACAAAACTATTATTGAAGACATAGGCTAAGTCTATGTTTGTTTTCTAAATTCGGTTTTGCTGATGACAATATGAACAAAGTTTAATTAAACTATCGAATTAATACTTGGGTTCATAGACCACAAATCAATCCACCGTGGTATCTGGTCCAAGACAACCAGTATTCTCAATGATGGATTTAAAGACATCTGATTGATATATGTACAAAGCGATCCAGCCGACAAATTCCTCTGTTCAGAAACCATTCTACTGAGATTTTGTTTATTTATTTATTTCTCCATTTATATAGCGCCCCTTCAAGCCCACTACTCAGAGGCGCTCCCGACTGCAGCGCGGACACTGCATCGGAGTTTCACGCCGAAGCGCCCGATCAGTTGCGAGTGAAGAGCTTGCTCAAGATGGATTCGAACCTGCAGCCCTCCGGCTGCAAGGCAACGAACATACCACAACGCCATCGCGCCCCACAATGCTTTGGTTGATGGCGCCGCGTAGACAAGGCCGTGGCCTTCATTTTCCAGTATCACTAGCTATTTAGTAACCTGCATGTATAATAATAATTTTTACGGTATTGTATGTCGTGGTTATCTTAAAATGCTTTGTAGATTCATCTACACCGACACCGTCGACATTTCGATTCAAGATGCGCTTGCATTAATGTATGCCGCTAAAAAGTACATGTTATCAAAACTGTCGAAGGAATGCAGCAGTTTGCTTCAGACAAGTATCGACATTGAGAATGTTTGCTTTCTATTGGATCAAAGTTTACTCCTCTTTGAAGAAACTCTGAGAGACGGTTGCCTGAAGTTTATTTCCAGTCATGCTGACGTGATTTTTAAGCGAAATGAATTCCTGGATTCCTCGCGTAAAGCCATGGAAGCTATTTTGAAGATGGGGAAAATGAGGACGATGGAATCGTTCATTTTTCAGAGTTGTGAGAATTGGGCGAAACATCAGCTGAGTCGTTATAAATCGATTTATGATCCAAGTGATGAGCAGATCAGAGAGGCTATGGGCAGTTTGTTGTTGAGCATCCGTTTTCCGACCATGGATCCCGAAGAATTTGCAGATCTGGTTGTTGATCGACATGTTTTAACCGATGAAGAGAAATTGTCGATTTACTTTTATGTAATTAAAAAGGAACAAAGAGAAAATCTGTTGTTTGACGTTAACAAAAGGAATGTCGAAGAAAAATGTGTTGATCGAACTATTGAAGCCCAATCAGGGCTTTGGGCCTCTGGTCCAAGCAGAGACTCCATTGTTTTTACATCTGATAAAAGAGTTGCATTGTGTGGCCTTGGATTGTTTACTGGATATAAGGGACATTCATACCCCGTTGATATTGAAATTCTGGATCCTGAAAAATCACTCTTCAAAAAGAGATTCGTCATTCCTTTCACCGGAAACTCCACACCATTCAAGATTTCTTTCGATTCTCCAATTTGCATTCGAAGCGGAGTTATCTACACGATCGTCGCTTTTGCTCAAGGCAACATAGGACACCACAGCGATGAATGCCAAGTTACATGCAAAAGCGACGGTATAAAATTTACATTTTCAAACAGCGATCAAACTTCTCAAACCGATGCTGATTGTGGTCAGATCCCACAACTTTTCTATGTCTAAAAATCATGTTGTCAAATTTCATTATTTTGAAAAAAATTATGTAAGAACTTATAAAACTTCAGATAACGTATCCATATCCAAGACTATCGGTCATGGCCTTTATGATTGTCTACGATCATCCGACAATGGAGTGATCTCAAGGTTCAGTTCACGAAGCCAGTGCATTGCAGGACATTATCGGATAATCTTCGTTTAATTTAGGAAAAGAGACAAATCCAGGTGACACACCGCATCACCCAGTTACACGTCAAAGCATATTAAAAATCAACAACCGCACAAATATTGTGAACTTAACAATGTCTGTCAGTAATTGGCGGCAAAGAGAACCCTCTGAATAAAATTTCTATTATCTTTAAATGGTAGAACAAAAGGATGCAGTCTAGGGCGTAGGACCCATCCTACGAACTCGTCCAAGACTCCAGCTCTTGCTATTTCTCCACAGGTATTTCACTAGACACTCAAAACACTGCTTTTTCACCGATCCTAGCCTGATACTTCCACTTCCCTTACCTCCCACGCCGTTCCAGGGCAAAGAGTTGAATTGCGTGGTCTTGGATTGTTTACTAGATCCAATTCATACGATGTTGATATTGAAATTTTTGATCATGCGGATCCAGGGGAGACAATCCGGCCATGCTCCCCCCCATTTCAAAATGCATGGAGCGTGGCCCCCATTTGGTTTCAACAAGCATTATCAATGGCTTGCATAGATGCATAGACGTCAACCAGATGATTGATGACTGAAAAAGGCCATCAGGTATTTTGGCAGGGCAAGTTGGGTATATTTTCCAGATGTTCCAGACATTTCGACCAATCGACTAAAAAAAAGGTCATCGGAATTTTTTATGGCAAAGATCACCGAAAGTTTTGCCCCCCCCTTGAAAATTTCTGTATCCGGCTTTGCGTCGTTCCAACTCTAAACATCATCCACCATAGCCGTATGTCTAACTCGTCGCCTGACTCTCCCGATTTTGACCCCTGCCTGTCGATTTTTTTATCGAGTGCCTGTGAATAAGCTGGTTCCTGCGACCTGGCTCTTGTGGGCGCTGTAGAAGTCTCGAGATTACGATTACGATACTATTCAGATGTCCTTACTTCCCATGGAGGTAAAACTTGGACCAACACACGCTGCGGGAAGAACGAGAGGGGTTTTCGCACGCAGTGCATGCGTTTCGCTCGTTCTGATGTGTGTTCGATTTTATGAGCGTAGCCTATACGATACCTAGCGGCAGGGCTGTACTGACCGGTATGCGCGGGTATACAGCGTACACCGTGTACGCTGTATACCCGTACGGTACACCCACTCCAGTAAGACTAAGACCAAGTGGATACACTCGGGCAAAAATCGCGAATTACAAAGGCGAAAAATCAAAAAAAGGGGTCGTCAGAAATTTGGCCCGAAAAAAAGAGCTTTCTCTGCGGCAACGTGTACTCACCTCAAAAGTTCTGAGTACAGTCCTGCCTAGCGACGTGTTGAAGAGTTTACTGAGAGGTCAAAATAACCGTCAGGAAAGAAAAACATAACACTTTCACTAGCACCAATAATGAGTTTAGCAATGGAATGAGTGCACTGACATTGTATACGAGAGAGAAGATTTACTACACGCCTCGTGTTACAGTACCGAGTCTAAGAAAGTAAAGTCGCTAGCACTTCATGCTCGTGTATACAGCCTGTCCCGAATTTACTAGCGCTGTAGCAAATTGGCGCTCGTGAATAAATTTGGCCAGAAAAAGGCTATTTTTTCTGCGCCAGCGTGTACTCGCCTCAAAAGTACTGAGTACAGCTCTGCCTAGCGGCGTGTTGAAGAGGGGCTAGCCTAGTTTCGTTTATTGAAAATAATCCGGTTGACAAACCGCAACCGGTTACAATGTACAGTTATGCAATTGGAAAAAATTATTCACAGGAACAACAAATCGAAAAACCTAACTACTGACAGAACAAAAATTACGCATAAAAATAGCCTACTAAAAACGAATACAAAAAGAACTGGCAGCGAACAATATGGCGCCCATCCCACAACAACTTATTGGCCGCCGTATTATTTATCCACTTCGTGTGATTTGTTCTTTCCGCACGCAGGATGAGGATTCTTACAAGGAGTGTAGTAACTCGTCAGGTTTTCTAGAAGCTGCGCAGCTTATCGATGTGTCGCAGAGCGACGCAGACTATTATAGGCCTACGCGAAGCTCCTCCCGTCGTCACGGCTTCACAATGAAACAACAATTAAGACTGTTGACAATGGACAATGGCGTAGGCTCGAAATCTTTAAAATGGCCGTAGAAATGACTTCAATTAAATTAGATGGAATCTATTTCATGGGTCTCAATGTCTGCGTCATGGGCGGAGACTAGGGGAGGGTGCTGTGGTGGGGGAACCGTCCATGCTTTTGTCCCCCCAATATCTAAAAAATGTTGATTATAAAAGTATGGTAAATTTTCACAGTGGCTTACACGGTGTTAGGACATCATCGCGTCGAGCGAGGCGGCGGTCAAGTTGCCTCTGATCCCCGTCAACATAACCGGCAACCAGACCGCTAGCTCAGGTCACTTACTACCATACACCAGTCTATTTCCTTGCCCACACCTCCCCTACTATGGGCGCACTCGCTTTCGGGTGAGCGGGGCACTTGCCCTTATGAAAAGATCAAGCCGAGGCAAACGAGGTAACTAAAACTTAACAGACCGTCTTTGCAAATCAAATCATCTTTGCAAATCAAATCATTTTTGATAATAAAATCATCTTTGCTAATCAAATCATCTTTGCTAATCAAACTATCTTTGCAAATCAAATCATCTTTGCTTTAATCAAATCATCTTTGCTAATCAAATCATCTTTGCAAATAACATCATCTTTCCTGCGATGCGTCGTTTTTAGACAGTAACTACTATAGCTACATGTAGGTGAAATCCACTTCTAACTTATGCCCTTTAGCACCGATTCTCATTTCTCCGTCAGTCACCAACCCCAATAGGGCCCATACATAGGCCTACCCTCGCACTTTTGCTTCTTCAATGTAGAATTATTATTATTATTATTATTATTATTATTATTATTATTATTATTATTATTATTATTATTATTATTATTATTACATAAATTTCTTACGCGCGCAAAGTCACACCAAAGTATGAATCTGAGGCGTGGATAGTCAGCCGCCAGAGGGAGATGCAGTTAAAGGTCCATGTGCTTGAAAGCCAAAGAGAAATAGTGAGTTTTGAGTCGTTTTTTTGGAGGTATGGAGTGAATTTGAGCAGCGAAGAGAGAGTGGAAGTCGATTCCATTCTTTGGGAGCAGAGGAATGTAATAAGATAAGATAAGATAAGAATATTCTTTAATATACCAATTGCTATCCGCATTTTGGTGTACATACAAAGTATAATAAACAAACGTACATAATTTATGCACGAGATAAATGTCAAAGTCAAATGTCAATGTCAAAGTGTTTTAGAATAGCATAAAATCCTAAGTCCAAATCCAATATAAATTTTTACAAAAAGTTCTTTTAATGACGAACAATGTATTCTACACTTTGGTTCATATGGTATTATTATTTAAATATGATAAAGCATCCTTGTTATAAATGATTTCCTCGTTAGGTTGTCCGCCCTAGGAATGATTCGGTCATGTAGTCTTGGCCTCATGTAATAAGGCTGGGGCCTCAATGGTGGGAGGAGTGGGTTCAATACATGTCCTGGATTAAGTAGGAGGGCAGCGAAGAGCCTCCCGTCCGCCGTGCTACACAGAGCCTCGAATGTAGGATTGTCCTCAGGAAGGTAGTTCATTCGGATCAAACGGTCCAATATGGCCTGCAGTCTGCCGCGTTCCTGCTGCCCTGCAAAGCCCCACCATGCCGGGGCCGCATATAACATGCGTGCCACTGTGGTCATCCTACAAACGTCATGCAGGCTTGGTCCCTTGAGGCCGTGTGCAGTCATGATTCGCAAGGCATAAAGCGACTGTCTTGCCTGGATGCATATTCGCCTGATGTGGGCTTCAAACCCTAGGTTTTCAGTCACGACAACCCCTAAAATCGTCATACTTTGGACCCGAATAAGACCCGGAATCTCTGCTGGACCGAACTGTAGCATTCCTCGTCCCGGACGGTGAACAACCATTTCCTGAGTCTTTCTTTGATTGAGAGTCAAGTTGCAGCGTTTGGCCCACTCCGTGCACGCGAATGACATTCCTCTGCAATTCGTAGCAGGATTCTGATGAGGAATTCACCTGCATCTTATAGCTACTTTAAGACCTTTCTTTTGTCGTGGGCCTGTCACGCCGAGAGCGCTTCTGAGTAGCTCTGCTGTGATAAACGCATCACACATGTTGCAGTAGATAATATTAGATTTGATTAGATCAGATTAAGTTAGATTAGATTAGATTAGCCAGTAGATTATCGATCTCCTAATCGATTGCACAAACAGCTGATTATAATTTCGATCGAATTGTTTTAATTTGATCGAAAGTTTAGTTGCTTATCATTCTATTCGAGTAGGTCTATAAGATTTTGTTAATGTTCTAATTCTAACACAATAGCAATATGAACGATCGTTCCTATCTCTGAGGCAGATTAATTTATTATGCAGAGCATAGATATGAACTAAATGCTTCCGAAAACAACCGTCTCATTACTCCCCACATGAGTTATAAATAGCGATTTCATTATCATTTTCTTATCGACTTCCCGCGATAAATTTATAAATTTATAAAGTTATAAACTTCCTGCTCGTACTCTGGCAGTGCCAGTCCCAAGGCTGGAGAAAGAAGGAGGGCGACACTAATCATCATTGACATGATAGTGATAGAAGCCAGTTTCATATTCTGAGTCTCAGCATGCCATTATAAACCAGCTTTTCTCCTTCGTCGCATGTTAATACCAACGACGGCGTAGGCCTAATGTACACCGTGTATATAGGTCTACATGGTGTCAATTACATAGCTAGGAAACAGAAATGTGTGTGCGTGTGCGTGCGCGCATATATAGCGTGCATGCATGTCCGTTCGTGCGCGTGTGTGCGTCTGCATGTCTCCGCGTGTGCTTGAGTTTGTGTGTGTGTGTGTGTGTTTGTGTGTGTGTGTGTGTGTGTGTGTGTGCGCGTGCGCGTGTGTAATGTACCGGGTGGGCAAAAAAAAGACCCCCATAGGTTTTTTGCCAATATCTTGGCCAGAAGTAATAATTTTGAAATGAAATTTTACATGCTTAAAGACAATTCATATTTACACACGATAGCCAGATTTCATCAAAATATTTCAAACAGAACAAAAGTTACACCACTTTTAGTGAGGTCACCCCCCGTTTTTGACGATTCAAAAACGAAACGCAATTTTTTAAAGTTTTTTGCCAATATCTTGGCCAAAAGTAGGAATTTCGAGATGGAATTTTACAGACTTAAAGACAATTGGACCCTCTAGTTCTAAAGCGGTTCAAGTCCATTTTTTGCGATTTTCACTTTAGGCCACTTTTCCACTAAATCGAATGCGCTCTTTCCGATGGTGCATTCAGCTAAGCCGCTAGAGGATTCTATCATGGCGTATTTATGATATATTGGTTACAGAACTGACAATAATCAACGCATACGAAATTTCAGTAGTGAATCATGTCTGTTTAATTCATTCTTGATATTCACCACTTTGATTGCAAGCTGGTGCAAGAGTGGTTCAAGTTGACTTGATCCACTTTTGCGCTTAAATTTATTAACTCAGTGGCACTCTATGATAAGGCATAGTGGATCATTCACACTTAATTCACTCTTCCACCAAAGGTTTTGGTCGTTTCAGCCTGGGTCTTCCTATTGAATTAGCACTGAACAAAAATCTTCTTTGGAAAATTAATCTTGCGTGTGTTATAATATTATTCTCATGTTTCGCAAACTTTGATAGGAACCTCGCCAAGTTGCTAATAATTAACAAACTAGCCCTATATGGACAAAATGGCGTCTTGGAAAGATATTACCCACAGGACAAATTAAGGCCCCTGGACAAAAAAAACGATTTTGCATAGGGCAAGTTCCCCGAAAACTACCAGTGCATGTAGGCTATAGCTAACAATTGGCATATATTTCTTCATTTAAACGAAAAAGTTTAGGCCTAATTATCTTATTTTCGTTCACTGTTATTAAACGCGTCATTGTAAAGAGATATGGTTTGTGACACCATGCAGATACAAAGTTAGAGCTATTCTTGTATAGCCTGTAACTGCTGTTCGGGTCTAAATGTATAACATTCAAATATGATCTACACCGTAACATATTATTCTTGTAGATGTTTAGAGGCATAATTTGTATGTATAATATGCAAATATAGGCCTACAACTTAACATATTTTACTTGTGTGGCAGAGCTGTGCTTGTGTGGCAGATCTGTATGTTTGTGGCAGAGCTGTACTTGTGTGACAGAGCAGTACTTGCGTGGCAGAGCTGTACTGCGTGGCAGAGCTGTACTGTTTGGCATAGCTGTACTTGTGTGGCAGAGATGTTCCTTGGGTCGCAGAGGTGTACTGTGTGGCAGAGCTGTACTGTGTGGCAGCGCTGTACTTGTGTGGCAGAACTGCACTTGTGTGGCAGAGATGTACTTGTGTGGCAGAGCTGTACTTGTGTGGCAGATCTGTACTGTGTGGCAAAGCTGTACTTGTGTGGCAGAGCTATGCTTGTGTGGCAGATCTGTACTGTGTGGCAAAGCTGTACTTGTGTCAGAGCTGTGCTTGTGTGGCAGAACTGCACTTGTGTGGCAGAGATGTACTTGTGTGGCAGAACGGCACTTGTGTGGCAGAGATGTACTTGTGTGGCAGAGCTGTACTTGTGTGGCAGAGCTGTACTTGTGTGGCAGAACTGCACTTGTGTGGCAGAGATGAACTTGTGTGGCAGAGCTGTACTTGTGTTGCAGAGCTGTTCTTGTGTGACAGAGCTATACTTGTGTGCCAGAACTGCACTTGTGTTGCAGAGATGTTCTTGTGTGGCAGAGCTGTGCTTTTGTGGCAGAGCTGTACTGTGTGTCAGAATTGCACTGTGTGGCAGAGCTGTACTTGGGTGGCAGAGCTATACTGTTTGGCATAGCCGTACTTGTGTGACAGAACTGTACTTGCATCGCAGAGCTGTACTGCGTCGCAGAGTTGTACTTGTGAGACGGAGCTGTTATTGCGTGACAGAGCTGTACTTGTGTGGCAGAGATGTACTGTGTGGCAGAGCTATACTTTTGTGGCTGAGCTGTACTTGTGTGACAGAGATGTACTGTGTGGCAGAGCTGCATTTGTGTGGCAAAGTTGTACTTGTCTGGTAGAACTGTACTGTGTGGCAGAGCTGCATTTGTGTGGCAGGGGGTACTTGTGTGGCAGGGCTGTACGGTTGGACAGAGCTATACTTGTGTGGCAGATCTGTACTGTGTGGCAGAGCTGTACTTGTGTGGCAAAGTTGTACTTGTCTGGTAGAACTGTACTGTGTGGCAGAGCTGCATTTGTGTGGCAGGGGGTACTTGTGTGGCAGGGCTGTACGGTTGGACAGAGCTATACTTGTGTGGCAGAGATGTTCCTTGTGTGGCAGAGATTATTTGTGTAGCATTGCTGTGCTTTTGTGGCAGAGCTGTACTTGGGTGGCAGAGCTATACTTGTGTGGCAGAGCTGTACTTGTGTGGCAGAGCTGCACTTGTGTCGCAGAGCTGCACTCTGTGGCAGAGCTGTACTTGTGAGGCGGGAAAAAAGTTTTGTTCCACAGACCTAGAATTATATTTGTGCGTTTCTGCTTTCCAATATTAATATTTATAAGATAGGCCTACAATAATTGAAAACTGACTGAGTTTTTATGTGTTTTTCAACATTTATTCAGAGATTAGCCTAAGTGGATCATGTCGGATTGATTCACATGTACAATATTGTAAGATGTAAAGCATTCAGTTCATAAACGGATCAAGTCAAGTTGATTCACTTTGACGTAAAGATTACGAATATTCTTGTCAATTCATTACTGGCCCACGCTACAAAAATGCTATTTTCTCCAAAGTTCACTATTTTTTACTATCGGCATTATCCATGCCGATTATATGCACCATTACAGTTTATAATATCAATCTTTCATTCCCAAACGTTTTCGTTCCGATTTGAACTAGACCAAGTAGAGTAGGCCAAAACTTCAAAGTCGATTATCTCAAAACAGCAAAATTGTCGTTGAACCGCTTTTGAACTAGAGGGCTCAATTCATATTTACACAAGATGGTCAGATTTCATCAAAATATTTCAAACAGAACAAAAGTTATACCACTTTTAGTGAGGCCACCCACCGTTTTTTGACGATTCAAAAACAAAACGCAACAAAAAGTAACAAAAACACAATTTTACAAGTCTCATCTCAAATAACTGTTGTCAAAGGAACTTGGTAGTGCTTCACAGCTTGTGTTCAATGTGCCCACCAACTGTGCCAAAACTTCTTTTGAGTGTCTTTGCAAAGTTCTTGATGGACCTGTTGATTAATCTGATAGATTCATTATTTACCAATTTGATTGTCATCTTGCTAAGTGACTTCTCAGTGACGCGCAGCTACGCTGGTACCCTGTTTCTTTTTTAAATAGTAATAATAATGATCATCTGGCAATATCAAGGCCATTTGATAACAATTATTTGAAATGAGACGTAATAAGATCGTGTTTTTGTTACTTTTTGCAGCGTTACGCCTTTGAAAAATGGTGGGTGGCCTCATTAAAAGTGGCATAACTTTTTTCCGTTTGAAATATTTTGATGAAATCTGACCATCATGTGCAGATATGAATTGTCTTTAAGCCCCTAAAATTTCATTTCGATATTCTTACTTCTGGCCAAGATATTAGCCAGAATAATTAGATCGGTTTTATGTTACTTTTTGTTGCGTCGTGTTTTTGAATCGTGAAAAAACGGTGGGTGGCCTCACTAAAAGGGATATAACTTTTGTTCTGCATGTTTAAAGTATTTTGATGAAATCAGGCCATGATGTGTAAACATGAATTTGCTATAAGCCTGTAAAATTTCATTTAGAAATTCTTGCTTTTGGTCAAGATATGGGCAAAAAACGTAGGGGGGCCTTTTTGGGCCCACCCTGTACATAATCACGCGATATTGATGTGGACGCAAGCGATAACGTGTACAGGCGAGCGAGTAAGCGCTGTGTGCAGAGCTTAAGCGGAAGAGCGAGAAAGATGGAGTTCTGCGAAAGTGGAGCAGATCGCAGGATTCCAGGAAACGGGGGCAATAGTCGTCTGCGAAGAGTGGCTGACGGACGAGAAGGGAAGATGAAGAGGAGAAGATGGATGGGACAGGGAGGGGAGAGTAGGAGGACGGAGAGGAGTAGGAAGAGAAGAAGGAAGAGGAAGAGAGGCAGAGGAGGAGGATGAATTAATAGTGCAAAGAAGATCAGAAGGAGGAGGAAGACGAGACGAGTAGGATTATGAGGTGGAGGAGGAGTAAGGGAAGAATGGAAAAAGGATGAGAAAGAAAAGGAGAAGGAAGAAAAAGAGATGCAGAGTATGAGCAAGAATTATAGTGCGAAGAAGAAAAATAAAAGAGACCATTGTGCTGAAACTTCCTTGGAATTTCCAACCCAGTTTGTAATTGGAACGCAATTACACTGTTGAGTAAATCAGAGATTATGAATCTATGACAAATATACACGTGTTAGCACTAAAGTGAAACACAAAATTTAGAAATGCATAGTTTTTTTCTTATAGATTTACGGTTACGCTGCCGCAAATAACTTTCACGACCAGACCCCATCATGTTCTCGTTAAAATGCAGTCATTGGTAGCGACGTTCAAAGTCTTGCATATCCTGGTGGAGGTACTCGCCTTGCTCCTCCGACTATGCTCACATGTTCCCCATGAAGTTATCAAGGTGAGCATCAAGGATTGTGAACTTTGAGGGACATCCTGCAGCATATTTTGCCGGTGTTCTTCACTAGAGTCTCAATCAGGTTCACGTAGTTTTTGACCTTGTTGTTGCATGAGATTTTCTTTATAATGTGGTCCGAAGAAGACACCAGCTTTGACCTTTGCCTCTGAAGGCTTAGGAAGGACGACTTGAAGGTACTCTAGAACCGTGACAAATTGTTTCACTTTTATTTGCAGTGATGGAATCAACATTTTCTGAGGGTCCACCAGTGACTCCCATTTCACATTGTTGCTACACAGATAAACTCTGTCCACTGCGGCCTGTCCCGCCTGTGGTACGGCGTCTTGTTGTCTCTGCTTTCCACAGGCAAAGATAGCAGGAAAACTTAGCGACAGCACCTTGGAGACCCATCAGCAGTGCCACTATTTGGAGGTCTTTTACGACATCCCAGCCGTACTCATCAGAGATAATGGCCATTTTCATGGGCCTGACGGGCCACTTTTGGCCCACGGGCCACGGGTTGGGAACCGCTGCCATACATAGAAAGTTACGCCTATGCCTAAGTCTACTGGACATAGCCTATATTATTAGGATTTGAAATTAAAATGCCTGAGGCGTAGAGCCAAGGCCGAGTGGTGAACAATTATTATAAGCCGATCATGCGTGATCATTTCGATTAAATTTAGCTGAGTTGAGACTGTATGAGGTCGTTAACGAAAACCTTTTACAGTTAAATTTAAGTAAACTCATAAATTGCTGTTGTTGGGGCCTATGCTCTCAATACCTAGACTTTCTCCTTCCCAAAAGTCTGTTTCCTATAAATAGCTGAGAATTTACTGATGGACATAGGCGTAACTTTCTATTGTGACGGTGGTGTCCAGTCACCACCACTTTTAAAAGTGGTGGTGAAATTCACCACCACGTTTTGGTCCTGCAAAAAATAATTTTTTGACATGGAAGCATTTGGCTGTCTTCCGCTAAGGCTATAATTATTCATTCTCAAAATCAAGAGGCAGAGTAGGAAATAGATAGAGAAATTGAGATGAGGGAGAATTATAGAAAGAAACATCGCATCAAAGTTGATAGGCTGCTTCATTGGACTGCATATAAAGGCCATATATACTTGCTTAATTCTACTTCCTGGCAGTTCCTGCATTCCAGAACATCACCTGTTTGGCTCTTCGATTCTCGTCTACGCGAACAACGTGCCACATCCACTTCAGTATTCTCTTTCTAATGATGTTTTCCGTATCTTCTTGTCCCGTCTTCTCTCTTATGACTTTGTTTGTTATCTTGTCCAGCCACGATACATATAGAATACTTATCAGCCACCTTTGGTGTGCTGCATGCCTCCAGTCTTTTCCTGTGTGTTACCGTCATGGGCACGTCTCGGGTCTGTATATATGTATTAGGCCATTGCAAAAAAATTTTTGGAATGTTCATTGTGCACCCCTGCCATATTGTTGCTATTAGGCCTACTTAAACATGATTGCCTGCAAATTTTCAGATCTTTAGGCCATGTTTTGACCCCCGCCCACCTAAAATGTAGTTTTATGTTCAAAATGGATATCGACAACATGGTAGCAAATTGTATAATTTTGCTTTACCTTTTAGAGGCTGTACCCATGGTAGCAAGTAGTGAATAATTATATGAAAAAAGAACCACCACGGGAAGTAGTTCCTCCAATTTCATTCACACCAAACCGCCCATTACTTAGAAAGGATGATAGAGAAGTGCCTGAAGCGTGGCTCATAGGTGGCTTGTTGGCATCACATATTTGAAAGAAACTTGAGTTCAGTTCACAAAGACTTGTTTGGTGCAACATCAGGCCCTGACAACACCAATTTCATACAATTAAGAGATTCTATTTGGCCAACAATTAACACAGAAGCTGGTTTTAAAACCCTGGAAATCAAAGACAGGTCTTTGAAACGCACTAGGAAATCCTATACAGTCACTGAAGAGAATACTTTCTACTTCAAATAAATAGAACTTGCTACCTCGCGCTGACTATCGGAGATGTGCTGAGTTAATGATGATACTTCTGGGTGAGACACCTGAAAGAGAAATACACTGGCTGAAGCCAGGAGCAGCGCATCATGCTCGATGGATGCCATCCATTTTGTAGATCTATCCTGCAAAGATGTTGGCTTTCAGTGCTCAGGCGGGATATGACAAGGACATGATCAGCAAATTGGAAGCACTGTGTAAATTTAATGCGCTATTCTACGTTGAAAACTGGCTCTCTTCATCCATTGGGGCCGATGCAGCGTATAATGATCTCAAGCTATGGCATGACTTGAACATGTATTGCAAGCATGATCCACAAGTTGCCAATGCAGCCATGAAAGCCTTGGAAAGTCACTTCTGGTTCTTAACAGAAGAATGTGCTGTATTCTCTCTCTTTTCAAACAGGCTTTCCACTTCAGAAAGACAGCAGATTGCTCGAACACTGCTCCGAATTCCTAGACCAAGACAGTCTGAAAGGGGCCATCCAACGTTTCCTATGCTGAGCCACAGTACAAAGCTATCATCCCTTATTGGACCCAAATCCTGGTTCTTGTTTCACAGCATGGGAATTGGCGCTGACTGGCTAATAAAACCTGTTAGTGAATTTCGTAATGATCCCAATTACTAAGAAGCTGATACATAAGTGCGGCATGTCAAAGTGGTGAATGATCTGGCGGAACGGGCTGTCAAACTAATCCAAGACTTCTCAACTAGTGTTACCAATGATGAAACACAAAAACAGTTTTTATTGCAAATGGTCGAATATCAAGGCAAAGAAATTCCCAACTTTCAAAAAGAGACATTAAAGAAATTAACCTTCTCCTCCACAAAAAGCTTAAATTCAGTAAAGTGATTTGACATGATATCATTGTGTAATGTGTATACACTATTACCAAACTTGTTATTTTCTAAATTTCTATATATGTAGGCTAGTTTGTATTCATTGTATAGTAAACTCTCTTATATTACAAACATTTTGTCATGCAGGAAAACAATGATTTATTAACTAAATCAGTTGATCGTGCTGGGCGGGGTCAAAACACCACGAAATGACCTAAAATTTGGTGAACATTCACATTTTGCCATTAGAAACAATACAGGAGGGGTGCACCATAGAATTTAAAAAAATATTTTCCCCATAGGGAAGGCCTATATACATAAATGAAATGGCCTAATATGTATACGCTACAGCACTGTGCTCACAACCAGTGCCTATTGCATAGTTTTTTTGCCCGGGTGGGAAAATTGCAAACCCGTGCACCGCGGAATCCTCCTCCTTTATCTTGTCTTGAGACAGACTCAGGCTATCCTGAGATATCCCGAGGCGGAAAAAATGTTGTAACTGAACTGCAGTAACCGACTTCAGTATACCCTACATAGGCCCTATATAGGTCCTACAGACGACTTCTTAACGGAAGCATATATAGGTCCAATAGACTCCACCTCGAGCGGGGGTGGTGGTAAATTTTCCGGCCCCACAGTTCCAAACAGATTTACGGCTCTGACCTTTCTTAAAGTTTGATTTTTTTAATTGGACGGCGTGTAGTCCATTTTGTTGTAGGTTGGACTTGACATTATGTAATCGAGTTTCTGTAAAAGTTCATAATAATATTATTATCAGATTCATAACAGAAAAATTAAAATATGACTGTAGTGGCTTAATTGTGGCTTACTGTTCGAGTGTGACCGAAAGTGGCGGACAAAGTAAACTCAATTCGATTTGGGAGGGAGAGTTCATCATAGCGGAAGGGGAGGGTAGAGAGAAGGGAAGGAAAATTTAGTGAGCAGACAAATAGTCACCACCACTTTCTGGGGGAAAGTTACGCCCTTGCTGATGGAATTTTCGTAAGTTACAAATATGAAACTGAAAGCACGGCATCGGTTTCTGACAACATTCATTCATTCCGAAAATTTATATAGCGCTCTTTCAAGAAGCCTACTCTGAGGCGCTCCCAGCCCAGCCACGGCTAAAATATAGGTATTGAGAAACTGGTAGAGAGCAGGCAAATAATTCCGAGGTAGCAAACGCAGTGCAAGCGGGAGTCCATTCCATGTGGACAGTCCAACAACCGAGAAGGCTCGTCGCTGTCTGGTGGAAGACCGGTTCAAGGGACCCAGGAGTTCCCATTGGCCGAAGAGCGTAACGCTTGACAGGAGGCTAAGTCGGAGGCAGATATCAAGAACTGCTATTCTGCACGAGATGCGTTGTGAGGCTGGAAGCCAGTGTATATTAATCTATGATTACCGTATAATGTCCTTGTTGATTTTACGAGGCACAAAATAATGATAGATAAGAATACTTAACTTGTTTAAAAAAATAAACTTTGTGTAGCTCACCAATAGCGGCGCTAGGGGGCTAAGCCCCCCTAAAAGTCCATCCATTTTTTCCATGTAAAAATAAAATATTTGGACGATTAACCCCTTTTAGCCCCCTCCTCAAATAACCGTAAGGGTACGCACGAGTTTGCCAGACAGTTTGGCGGACTTGAAAAACGGACCATTTTCCAAGATTTCGACCTGACGACTTAAAAAATAGGTCGTCAGAAATTTTGGCGACCGAAAACGGAAAATTTTCAACCGCAAATTCAGGCCCCCTCCAAAAAAATGAAATCCTGGCGCCGCCACTATAGCCCACACCAAGCCAATACAAGCAAAACTAATTGTAAACCTTTTTATAAACCGCCATTTGTGGACTCTACCATGCATGGGAAACCAATTTCTACGGCAGTTGCATGCCTACGTTTCAACACAACGCTGAAGACAATGAACACTGCGCTAGCAAGTAGGCCTACAAGTTGTAAAACATGCAGTACGTAGGACTAATGTATTATTGGTCACAAAGAAGCGCTAACTAACTCATATAAAAGTGTGTTGCTACGTGTTTAACGACACTGCCATTTCAAAGATGATTAATGTCGGCACGCCATTTAGGTCCCCGTGGACGGACCGTGCTAGCTCGAGATTTCGAATCTATGAAATATCAACCTTCGGGAAGCGAACCGCGACCCGCACGCTTTCTTTCACAGAGTTGCTTACAGACGAGCGGCCAGCGCTCTTACCGATGTAGCTAAGCGAGCCATATAAAAAATTACGATTGCTCATCTATATAGGGGCTAACTGAATTTTATGGATTGCCACGTCATTTTTCGCCAAAGATTAGCATATTTGAGCCCTCGCTATGCAGCGCAACTGCCCTGGGAAAGATAAATGCCTTAGGCCAACGAGTATATACACTAAGAGGATCCCCATGCAACATGAGTGTAACCATCCGGGCTCATCGACTCTTGCTGATACGCAGCCCTGTGTTTGAAGCTATGTTCTCCAGTGGAATGACTGAGTGCAAAGGTGGAAAAGACGAGAAGATAAGAATCGAAGACATCAGTGTCGATATTTTCAAAGCGCTTCTGAGGTAAGCAATTTTTAAGTCATAGCCCAACAGGCAAACATGAAATATTTGTAACAAACACATGCCATTGCCGCTTAAGCATAGCTGTCAAGTATATAGCCTAAAGGAATTTACGTTGACTTCATGTAACGTAGTCTATCTTTTCTTTATGATAAAACTTTTAAAGTACTTCAAGCAAACGTTCAATTTGTACAATGGGTTTTCAAAATAAGCGTCGTGGACTAATGACAATTTTGATAATTATGATCTCGAGGTTAACAGAATGACAAAACTATTTTGAGGACATAAACTCGTGTTTGTTTTCTAAATTCGGTTTCGCTGCTGACAATATGAGCGAAATGTAATTTAACTATCCAATTAATACTTAGGTTCATAGACCACCATGGTATCTGGGCCAAATCAGCCAGTATTCTCGATAACGGATTTAGAGACATCCGGTCAGTGGCGGCGCCAGGGGGCCTAGGGGGCTAAGCCTCCTAAAAAAGGACATCCCGGGGCTAAGCTCCTCCCTAAAAATGAAATACATCCATGAGATTTCGACCAAATGACTATAAAAAGGAGGAAAGGGTCGCCAGAAATTTTTGGCGGATGAAAATGGAAAATTTCCTCCACTAGGATTCAGCCCCCCAAAACTGAAATCCTTTCGCCGCCACTGCATCCGGTTGATTTTTTGTACAAAGCGACCCAGCTGACAAATTCCTCTGTTCAGAAACCATTCTACTGAGATTTTGTTTGTTTGTTTATTTATTTATTTATTTCTCCATTTCTATAGCGCCCCTTCAAGCTCTCTACTCAGAGGCGCACCCTACTGCATGCAGCGCGGACACTGCGTCGAAGTTTCACGCCGAAGCGCCAGAGCAATTGCAAGTGAAAGACTTGCTCAAAGTCCCTACGTGGCGGCTTGGGGAGTATTCGAACTGCAATTCTTCGGCTGCAAGGCAATAAAAAACTTCAAAAACTTGTTTATTCACAGAGATCAAGAAAAAAACAGAACAACATAGAAAATGACAGTATAATAGTGTGCAATAAAAAATAGAAGTCAGAATAAAATAACTATTAAGTACGAGATCCCTGAGAATGGGTAACCCAGAAAGAGAGTGATCCCGCTAGACCTGGGTCACCATAGACAGAGATTTTGAATCAAGATGGTGGAAAGCACTAAATAAGCGGAATAGAGAGGGGAGGAAATAAGTGTAGAGCTAGGAAAGAGAAAAAAAGGTGATTGAAACAAGTAATAGTAGAGAGTAAAGCTTAGAGGCTATGACTTCAGAGTAGGACGCAGAGTAGGTGAACAAAAATGTCAATGCATGCATATATAATAGAAATCCAATATAAGCAGGTAGTCCACAAGATAAATTTTAAAAAAGACAATAGTTGAACACAACCAGCAATTATTAGTAAGTGACATATGATCCCATTTAAATGAAAAGCTAATAGACAAATCATATAATAATGATCACATAGACAATGGTAAAGGGATATATGTTATTAGATCCCAATGAGAAACTTTTTTAGCCGGCTTTTAAAAAGACTGGTGGAATTTAAGGCAGATATGTGGGTGGGAAGACCATTCCAAATTCCAGGACCCAAGTATTTAATAGAAAATTGTTTAATTTTTAGGCGTGCATAATCACTGCGGTAGAAATGAGCATGCCTAGTAGCATTGATTTATAGGACACCTGCCCTATGGAGCTTCGACAGAATCTAAATTCCATGAATACAGCCTTCTCAATGTTTACCAAATTAGGCAGATCCAGATAGGCGATTTCATGTTCAGATATTTTCATGGCCTGTTACCTTCAGTATTCAAGAACTTCTTCCTCCATACTACGGAGGTGCACTCCTATCATACTAGACATGCTGACTCCTACCACTTGCCCCATGCCCACACCAATATCCGACGCTTCTCTGTTAAATATAGTGGGGTTCAATCATGGAATGAGATTCCCCTTTCCATCAGATTGCTACCTAATCTTTCTCTCTTTAAAGTAAGACTGCGTACCCTGATTCTCGATAATAATTAATGAATTTATTCCTGCACAGTGTGTCTAATAATTGATTCATATTACACAGTCGTTAATTGATAAACTATTAATAACCTGTCTCTTCTTTGAATAAATTTGGTGGCGACTCAAGTTATATCAAAATCCCTAGTTGCCCATGCAGTATCCCGGCTATCCGATGACTTTTGTGCTTCAAATTTTTATAAAGGCCCTATCATAATCGAATGTGTAACTGTGCTTTTAGTTAAGATGTTTGCTTTTTATTTTCCTTTTTTTGTCTCACTATAATTTAAACCAGGACCTTTCAACGGCAACCTAATGGCCATCATCATCATGGTATATTACTGCCCAGGGGATTCACCTAGCGGGGTTGCAAGACCCCTTCCGGGTCCCCTGTGCAACCAATTTGTATCTATATAGGCGTCAATAGTTAAGTACCGTCTTGTTACATTTATCAACTTTGTTTTCTTTGATGCTTGATTTGATTTGTTATAGTTCCTTGTTTCTTGGTTGCCAAATAAATGATTTGATTTGATTTGATGATCATGAAGTTTAGAGCCAGTAGTAAAATAATTATTGAATGAGCTGGGCAATAGGTTATGGTGATAACGATGCATGAAGAGACCTATTTGAAATTTATTGATGTTCTCTAAAGATAGCAACAAATGATTTGAGAACAGAGGAGCAGAGCTAGATCTCCAATGAGCACCACAAATTAGCCTTATGGCTCGTTTTTGCAAAATAACCAGTGGTCTGAGGCGGGAAAGATAAGAAGAACCCCAGGAAATGTTACAATAAGACAGGTAAGGAAATATGAGTGTATAGTAAAGCTGAAATAGGATAGTTTTAGGGAGGCAATGTTTAATCCTGTGGAGGACCCCAATGTTTTTAGAGATTTTTTTAGCAATGGTCGAAATATGGTCCGACCACTCAAGGTGATTATCTATAATGACCCCAAGAAATTTAGACGAATTAGTTTGGGTAATAGGGACATTGTTGATTAGAAGTGACCTATTCACATCAAGGATTATTTTCTTTCTAGTATGAAATAAAATAAAATTAGTTTTATCCGTATTAAGAGATAGTCTATTAGATTTAAACCATTCTTCAATTGAGGCTAATTCATTATTTGCTATGTCGAACAGGTGATCAATGGAGTGGTGAGAGAAGAAGACATTAGTGTCGTCAGCAAACAGTATAAATTTTAATATGGATGATGTCATGGACAAGTCATTAATGTATAACAAAAAGAGCAGAGGTCCAAGTATTGACCCTTGGGGTACACCACATGAGATATTCAAAGCCAAGGATTTCTGACCTTTAAAATAAACATATTGAGATCTGTTGCTTAGGTAGTCAGAAAACCATTGATTACTAATACCTCGAAAGCCATAATATTCAAGTTTTTTTACTAGGACGTGGTGATCGACAGTATCAAAAGCTTTCGAGAGGTCAAAAAATATACCCAGTGAAAATGTTTTTTTCATCCATTGAGTCAATGATATTATTTTGGAGGTCCAAAAGGGCCATGTAGGTTGAGAGGTTCCGTTGGAAGCCATATTGGGTGGGAGATAATAGTTTGAACTTATTAAGATAATCAGTTACTCTGTTACACATGAGTTTCTCAATTATTTTGGGGAAAAAGGAGAGTACAGATATTGGTCGATAATTACTAGTCATCTTTCTATCCCCAGATTTATAGATTGGGGAGATTTTGGCAGTTTTTAATTCATTGGGTACTAATCCAGTAGCAAATGAGGTGTTAATAATAGTGCTCAGAGGGGAAGCAATAGCATGTATTGTGGATTTGGCTATTAGGGGACTAATTTCATCTGGACTAGATGAAGAAGCTCTTAATAAGCTAGAGACTTGAATAATCTCCAAGTCAGAGGTTGGAGCTATGCCGAAAGAGCACATAGGTGGGGTGGGCAAAAAGTGTTCAAAGGAAGTTGTGGCTTTGGGGATTTTAGCTGCTAAAGTAGTTCCAATAGTGGTAAAGTAGTTATTAAAGGCATTGGCAATAAGGACTGGGTCCTGGACTAAGTCAGATCCAATAAGAAAATATTCAGGAAGACACGAGTCTTCGTTAGTATTAAGAATCTGTTTCATTATTTTCCAAGTCTGGTTAAGATTATTACCGCACTGGATAAAACAGTCAGAATAATAACGAGATTCACACTCTTTTCTCACAGATTTGAATTTGTTACGATATTGGGTGAATCGTTGTTTATTAAGAACAGTAGGGTTCATTAAGAACTGCTTATGTAGCCTTGCTTTTTTCTTACAAGATTTGAGTAAAGACTTGGTCATCCAAGGCTGTTTAATAAAATTGCGTCCTTTAGTTTTTACGGTTAGCAATGGAAAAGCTTTATCATACAACAATTTATACTTTTGGATAAAGGCTGCATAGGCTAGATTAGGGCCACTATTTAGGCATATAGTGTCTACAAAAGCCCAGTCAGTTGTATTCAATGAGCTGACAAAATTTTAATAATTCTTTGGCATCAGGAGAAAAGTTACGTGAGTGAGAGTAGGGAGCAGGAATCCGGAGTGGAGGGCTGAAGTCAATGTGGAGAAGAATAGGAAGATGATCTGAGATATCATTGATTATTATGCAAGAATCTTGACCAATGCTTAAACAATTAGTAAAGATGTTGTCTATAAGGGTTGCAGTTGTTTCAGTAATTCTCGTGGGCCTGAGGATCGTTGGGAAAAATTTATGGGAAAACAGAATTCAAAAAAGCCTCAGAGGGGGGATGTTCACTATGGTGAAGTAGATTGATATTGACAACATACTCACTACACCACCGCGCCCCACAATGCTTTGCTTTATGGAATCGCGTAGACAGCGCCATGGCCTTTATGTTGGACTTTATAGATCTAGCGCTATATAACGACTATGATTATCCTAACATTATGTAGTCGTCAGTTCTTCTTTCTCGAGTGCAGTTCTTCCTTTTTCCGGTAATGGCTGAATGACAGCTAAGTTCAGTTCTGGATCATGGCGATTAATCTTATTAAAATCTTATCGTTTACTAAGTGATCCGCTTCGTTTCTTAACAGGTTATGGCCCCAGCAAGCCTAGAGCACGTAATGATCACAAAAGTTTATGAAATAGAACTTTAATAAGACAAATAAGGATAATCCGGTCAACTGCGCAGTATAGCGTGACTGTTTTCTTACATCGCGACAGAAATGCGAGAAACAGTTGATTATTTCTTTTCACCGAAAGAATAAAGATGACGGATAAAGGCTCAGGTAAAATCGCAAAACTGAATAATAGCAACTACCGGACATGGAAGTTTAAAGTTGAACTGCTGTTAATTAAAGAGGATTTGTGGGACACTGTCACTAAAGAAACCCCCGATCCTATTACGGAAGCGTGGCAAAGTAAAGATGGAAAAGCAAGAGCCACGATAGGTTTGTTAGTTGAAGACAACCAACTTCATCTAATAAGGAAAGAAACTACGGCAAAAGGTTCATGGGAACAATTAAAGAAGTATCATCAAAAGGCAACACTGTCCAGTAAAGTCAATTTATTGAGAAAATTGTGTGCATTAAAGTTAACAGAACAAGGTGATATGCAAAACCATCTTGCGGAAATGGAAAATTTAATTGACCAGCTCACGGCGTTGGGAGAAACGTTGGCAGAGCATTTAACAGTTGCTTTCTTCCTCAGTAGTCTTCCAGAAAGTTACGGGACACTGATTACGGCATTAGAAAGCAGACCTGAAGGTGATTTGACTGTTGAATTAGTCAAAAACAAACTCCTTGAAGAGTTTACAAGAAGGACAAGTAATTCCTCAACACATAAAGGACAGGAATTAAAGGCTTTAAAGGCAACAAAACCAGAAACAAATCCTAAGGAACATCTCACATGTTATTTCTGTAAGAAACCTAACCACATAAAAAGGGATTGCAGAAAATATATCCAGTGGAAGAAAAGAAATCCAGACCATGCGGTTAAAACGTTGAGAGAAAATTTCAATGAAGAAAAACCAACAGAAAGTGTAGCACATACATGTCTTAAAGCGTACGAAAGAGACATAAGCTGTGTTTGGCACGTTGATTCCGGTGCAACAACACATATGTGCAGTAACAGAAATTTCTTCTTGAACATTAACAGACAGTACAACAGTGAAGTTTTTCTCGCTGATGGTCAAAAGATTAAAACAGCTGGAATTGGTGATGTGATGATAAATTTCATAAAGGAAAATGGAGAGATACATGTTGCAAAATTGTGCGGAGTCTTGTACGTCCCACAATTGAAAGGAAATTTAATTTCAGTAAAGAAACTTGTCAGTAAAGGTTGTGAAGTGAGATTCAAGGAAAACAAATGCATTATCATAAAGGATGGAGAAGCAATAGCAATTGCAGATGACAAAAATGATTTGTTTGAATTGAGAATCTCTGACCAAACGAATAAAGTAAAGGAAACACATATTGCACAGGTTGCACAAAGCTGCACAGGTTGCATACACGTTTGGCATAACAGAATGGGACACAGAGATCCAAAAGCCATACAAAACATGGTGAATCAGAATAAAGTATCCGGGATCATCATCAAGCCGTGTAAATTCTCAAGTGTGTGTGAATGTTGCATTCAAACAAAGATGACAAGAAAGTCAATTCCAAAGAAGTCAGATTCCAAGTCAGATGAGATTCTAGACTTAATACATACAGATGTTTGTGGACCAATGCAGACAACAACACCTGGTGGGAAAAGATATTTCATGACGATGATTGATGATTACAGTAAATATACAGAAGTGTATTTATTGGCAAATAAATCTGAAGTACCTGAAAAGATTCAAGAGTACGTAAAGCATGTTCAGACAAGGTTTGGTAAAACACCGAAAAGAATTCGATCAGATAGAGGAGGGGAATACACAGCTCAAAGGTTACAGAATTTCATGAAAAGTGAAGGAATTCGAGCAGAATTCACAAACCCTTATACTCCTCAACAGAATGGTTGTGCGGAAAGAAAGAATCGTTATCTCACCGAGATGACAAGATGCATGTTAAAGGATGCAGATCTACCGCTACAATTTTGGGGTGAAACCATAATGACAGCAAACCATTTACAGAACAGATTACCAGTTGAAGGGATTGAAGGCACTCCTTATGAAAGATGGAACAAAAGAAAACCAAATTTAAGCTACATAAAGAGATTCGGATCTAAAGCGTACGTAGCAATTCCTGCAGAGAAAAGACAGAAATTGGATGATAAAGCCAAGAAATTGACCTTCGTCGGTTATGAAAGAGGCACAAAAGGTTACAGACTACTAGATGTGAATACCAACAAAGTATACGTCAGTAGAGATGTAATTTTTCTCGAGACAGATCCACATTTGTCTACAGAGGGTGATTTTGATTTGGACATTGAAGAACTGTCGTCAAATTCAGATTTTGATGATGAAACTATTCTTTTTCCGACACATCAATTACCCGAGGAAGAAATTACACAGCCTGATAAGGAAATTACAGAAACTACAGACACTCAGGTAAATTTAAGAAGATCAGAAAGAGTCAACAAGGCGAAACCGCCCGAAAGACTAATTGAAACCATTAATAAAATAACAACAGTTGAGCCAGAACCAAGAAGTTACAAGGAAGCAATATCTTGTCAACAACAAGAATCCTGGCGGAAAGCAATGGATGATGAAATGAAATCATTGAATGAAAATGGAACATGGGTCTTAACAGAATTACCTGAAAACAAAACAGCCCTTGGTAGCAAATGGGTTTACAAAATCAAGAAAGATGAAAAGGGAAATATAACAAGATATAAAGCTCGTTTAGTAGCACAAGGATATTCTCAGAAATTTGGAGAAGATTATGATGAAGTATTTGCTCCAGTAGCAAAACCATCAACTCTGAGAACTATCTTGACTATAGCAGGTTCTAAAGGCATGATTGTAAAACACTATGATGTGGAAACAGCTTACCTGAATGGTGAACTATCTCATGAAGTCTACATGAAACAACCTGATGGATATCAGAAAGGCACTACAGAAGTCTGTAAATTGAAAAAGAATTTATATGGACTTAAACAAGGAGCAAATGAATGGAACAAAAAGCTCAATGAAGTACTTGTCACTGATGGATACAAGAGAAGTGATAATGATCAATGTTTATATTCAAAACAGTACGATGATGGATGGATTTACATCTCAATTCATGTGGATGACCTGATTGTAGCATCGACAAAATCTACAATGTTAAAGAAGTTTGAAGAACTTATGAATAAAACTATGGTCATGAAGATCCGGGTGTTTTGAAACAGTTGCAGAACAAAGCATATCGGAACTAAATACCATTTCGTACGAGAAATGTAAAGAAAGAAGGAACTAGACATTAAGTATTGTCCTAGTGAACACATGATAGCTGATCTCTTAACTAAGCCTTTGGAAGCAGCTAAAACTAGAAAGTTTACTAGTGAAATTGGGCTAAATTGAGGGAACAGTTTATTTTTGTTATGATGCTATGGTAAAGTAGTCGTTAAGGAGGGGTGTTGGACTTTATAGATCTAGCGCTATATAACGACTATGATTATCCTAACATTATGTAGTCGTCAGTTCTTCTTTCTCGAGTGCAGTTCTTCCTTTTTCCGGTAATGGCTGAATGACAGCTAAGTTCAGTTCTGGATCATGGCGATTAATCTTATTAAAATCTTATCGTTTACTAAGTGATCCGCTTCGTTTCTTAACACTTTATTTACCAGGATCACTATAGCTTATTCATTAACCTGCATGTACAATAATAATTATTGTATATCGTGGTTAATATGGTTATCTTAAAATGCTTCGTAGATTCATCTACACAGATGACGTCGACATTTCTCCTCAAGATGCGCTTGCATTGTTATATGCGGCTAAAAAGTACATGTTGCCAAAAGTGTCTAAGCAATGCAGCAGTTTGCTTCAGTCAAGTATCGACGTTGAGAACGTTTTCTTTCTATTGGATCAAAGCTTAATATTCTCGGAAGAAACTCTGAGAGACGATTGCCTGAAGTTTATTTCCAGTTTTGCTGACGAGATTTTCAGGCGAAAGGAATTCCTGGATTCCTCGCGTCAAGCCATGGAAGCTATTTTGAAGATGGGGAAAATGAGGGCGAAGGAGTCGTTCATTTTCAAGAGTTGTGAGAATTGGGCGAAACATCAGCTGAGTTGTTATAAATCGATTTGTAATCCAAGTGATGAGCAGATCAGAGAGGTTCTGGGCAGTTTGTTGTTGAGCATCCGTTTTCCGACCATGAATCCCAAAGAATTTGCAGATCTTGTTGTTGATCGACATGTTTTAACTGCGGAAGAGAAATCGTCAATTTACTTTTATTTCATTAAAAACGAACAAAGGGAAGATATGTTGTTTGAAACAACAAAAGGAATGTCGAAGAAAAATGTGTTGATCGAACTATGAATATCCAATCAATGCTTTGGGCTTCTGGTCCAAGTAGAGACTCCATTGCTTTTACATCTGACAAAGGAGTTGAATTGTGTGGCCTTGGATTGTTTACTGGATTCAATGGAAATTCATACGACGTTGATATTGAAATATTGGATCCTGAAAAATCACTCTTCCAAAAGGGATTCACCATTCCTTTCACTGGAAACTCCACACCATTCAAGATTTCTTTCGATTCGCCAATTTGCATTCGCAGCGGAGTTATCTACACGATCGTCGCTTCTGCACGAGGCAGCATAGGATACTACAGCAAGCAATGCCAAGTTACATGCAAAAGCGACGATATAACATTTACATTTTCAAACAACACTAACTTTTCACAAACATTTACATTTTCACCCAGCATTTCACAAACCAATGTTACTTGCGGTCAGATCCCACAACTTTTCGATGTCTAAAAATTATGTTTTATAAGTTTCATTATTTTGTCAAAATTATGTAAGAACTTATAAAACTTCAGATAACGTATCCAAATAGGCCTAGTCTTTCCTGGACTATGGGGGTGCCTTTTTAATGAGCAATGGGCTAATTTCAAGGTTCAGTTCACGAAGCCAGTGCATTGCAGGACATGTCCTTATTTTCCACGGAGTCAACTTGTAATCCTACCATTATTCCGCGTGAAGAACGAGAGTGATTTTCGCACGCAATGCATGCGTTTCGCTCGTTCTGAATCCGTGGTCGATTTTATGGGTGTACGAAACCTATAGGCGTGTTGACGTTTCCTAAGAGGTCAATATAACAGTCAGGGAAAAAATTGACAGTTTCACTAACGTCACTAATGAGTTTAGCAATGGAATCAGTACACAGGCATCGTACGATGGAGAGGTTTGGCTACACGCAACGTGTGCCGAGTTCAAGAAACCAACGTCGCTAACACTTAATGATCCGAAGTTACTAGCGCCGTAGCCAATTATTATTGGCGCTCGCGAATAAGCCCATCGCTCGTGAATAAGCTTGAGCCCTGCGCTAGGTTTCCGGGTGACGTTCTAGAAATTTGGAGATTACTGTTACCCTTATATCAACAATTGAACGTGCTAAAAATATCCCAAATTAAATTCATCCGAACTAGTACATTTATGTATAAGTATGACAACAACCTTCTTCCACTTGCATTCTCATCCTATTTTAGACCTAACTTATTTACTAAAGGCATTAGAAATAACAGAGCCTACATAAGTGTCTTTGCAAAACGAACACTAGAAAGTTTTCTATTAAGTATCGGTCCTCTTTTATGGAATAACATACCGGAAAGTATTCGTGCATCCAGGAGTCTCGCTCAGTTTACAATCCAAATCCGTGCATACACATTAAAAAATGTAAAATGAACTCCTTTATTTAACCTATGCTCATGTTTATTTAGTATTATGTTTTTGATATATGTTTTGAGGGAAAGTATCCCGTTGCTACTGTTCATTGCCTTCAAAAGCACCGCCATTAATTACTTAATATTGCCTTTGCTTTTTATTTTCTATTGTTACCACAATAAATTTTTTGGTAAATAGGCCCCACTAGCGGGATCATTTCCTTCGGGTAGCCTATTGGTTCTGCCACACTCAGTATTGGTTGCTTGCCTGTCCATATAATCGCAAATGCTAACTCGCAATCAATCTCTGTGTGTACTATCCTGTAAGCAATTGTCTGCTTGACTTTGGTTTTTTTGGTGGATCAATAAACCAATTGAATTGAAAATTGAATTGAATTATGCTTGGCCGCCGTATGCGTAAATACAATCTGGAACACGACGAAGACCATCGGGGGCGGAGCTGGTAAAGTATAGTCGGACCTTTACGAGGATGACAGCTAACGAAACAATAACCACTGTACCAGCTGGCACGTTGCACTGCCCGCTGTCTGGCCATCCCTTTGCAAAGTGTCAACATGTGCTCAACATGTGCGTGTCGGCAGGATATAACGATTTTGGACGAACTGCAATCTAAAACGTTTATGGTTTGGCTATTTATCACAAATGACCCTACGTATGGGTGAACATTTTGCACAAGTAATTATGTGTCACTTTAGCGTTACATATTACTAAATTTTCACCATGACCAATAGCATCGGAGACATTATAGGTTTCGTTCGCGTAGGGTAAGGTTTGGCGTCGTGAGGGTCGGTTAGGGTTAGTATTAGGGTTAGTCTCGTCATTAGATTCTTAAGGTTTGGCGTCGTGAGGGTCGGTTAGGATTAGTATTAGGGTTAGTCTCGTCGTTAGATTCTTAAGGTTTGGCGTCGTGAGGGGCGGTTAGGATTAGTATTGGGGTTAGTCTCGTCGTTAGATTCTTTAGGTTTGGCGTCGTGAGGGTCGGTTAGGGTTAGTATTAGACTATTAGGGTTAGTCTCGTCGTTAGATTCTTAAGGTTTGGCGTCGTGAGGGGCGGTTAGGATTAGTATTGGGGTTAGTCTCGTCGTTAGATTCTTAAGGTTTGGCGTCGTGAGGGGCGGTTAGGGTTAGTATTAGGGTTAGTCTCGTCATTAGATTCTTTAGGTTTGGCGTCGTGAGGGTCGGTTAGGATTAGTATTGGGGTTAGTGTCGTCGTTAGATTCTTTAGGTTTGGCGTCGTGAGGGTCGGTTAGGGTTAGTATTAGACTATTAGGGTTAGTCTCGTCGTTAGATTCTTAAGGTTTGGCGTCGTGAGGGGCGGTTAGGATTAGTATTGGGGTTAGTCTCGTCGTTAGATTCTTAAGGTTTGGCGTCGTGAGGGTCGGTTAGGATTAGTATTGGGTTAGTCTCGTCGTTAGATTCTTGAGGTTTGGCGTCGTGAGGGTCGGTTAGGATTAGTATTAGGGTTAGTCTCGTCATTAGATTGTTAAGGTTTGGCGTCGTGAGGGTCGGTTAGGATTAGTATTGGGGTTAGTCTCGTCGTTAGATTCTTAAAGTTTGGCGTCGTGAGGGTCGGTTAGGATTAGTATTGGGGTTAGTCTCGTCGTTAGATTCTTGAGGTTTGGCGTCGTGAGGGTCGGTTAGGATTAGTATTAGGGTTAGTCTCGTCGTTAGATTCTTAAGGTTTGGCGTCGTGAGGGTCGGTTAGGATTAGTATTGGGGTTAGTCTCGTCGTTAGATTCTTGAGGTTTGGCGTCGTGAGGGTCGGTTAGGATTAGTATTAGGGTTAGTCTCGTCGTTAGATTCTTGAGGTTTGGCGTCGTGAGGGGCGGTTAGGATTAGTATTAGGGTTAGTCTCGTCGTTAGATTCTTAAGGTTTGGCGTCGTGAGGGTCGGTTAGGGTTAGTATTAGCCTATTAGGGTTAGTCTCGTCATTGGATTCTTAAGGTTTGGCGTCGTGAGGGTCGGTTAGGTTTAGTGTTAGGGTTAGTATAGTCATTAGATTCCTAAGGTTTGGCGTCGAGAGGGGCGGTTAGGGTTAGTATTGACAACGTCACAAGTAATAAGCCTTTAAAAATATTATTCTCATGTAGGTCTACAACACAGAAAGCAGTAAGAAACGCGTAAGTTTTTTGATATTACTTGCGAGTATAGCAGACAAATCTCTGAGGAAAATTCCACATAATTTCACCAACTTCGCCTAAGGATAATTCAGGATATAGGCCTAGCCTGAGTCTGTCTCAAGCCATGATAGACGAGGGGGCTCCGCGGTGGGCTTGCGACCCACCCGGGTAAAAAAAAGACCTATACGCAACAGAAGCAACGCAACAACTGGCAGGAAGGACACCATCAAAGGTGTGAATTTTGAGATGCCTGGATAATGTGTCATGGTAGGAGCAGTGGCGTAGCAAGATCTTGGGGCCCCTGTGCAGAGCATAGGTGGTGGGCCCTTAAATGCTTGAAACCCCATTCGATTTCAAGCAACAAAGCTGTGCGAAACGCCTGGTTCCTTTACGAAATTTGCATATTTAACACCAAAATTAAATGAAAATAAACTAGCCACATTTTTATTATTTTAACAAATTTATCCAATGAAGCATATTCTTCTCCATATCAGCAGAGAAAAATTGAACTAAAATACCATACTAAAGTAATCACAAAAATTGCTTCATCTCCTGAAGTATTAATCATCAATCACCCATAGGCCATACTTAAATTCTCCAAGCTGTTGGGTTTGTAACCGTTTGTTGATTAAAAGTGCGGGAAAATGTAACGAATTTGGCAAATGTGAAATGACTCAATCAAGTCTAAAATGCTAAACTGCTCGTTTGCGCGCCTTATCTTGTGCAAAAATATCCACCACTTTTAGGTGTCAAGCCTGAATCCACTGGTGATGTAACTGCTACCGTAGCCTCTGAAGGTCGAGGCCTACTAGGCTAGTGTCAATATCCATGTCAACCACCATCTCTGCACTGATCAAACCGGAAATTGACTCTGACCCCATGTCTGATGTAGTCGTCGGTGCAAGCTCGCTCTCCGCAGGCATCATAAATGCGGAAATTTTTTGCATTTTGGCGGTCTTCTTTACCCGTTCTTCTCGTGCTTGTCGCTTAGCAGCGCCACTTAAATAAGACTTAGGCATAACTTGGGGGGACAGAAAGAGTGCCGTACGAGAGTTAAAAAATTCACAATTTCCAAGTAAATAGGCTATGCAGTTATCTTTTATAAATTTCACATTTTACTACAAAGATAATAAATCTTAAACGCGTTTGCGTAGACCATGACACAATTATGTTTATACGTCAGTACAACTACTTCCGGCCAAAGACTGCAAAGAGTAAATATATTTGTAATAAGGTAGCATAATCATGGACATTCCGGCTGAAACCAAACAAATTACTGGGTGTGTACGATGTACATGTAGGTTTGAATACATTCTGAACATCCTTCAAGTAAAAAATTGACTCTGACCCCGGGGGGGCTCCTAACAGCCGGGGGCCCTCGTTCACTGCACATGTTGCACGCCCTATTGCTACGCCACTGGGGAGGAGTCTGAAGAACTGACGATGGACTGGGAGGAGTGGAGGAGATGCGTTGCTCAATAAACAGACTTGCATCGGAAGGACTAAGTTCTAAGTAAGTAAGATCTTAATGCCCCAGAGTAATTTATGGACTTTCCCGTCTAACGTTCTGCATCAATGAACACGTTATTGCGAATGGGAAATTCCTATTTTGCTGCTATTATTAGACAGTTGAGAAAGCGACGTGGATTCCTTGTTCAGTCTGAACTGTCTGACTTTTCAAGCTTCAACCAGGTTTCAGCGTATTCTTCCACGTAGCCTGATATCAACTGAGACTCTTTTACCACAAGGTAAAATAACATTATTATTAGACCTAGGTCTACTGGACATTATATTATTATACTTTGAAAGTAAAATGCCTGAGGCGTAGAGCCAAGGTTTAGGCTAGAGTGGTGAACAATTTTAAGACGATCATGCATGGCGATCATTTCGATTAAATTAAGCTGAATAGTGAAGACTGTGTGAGGTCCTTAAAGAAAAACTTTTACATTTGCATTTACATAACTAAGTCAATCCTATAAGTAAACTCATAACTTGATATTGCATGTTCTTAATATCTAGAGTCTAGACTTTCCGAGAAGCCAGTTTCCTATAAATAGCTGAGACTTTACTGGTGGAACTTCCGTAAGTGACAATGCAGAGATTTATACGAAACTGAAAGCATGGCATCGGTTTCTGACAATATTTATCTATAATTACTGCATATATAATGTCCTTGTTGATTTACGAGACACAAAATGACGGTAACTAAAAATACTTAACTTGTTTTTGTGAAAATAAAATTCATGCAGTGTTACACGAAGCTAATGCAAGCAAAACTAACTGTAAACGTTTTATTAACTGCCTGTACCATGGGAACCAATTTCTTTGACAGTAACTGTTGCAGACCTACGTTTCAACACAACGCTAAAGACATTGAATCAGTGTGAAAATTGTGGAAAAATAACTAAGTTGGGGGTGGACCATTATTCACTTGGAATTTGGGTGTGAAAAATAGACTGTACTTTGGGGCTCTAAGAAAGACTGGGGGTTGAAACCCACCCCTTCGGCAATTCTCACTCTGCAATTGATCACTGCGTAAGTAGGCCTACAACTAGTAGGCTAAGACATATAGCAGGCCTATACGTATAGGTTTAATGTATTATTGGTCGCACAGAAGCGCTAACTAATTCAAGTAAAAGATAACGACTGCCCATATATATGGCCTAACTGAATTTTATGGATTGCCACAGACCATGGCAAGTCGAGGAGAGATTGGATGGCAATCGGAGAAATCATTGGCGGAGTGCATGTCTTATATGTTGGACAACGAAATATCTACAGACGTCTGCTTTGAAGTGGGTCCACCAGATGGCGCAACTATCAGCATCCGGGCTCATCGACTCTTGCTGACAGCACGTAGTCCTGTCTTCGAAGCTATGTTCTCCAGTGGAATGAAAGGGAGCAAAAGTGGAAAAGACAAGAGGATAAGAATCGAAGACACCAGTGTCGATATTTTCAAAGCGCTTCTGAGGTAAGCAATTTTGAACTCATTGTCTAATATAGGGAAAAATCTGTAGTAGACACATGCAATTGCCGCTTAAGCATAACAGTTACTGTCAAGCTAATTTATGTTGACTTCATGATTGTGACGAAGCCTATCTTTTCTTTTTGATAAAACTTTTAAAGTACTCCAAGCAAACGTTCGATTTGAAGATTTTGTTTCAAAAGAAGCATCGTAGACCATTGCCAATTTGGATTATTGTGATCTTGAGATAAAGAGAATGACAAAACTATTTGTGAAGACATAAGCTAAGTCCGTGTTTGTTTTCTAAATTCAGTTTGGCTGCTGACAATATGAACAAAGTTTAATTCAACTATCCAATCATAATACTTGGGTTCATAGACCACCAATCAATCCACCATGGTATCTGGTCCAAGACAACCAGTATTCTCAATGCTGGATTTAAAGATATCCGATTGATATTTGTACAAAGCTATATAGCCGACAAATTCCTCTGTTCAGAAACCATTCTACTGAGATTTTGTTTATTTATTTTTCCATTTATATAGCGCCCCTTCAAGTTCACAACTCAGAGGTGCTCCCGACTGCAGCGCGGACACTGCATCGGAGTCTCACGCCGAAGCGCCCGAGCAATTGCGAGTGAAGATCGAGCTTGCTCAAGGTGGATTCGAACCTGCAGCCCCCGGCTGCAAGGCAACGAACATACCACTACACTGACTAAACCTTTCGCGCCCCACAATGCTTTGGTTGATGGAGTCGCGTAGACAAGGCCATGGCTCTCATTTTCCACTATCACTAGCTATTTAGTAGCCTGCATGTATAATAATTATTATTATTGTATATCGTGGTTATCTTAAAATGCTTCGCAGATTCATCTACACAGATGATGTCGACATTTCTCCTCCAGCTGCGCCTGCACTGATGAATGCCGCTAAAAAGTACATGATGCCGAAACTGTCTAAACATTGCGGCTGTTTGCTTCTGGCAAGTGTCAACACTGAGAATGTTTGTCAGATATTGGATCAAAGTTTGCTCTTCTCGGAAGACACTCTGAGAGACGGTTGCCTGAAGTTTATTTCCAGTCATGCTGACGTGATTTTCAGGCGAGAGGAATTCCTGGATTCCTCGCGTAAAGCCATGGAAGCTATTTTGAAGATGGGGAAAATGAGGACGATGGAATCGTTCATTTTCCAGAGTTGTGAGAATTGGGCGAAACATCAGCTGAGTCGTTATAAATCGATTCATGATCCAAGTGATGAGCAGATCAGAGAGGCTTTGGGCGGTTTGCTGTTTAGCATCCGTTTTCCTACCATGGATCCCGAAGAATTTGCAGATCTTGTTGAAGATCGACATGTTTTAAAGGCTGAAGAGAAATTGTCAATTTACTCTTATTTCATTAAAAAGGAACAAAGGAAAAATCTGTTGTTTGACGTTAACAAAAGGAATGTCGATGAAAAATGTGTTGATCGAACTATCAATGTCCAAGCAGGGCCTTGGCATTCTGGTCCAAGTAGAGACTCCATTGCTTTTACATCCGACAAAAGAATTGCATTGTGTGGCCTTGGATTGTTTACTGGAACTAAACGATATTCATACGAAGTTGATATTGAAATATTTGAATATTATGAGAAATCACTCTTCAGAAAGGTATTCACCATTCCTTTCACTGGAAACTCCAAAGCATTCAAGATTTCTTTCGATTCTCCAATTTGCATTCGTAGTGGAGTTATCTACACGATTGTCGCTTTTGCTCAAGATATCATAGGATACTACAGCAAGCAATGCCAAGTTACATGCAAAAGCGACGATATAACATTTACATTTTCAAACAGCGATCATCCTTCACGAACCAATGTTACTTGTGGTCAGATCCCGCAACTTTTCTATGTCTAAAAATCATGTTTTCAAAGTTTAATTATTTTGTCACAATTACGTAAGAACTTATAAAACTTCAGATAACGTAGGCCTATCCATATATCTAGAACTATGGGGGGCCCTTTTATGAACCGGGGTCACAAAGTAGAATATCCCCCATATTAATCGTATCCCCCAAACTGAAGAAAAGTCTAAAAAGCCACTTCCGCGTTTTTTTATTTTTGCAAATTAATTTTCATCGTTTTTTTTAACAATGACACTAACAGGTATGTTTATTCCTATACTAGATAGGCCTAATCTTTTCCTTTGGTTTTAGAGCACTTAGAATATTTAAGACACTTAAGAACATTCAGAGTCACTAAATAGATTCGAGTTGCCTTTCTCTGAACATTGCTTAGGACACTAAAAAACAATTGGAGTCGCTTTAAATTTTTTGTTTGTTTGTTTGTTTGTATGCGCATTTGTTGCAGCGCCCCTTCAAGCTCTCTCTTCTCAGAGGCGCTCACGAATGCAGAGCGGACACTGCATCGGAGTTTCACGCCGAAGCGCTGAGCAATTGCGAGTGAAGGACTTGCCCAAGGTCCCTACGCGGCGATGTGGATTCAAACCTCGAACCTTCCGGCTTCAAGGCAACGACGCCACCACTACACCACCACGCCCCACGCACTACACCACCACGCCCCACCCACTACACCACCACGTCCCACATTTTGATTAAAGCATAAAAATTTTAATTATACGCAGTTTAAAAAAATGGGATAGAATGGTTTATCCTCCCGGATAGTCTAGACCGGTTAATTCCATCCGGGGGATAGATTAATTCATCCACCCGGATAGCTTTCAGGGGTATAGAGTATCACGTGATACCGGCAATGGACTAATTTGGAAGTTCAGTTCACGAAGCCAGTGCATTGAAGGACATGCCTTACTTCCCACGGAGTTAAAGCTTTTAACAGTATTCCTCGGGAAGAACGAGAGGGATTTTAGTTCGCAGTGCATGCGTTTCGCTCGTTCTAAATTTGTGGTCGATTTTCTGAGTGTATCCGAAACCTAGCGGCGTGTTGAAGAGTTTCCTAAGAGGACAATAAAACCGTCAGGAAAGAAAAATTGACAGTTTCACTAACGTCACTAATGATTTTAGCAATGGAATGAATACACCGACCTTGTACGAGGGCGAGGATTTGCTACAGGCATCGTGTGCCGAGTCCAAGAAACCAACGTCGTTAACACAATGATCGTGGGTACTGTCCCGAAGTTACTAGCGCTGTAGCAAATTAGGGCTCATGAATAAGCCCATCCCTCGTGAATAAGCTGGAGCCCTACGCTTGGCTTCCGGGTAACGCTCTAGAAAATTGGAGATTAGTATTACGATTATGATTGGCCGTCGTATGCGTCAAGGGCGGATACAGAAATTTTCGAAGGGGGGCCAAAGTCCAAGGAACCACTCATGG
Organism: Lumbricus terrestris; assembly: GCA_949752735.1. Taxonomy (NCBI): domain Eukaryota; kingdom Metazoa; phylum Annelida; class Clitellata; order Crassiclitellata; family Lumbricidae; genus Lumbricus; species Lumbricus terrestris. Next base: position 9,006,991 of record OX457045.1, on the reverse strand, counting down.
GGGGGCCACGTCTACTTTCCGAGCAAAATAGCTGGTCAAAAATAAATAAATTTCTAAATGGGGGGGCCATGGCTGGATTGGCCCCCCCCTGGATCCGCCCCTGGTATGCGTGAATACATTCTGGAACACGACGAAGTCCATCGGGGGCGGAGCTGGTAAAGCAGAGGCGGACCTTTACGAGAATCACAGCTAACGAAACAATAACCACTGTACCAACTGCCACGTTGCACGGCCCGCCGTCTGACCATCCCTTTGTAAAGTGTCAACATGTGCTCAGCACATGCGTGTCAGCATGCTATAACGACTTTCGACCAATTGAAATCTAAAACGTTTATGGTTTGGCTATTCATCACAAATGACCCTACGTACATGTATGGGCGAACATTTTGCGCAGGTAATTATGGTTCCCGGACAATTCGTCGACGGACAATTCGGACCGGACAATTCGGAGACGGACAATTCGGAGTGCATATAAAAATCTTGCACTCCTAGGCCTATAAGACACACTTACGGGGATGAAACTTTTATTGATCATTGACATAACAGAATTATATGGCACCAAGTAAATGCTGTCTGATCTTCTAAAATTGGTACAATAACTTTATTTTGAAACTGAAATTAGTAGTTAGATTATTAGATGCAGTAAATTATCAACTTATAGGCAGTTCATTTTTATCAATGTAATTTTATACCTATATAATAAAAACTGCATGGGACGTGCTCCCCTCCCCCATTTGGTTTCAACAAGCCATTAAATAAATGAAGCGAGAGAAAGATAGGTTACCATGCCCCGATTAAAAAATCGCATAGGACGTGACCCCCGCCCCATTTGATTTACCATACTCCCGACCAAGGGCGTAACTTTCCCCCAGAAAGTGGTGGTGACTATTTGTCTGCTCACTAAATTTTCCTTCCCTTCTCTCTACCCTCCCCTCCCGCTATGATGAACTCTCCCTCCCAAATCGAATTAAGTTTACTTTGTCCGCCACTTTCGGTCACACTCGAACAGTAAGCCACAATTAAGCCACTACAGTCATATTTTAATTTTTCTGTTATGAATCTGATAATAATATTATTATGAACTTTTACAGAAACTCGATTACATAATGTCAAGTCCAACCTACAACAAAATGGACTACACGCCGTCCAATTAAAAAAATCAAACTTTAAGAAAGGTCAGAGCCGTAAATCTGTTTGGAACTGTGGGGCCGGAAAATTTACCACCACCCCCGCTCGAGGTGGAGTCTATTGGACCTATATATGCTTCCTTTAAGAAGTCGTCTGTAGGACCTATATAGGGCCTATGTAGGGATACTGAAGTCGGTTACTGCAGTTCAGTTACAACATTTTTTCCGCCTCGGGATATCTCAGGATAGCCTGAGTCTGTCTCAAGCCAAGATAAAGGAGGAGGATTCCGCGGTGCACGGGTTTGCAATTTTCCCACCCGGGCAAAAAAACTATGCAATAGGCACTGGTTGTGAGCTGTAGCGTATACATATTAGGCCATTTCATTTATGTATATAGGCCTTCCCTATGGGGAAAATATTTTTTTTAATTCTATGGTGCACCCCTCCTATATTGTTTCTAATGGCAAAATGTGAATGTTCACCAAATTTTAGGTCATTTCGTGGTGTTTTGACCCCGCCCAACACGATCAACTGATTTAGTTAATAAATCATTGTTTTCCTGCATGACAAAATGTTTGTAATATAAGAGAGTTTACTATACAATGAATACAAACTAGCCTACATATATAGAAATTTAGAAAATAACAAGTTTGGTAATAGTGTATACACATTACACAATGATATCATGTCAAATCACTTTACTGAATTTAAGGTTTTTGTGGAGGAGAAGGTTAATTTCTTTAATGTCTCTTTTTGAAAGTTGGGAATTTCTTTGCCTTGATATTCGACCATTTGCAATAAAAACTGTTTTTGTGTTTCATCATTGGTAACACTAGTTGAGAAGTCTTGGATTAGTTTGACAGCCCGTTCCGCCAGATCATTCACCACTTTGACATGCCGCACTTATGTATCAGCTTCTTAGTAATTGGGATCATTACGAAATTCACTAACAGGTTTTATTAGCCAGTCAGCGCCAATTCCCATGCTGTGAAACAAGAACCAGGATTTGGGTCCAATAAGGGATGACAGCTTTGTACTGTGGCTCAGCATAGGAAACGTTGGATGGCCCCTTTCAGACTGTCTTGGTCTAGGAATTCGGAGCAGTGTTCGAGCAATCTGCTGTCTTTCTGAAGTGGAAAGCCTGTTTGAAAAGAGAGAGAATACAGCACATTCTTCTGTTAAGAACCAGAAGTGACTTTCCAAGGCTTTCATGGCTGCATTGGCAACTTGTGGATCATGCTTGCAATACATGTTCAAGTCATGCCATAGCTTGAGATCATTATACGCTGCATCGGCCCCAATGGATGAAGAGAGCCAGTTTTCAACGTAGAATAGCGCATTAAATTTACACAGTGCTTCCAATTTGCTGATCATGTCCTTGTCATATCCCGCCTGAGCACTGAAAGCCAACATCTTTGCAGGATAGATTTACAAAATGGATGGCATCCATCGAGCATGATGCGCTGCTCCTGGCTTCAGCCAGTGTATTCCTCTTTCAGGTGTCTCACCCAGAAGTATCATCATTAACTCAGCACATCTCCGATAGTCAGCGCGAGGTAGCAAGTTCTATTTATTTGAAGTAGAAAGTATTCTCTTCAGTGACTGTATAGGATTTCCTAGTGCGTTTCAAAGACCTGTCTTTGATTTCCAGGGTTTTAAAACCAGCTTCTGTGTTAATTGTTGGCCAAATAGAATCTCTTAATTGTATGAAATTGGTGTTGTCAGGGCCTGATGTTGCACCAAACAAGTCTTTGTGAACTGAACTCAAGTTTCTTTCAAATATGTGATGCCAACAAGCCACCTATGAGCCACGCTTCAGGCACTTCTCTATCATCCTTTCTAAGTAATGGGCGGTTTGGTGTGAATGAAATTGGAGGAACTACTTCCCGTGGTGGTTCTTTTTTCATATAATTATTCACTACTTGCTACCATGGGTACAGCCTCTAAAAGGTAAAGCAAAATTATACAATTTGCTACCATGTTGTCGATGTCCATTTTGAACATAAAACTACATTTTAGGTGGGCGGGGGTCAAAACATGGCCTAAAGATCTGAAAATTTGCAGGCAATCATGTTTAAGTAGGCCTAATAGCAACAATATGGCAGGGGTGCACAATGAACATTCCAAAAAAATTTGCAATGGCCTAATACATATATATACAGACCCGAGACGTGCCCATGACGGTAACACACAGGAAAAGACTGGAGGCATGCAGCACACCAAAGGTGGCTGATAAGTATTCTATATGTATCGTGGCTGGACAAGATAACAAACAAAGTCATAAGAGAGAAGACGGGACAAGAAGATACGGAAAACATCATTAGAAAAAGAATACTGAAGTGGATGTGGCACGTTGTTCGCGTAGACGAGAATCGAAGAGCCAAACAGGTGATGTTCTGGAATGCAGGAACTGCCAGGAAGTAGAATTAAGCAAGTATATATGGCCTTTATATGCAGTCCAATGAAGCAGCCTATCAACTTTGATGCGATGTTTCTTTCTATAATTCTCCCTCATCTCAATTTCTCTATCTATTTCCTACTCTGCCTCTTGATTTTGAGAATGAATAATTATAGCCTTAGCGGAAGACAGCCAAATGCTTCCATGTCAAAAAATAATTTTTTGCAGGACCAAAAGGTGGTGGTGAATTTCACCACCACTTTTAAAAGTGGTGGTGACTGGACACCACCGTCACAATAGAAAGTTACGCCTATGCTCCCGACTATGATGACTGAAACTGAACTGACTGATGACTAAGAAAAAGGTCGTCAACGTTTTTGGCGGCTGAGTTGGTATCTTTTTCCTGGAAAATTGGACGGATGACTAAAAAAAGGTCATCAGTTTTTTCGGCGACCAATAAGACGAAATTTTTCCCCTGACCCACCAACAAAACCGAAAATTTTGGCCCCCTTCGAAAATTTCTGTATCCGCCCTTCTATAGGCCTAGGCCCATGGTTTTATACCCGCTAGTTAGGTGTTAGATTATTATTATTAGTTTAGAAAGTGATAGCGTTCCATATTATTAAATTTTCAGCATGACCAATAGCATCAGAGACCAAGGTTTCGTTCGCGTTACATCGCGTAGGGTAAGGTTTGGCGTCGTGAGGGTCGGTTGGGATTAGTGTTAGGATTAGTGTCGTCATTAGATTCTTTCCAACTATTAAGAATTTGCTGTCTTTGATACTCTACTTTTCAAATAGTAAATACACTTTATCAGTACAAATTTTGCGTACTTACTTACTCTTAAATGCAATTTTCTCTGCTTTGCAACGCGACAGCGGATTTGCTGTTGGTTTGTTAGCAGTTGTTGGTCAAGTTAATACAGCTTGACCAATAGCTGCTAACATCCCCTGCAAACTCCGCCCTGGCCTTCGCCGTGTGCCATATTGTATTCACGCCCGCCGTATTGTTCCTCCTCTTCGTGTGGTTTGTTCTTTCGTCACCTAGTATAAGGATTCTTACAGGGAGTGCGATACTTCTGAGATTTCACAGAAACTCAACTTATCGATGTGTCGCAGACTGTAGTCCTACGCGTAAGCTCCTCCACTCGTCACGTGCTTCACCATCTAACAACAAGACGTCTCAATGGCTGTGTGAGCGTCTTGAAATGCGTATGGCGTGGGTTCGAAACCACTTTTTGGAAAACGAAACCTTAAAAATGGCCATAGAAATAAACTTCAAAGCCGTCTAAATAATTGATCTTGTTATGACACGATTTCAGTGGGCCTATCGATAATAAATAAATAAATATGATTAAATAAAAAAATTCGATAAAAACAATGTGTAGAAACGGTGACTGGTTTATAAAAATTATGAGTAAAATTATAGACTGGCTGACTAGCTAGGAGGAGGGAAGAAAAGAAAGAGAGAGGAGGAGGAGGTGGGGGAGGATGAGAAAGTGGAAGAGAAGAGGAGGAGGATGAGAAAGTGGAAGAGAAGAGGAGGAGGATGAGAGAGTGGAAGAGAAGAGGAGGAGGAGGAGGAGGAGGAGGAGGAGGAGGAGGAGGAGGAGGAGGAGGAGGAGGAAGACGAGAGTATGGCGAGAAATAGAAGAAGGAGGAAAACGAGGAGGAGAAGGAGGAGCGAGGAAAGAATAGAAAAACGGTGAGTAGGAAAAAGATAAGGATGAGCAGGAGGAGAGGAAAAGGAGGATAAGGAGGAATAAGTAGAACAGAGAAAAAAGAGTAGAAGGAATGCCAGGACGAGGAACGAAAATAAATAAAGGGAGGAAGAGCTAGAAAGAGGCAGTAGCGTTGCCAGGAATTTATGATGGGGGGAGGGTTTGGGGTTTTTATGGCCCGGTCGGATGCCCTTTCTGACACCAACCTAACAGTATTACAGTAAATAAAAAGGAATAAAGTAGCAAAGGGAATAAATTAAGAAAAACAATTGTTACTACAAGCAATTGCTTTGTTTTATCTTATTTAAGTGGATAAATAACCATTAAAAAACTTTTCCTAGGCCAATGGGGGGAGTTTAATTCCCGAAACCCTGTCTGCGCCACTGGAAAGAGAAGCATTAGTACGAGAACTCATGATAAATGCCATGGAGAAGAAGGCAAGAGAGAAAGGAGGAGTTAGCTTTTTCCACAATAAACGAGCGAATTCCCTTCACTTGTATCAGATGAGGTTCCAACTCGTACTCTCAGCGTCACAAGTAATGAGCCTAACATTCTCATGTAGACCTACAACACAATAAGCAGGAAAAAATCGATAGGCAGAGGTCAAGATCGGGGGAGTAAGGCGAGGACTTAGACAGACGACTATGGTGGATGATGTTTAGAGTTGGAACGGCGTGGGCAGTGGCGGTTCTACCGGAGGGGCTGGGGGGGCTACAGCCCCCCAGCTGAAAAGTTAGCCCCCCTAGATTTTCCTAGCCCCCCTATACAAATGTTAGCCCCCCAGTTTAACACTTAATCAGCTATAAATTGCCTACAATATCTGTTGGCAGTTGTCTTCTAATTCACTAATTCTTAGATGCTGTTCTCTGAAGCTTTGGTACCCTAACACAGCAATAATTAGCACCTTTCACATGCCCCTGCACTGTTGCTTCAATGAGAGTGCTCAGACACAAGCACATGTTTATCTATGCTAATAGCTGCCCTTCGATTACAGAGGACCCATGGGATGTTCAAGCGAAAGTGAAGAACGGCTTCAGCGGCTGAGATTAAGTCATACGCCAGCTCTTAATGACCCTGTATGCCGTAATGACACCATCTTCATCCTTAGCTCACGATGGCAGTGGCAGCGGGGCGGTCACAGGCCCCAGCATCAGCAGCACAGATGGTCAGACAAGGCCAGGCCAGATAAGATCCCATGTGTAGGCCTACTATTAAAGTGTACAGTATACTGTATATATGCGCATATGTGCAAGCTGGACAGTGTGTACTAGAACCAGCTTGGAGCACGCACATGTGTACATCATTATAAATGGCTAAATTCATTGTGAGAATTGAAAAGTGAAAAGCTGATGAGTTTTAAACGATGAAGTTTTCGACGGCAATGATATAATGCTACAGCAGGTATGTAAAATGGCAATGAATCTACGTGGGATGGGATGATATAAACCAATTTTTGTTATGGAAGGAAGCCTAAAAAATGACACTGGTACTCTAGAAAATCTTTACTAAGATTATACATGGAGGTGTCACATTCAAAGACTACTGTTCTTTTTCGCAACCTGACAGGTGAAAAAGTGTTCTGCGAACCTGCAAATAGATAAATTGAAGCTATTTTGTTTGTAAACTTATTTAGACATGAGTTATATTTGCTCAAAACATGTGTTAGAGTTACAATAATGAATCAAGTGCATGCAACGCAACAGACAAGTTGAACATGCAACATTTGTGCTCTGTGGATTCTTCAGAATATGACATACAACATTCTTTAGACACCCTTTGGCAGGGGCGCAGGGCATACAAAAACTGTCCCTTTAAGCCTTTTGTAGGCCTACTGTCTTTTAGAAAAGCTAAAAATATTGGTTTTGACAAAAGTTAACCATCTAATCTTAATTTACATTTTTCTTCGATGTGTTAATTGTAAATCCTCAAAGATAGAATGAGGTACGAGTCTTTCTCAGAACCTGTTGCACTGTTCTTGATTCATCATTGTAACTGTAACTCATGGACACAAGTTTTGTGCAATGAAAAACTTATTTATTCATTCGTTCATTCTTTTCATTCATTAAAAATTGTGTACTTTAGAAATCATTCTACTTAGGCCTATGGAATGTCAGTCTAATATGTCAGCCTAATATCATTTTATGTGAATATATTGCTGAAACGGGCAACGGGGGCCAACACACTCAACTGCGTAAACAAATACATCTATGGGACGGGAGGGGCTAATGCAATTTTTAGCCCTCCCAGTCTAAAAAGTCTAGAACCGCCACTGGGCGTGGGGGTAGCGGGAAGTCACGGAAGTGGAAGAATCAGGATAGGATCGTTGAAAAGTAGTGTTTTCAATGTCTAGTGAAATACCTGAGGGGAAATAGCAATTTGTTGAGTTCGTAGGATGGGTCCTATGCATAAGCGTACGAGGCGGGGGTCCAGGGGGGCAAATGCCCCCCAAATTTCGGGCAAATGTGTTTTTCGGGCAAAAGAGGCATGATCGGAGAAAAAAAAAATCGGAAATTTTTTCGGGAAAACAGGCACGGGAGGAATTTTTCGGGCACGCAGGGGGGAAACAAGTCGTCAGATCTTTCGGACGGGAAAATCCTAAGAAAATTTTAAGCGGATGACTAAAAAAAAAAAAAAAGGTCGTCAGATCTTTCGGACGGGAAAATCCTAAGAAAATTTTAAGCGGATGACTAAAAAAAAAAAAAAAGGTCGTCAGATTTTTCGGACGGGAAAATCCTAAGAAAATTTTGGGCGGATGACCAAAAAAAAAAAAAAAAAAAAAAAAAGGTCGTCAGATTTTTCGTACGGGAAAATCCTAAGAAAATTTTGGGCGGATGACTAAAAAAAAAAAAAAAAAGGTCGTCAGATTTTTCGGGCCAAAAATTTTTTTTTGCCCCCCCGCTGCCGAAATGTCCCGTACGCCTATGGTCCTATGCCCTAGTAAGTAGGAAATGCGTAAGTTTTTTATATTTACTTGCAAATATGGCAGACAAATCTATGAGGAAAATTCCACATAATTTTACCAACTTTAACTAAGGATAATTCAGGATATAGATAGCCTGGGTCTGTCTCAAGCCATGATAAAAGAAGAGGGCTTCGCGGTGGGTTTGCGACCCCCCGCCGACACCCCCCGGGTTAAAAATACCTACGCAACAGAAGTAACACAACAACTGGCAGGACCTCTTCAAAGGTGATTTGAGATGTCTGGATGTGTCATGGGAAGCGTCTGAAGAACTGACGATGGACTGGGAGGAGTGCAGGAGATACGTTGCTCAATAAACAGACATGCATAGGAAGGACTACGAACTAAGTAAGTAAGACCTAAACGCCCCATCGTAATTTATGGACTTGCCCGAATAACTTCTGCATAAAGCGGACACGTTATTGGGAATGGGCATATCCTATTTTTTGCTATTATTAGACAGTTGAGAAAGCGACGTGGATTCCATTCTGACTTTTCAAGTTTCAACCAGGTTTCAGCGTACCGTATTCTTCTGCGTAGCTTATATCAACTGAGGCTCTTTAATCACAAGGTAAAATGGCATTATTATTAGGCTTAGGTCTACTGGACATTGTATTATTAGACTTTGTAATTAAAACGCATGGGGCGTAGACGGTAGAGCCAAGGTCTATAGTGGTGAACAAAACTGATCATGCATGGCGATTATTTCCATTAAATTAAGCTGAGTTGAGACTGTGTGAGTCGTTAGAAATAAACTGTTAAATTTGCATCTACAGAACTAAGTCAATCCTAAAAGTAAACTCATAATTTGCTATTGCATGTTCTTTATATCTAGAGTCCAGACTTTCCGAATAGTCAGTTTCTTATAAATTGCTGAGATTTTACTGGTGGAATTTTCGTAAGTGACAATGCAGAGATCAATACGAAACCGAAAGCAAGGCATCGGTTTCCGACGAAATTATTGCATAACTAGCTGGGGCACCCGGCGTTGCACGGGCAATTTCGATTTTTCGTCCTTAAACCCAGCTCCACCTGCTCCTGTGGATCGGCTTCGCCGCCCATTTGGGGTTTATAAATGGTTATTTGAAATGGATAGGGCATACGCTAAGAGGAGAGAACCTGGTAAAAACAGTGATAGAAGGGGAAATATAGGGGAAAAGAACAAGAGGAAGACCACGACAGATGATGTTGGACACGTTGATGACGAGGATTGGTTACCAAAGACTAAAAGAGAAGGCCCAGCGGAGGGAAGAGTGGCGACATTCGACAGCCGAACCTGCCTAGCGGCAGAGAACCAGAAGAAGAGAAATGGTTATTTATGCTCCTCTGCTTGGAAGGTCTTCCCCAATTCTGCTGGTTAAACTCATGTTGCATGGGGCTCCTCTTACTGTATATACTCCTTGGCCTAAGGCATTTATCTTTCCCAGGGCGGTTGCGCTGCGTAGCGAGGGCTCGAGTTTCATGCTAAGCTTTGGCAAAAAATGACGTCATTTGTTATTGCACAACGATTCAAATAATGGCGTCGCAATTGCAGCGATCGCGTAAATAACACGGCGAAAATTAAAATGTCTAATATCTCGAGTTCTAAAGTGAATAAGGAGGTGAAAATAGCGCGCCTGAGTAAGTTGAGTGAAAGTCTATTTATGTACAATGTTTCATGTCAGTAGTTGCAAAAGTGTGAGCGTGCATAACTGACAAAGATACGTACATCCTTTCTTATATATAGATTACTGTATAAAGTCGTTGTTGATTTTATGAGACACAAAATAACGATAACTAAAAATACTTAACTTGTTTTTAAACAAAATTCATGCAGTGTTACACGAAGCTAATGCGAGCAAAACTAACTGTAGACGTTTTATAAACTACCATTGTGTATTGTACCATGGGAAACGATTTCTTTGAAAGTAGGCCTAACTGTTGAAGACCTACGTTTCAACTTTCAACACAACGCTGAAGACAATGAATTATTGTGAAAATTGTGGAAAAATAACTGGGGCTAGACCCGGTAGACCATTATCCACTTGGAATTTGGGTTGAAAAATATACTTTTCTATGAGGCTCTAAGAAAGACTGGGTGGTTGAAACCACAACCATCCCGCAATTCTCACCCTGCAATGAATCACTGCGTAAGTAGGCCTACAAGTAGTAAAACATGCAGTACGTAGGTCTAATGTAATGTATTGTTGGTTACACAGAAGCGCTAAATAACTCATATAAAAGATAATGACTGCCCATCTATATTATGGCCTAACTGAATTTTATGGACTGCTACAGACCATGGCAAGTCGAGGAGAGATTGGATGGCAATCGGAGAAAACATTGGCAGAATGCATGTCTTATATGTTGGACAACGAAATAGCAACCGACGTCTGCTTTGAAGTTGGGCCACCAGATGGCGTAACTGTCAGCATCCGGGCTCATCGACTCTTTCTGACAGCACGTAGTCCTGTCTTCGAAGCTATGTTCTCCAGTGGACTGACTGAGAGCAAAGGTGGAAAAGACGAGAAGATAAGAATCGAAGACATCAGTGTCGATGTTTTCAAAGCGCTTCTGAGGTAAGCAATTTTGAAGTCACTGTCCAATATAGAGAAAAATCTGTAGCAGACACATGCCATTGCCTCTTAAGCGTGTAACTGGCAACTATCTAAGCTTATAAATTTGTATTGACCTCATGTAACGTACATAGTATATCCTTTCTTTCTAATAAAACTGTTAAAGCACTTCAAGCAAACGTTCAATTTGTACAGTGGGTTTCAAAAGAAGCGTCGTAGACCATTGAAATTTTTGATTATTATGATCTTGAGCTAAACAGTATGACAAAACTATTTTGAAGACGTAAGTCTGTTTTTGTTTTCTAAATTCGGTTTCGCGGCTGACAATATCAATGGAGTTTAATTTAACTGTGCAATAGATCTAATAGTACTTAGGTTCATGGACCGCCATGATATTCTCGCTAACGGATTTGGAATCATCCGGTTAATTTTTTGCACGACGCGAAAGAGCTGAAAATTTATTCTATTCAGAAACTATTCTACTTACAGATAGGCTAGTTCTGTTGTTTTTCGGTGTTTGAACACCTCGAAATGAAATAATGTAAAAATTAAATAATGCATTTTGGCGCATGACGTAAGAGCCACAATGTGTAGAGTAATGTGATTTCGAGCAGAAAATAGTCGAAAATCGCGGAATATAGTGTTCTTTACCCCGCCGTGAACGCATTACGAGCCTAAGAGGGTAAGAAAAGCAAGCTATAATTATGACTAAAAAAGGTCTTCAGAAAATTCACCCCAAAAAAGTCGGCCGCAGCGTGTATACTCGCCCCATATTTCAGGGTCGAGAAAAGAGAAAACACCCCGAAATAAAATCCTGGCAACGGCCTTGGCCATGGCCTTTATTTTCAAGGATCACAACAGCTCTTTAGTAACATATGCATGTATAATAATATCGTGCTTATCTTATCTTCGTAGATTCATATACACCGACCACGTCGACATTTCTCCTCAAGCTGCGCCTGCATTGCTGTATGCCGCTAAAAAGTACATGTTGCCAAAACTGTCTAAGCAATGCAGCAGTTTGCTTCAGGCAAGTGTCAACGTTGAGAATGTTTGTTATCTATTGGATCAAAGTTTACTCTTCTCGGAAGAAACTCTGAGAGACGATTGTCTGCAGTTTATTTCCAGTCATGCTTACAAGATTTTCAGGCGAAAGGAATTCCTGGATTCCTCGCGTCAAGCCATGGAAGCTATTTTGAAGATAGGGAAAATGAGGACGAAGGAATCATTCATTTTCCAGAGTTGTGAGAATTGGGCGAAACATCAGCTGAGTTTTGAGTCGATTTGTAATCCAAGTGACGAGCAGATCAGAGAGGCTCTGGGCACTTTGTTGTTTAGCATCCGTTTTCCTACCATGGATCCAGAAGAATTTGCGGATCTTGTTGGTGATCGACAAGTTTTAACGGCTGAAGAGAAATCGTCAATTTACTTTTATTTCATTAAAAGGAAACAACGGAAAAATCTTTTGTTTGACGTTAACAAAAGGAATGTCGAAGAAAAATGTGTTGATCGAACTGTCGGCGTCATATCAGGACCCTGGAATTCTGGGCCAATTACAGATTCTATAGCTTTTACATCTGGAAAAAGTGTCGAATTGTGTGGCCTTGGATTGTTTACTGGATCCAATGGAAATTCATACTGTGTTGATATTGAAGTATTGGATCCTGAAAAATCACTCTTCAAAAAGGGATTCACCATTCCTTTCACCGGAAACTCCACACCATTCAAGATTTCTTTCGATTCGCAAATTTGCATTCGCAGTGGAGTTATTTACACGATTGTCGCTTTTGCTCAAGGTATCATAGGATACTACGGCAGCAAGCAATGCCAAGTTACATGCAAAAGCGACGATGTAACATTTACATTTTCAACCAGCGGTCAGCCTTCACAAACCAATGTTACTTGGGGTCAGATCCCACAACTTTTCTATGTCTAAAAAAATCATGCTTTCAAAGTTTAATTATTTTTGTCAAAATTATGTAAGAAATTATAGAACTTCGCATACCAGTAAACTTGGTAAAGTATACACATCCTGGACATTGGACAATGCCTTTTTGCATGTCTATGAGCCAGCAATGGACAAAATAATCTCAAGGTTCAGTTCACGGAACCAGCGCATTGCAGGACATGTCCTTATTTCCCATGGAGTTGACTTGTACCAGTATTCCGCGTGAAGAATGAGAGGGATTTTCGCACGCAATGCATGCGTTTCGCTCGTTCTGAACTTGTGGTCGATTTTGTGAGTGAACGGAGACCTATCGGCGTGTTGAAGAGTTTCCTAAGAGGTCAATATTACCGCCAGGAAAGAAAAATACAGTTCAATAGCGTCAATAATAAATTTAGCTGCTTTAGCAATGGACTGGATACACCGATATCGTACGAGGGAGAGGATTGTGCCGAGTCTAAGAAACTAACGTCGCTAACTCTTCATGGTCGTGGATATAGGCCTGCATGTACTGTCCCGAAGTTGCTACCACTGTAGCCAATTGGCGCTCGCGAATAAGCTCAGCGCCCGGGAATAAGCTGGTACCCTGCGTTTTACTTCCGATGGTGCTCTAGAAATATGACGATTACGATTGGCCGCCGTATTATTCCTCCACTATGTGTGATTTGTTCTTTCTAGCGTAGCATAACCGTTTCTTGCGAGGAGTGCGGTACCTTGTTAGGTTTAACAGAAACTCAACAACTAAGCGATTTGTGGCAGACTGTAGGCAGTGCTAGCCTACAAGTAAGCTCGTTCCCTCGTAACGTACTTCTCCATAATATACCAACAAGACATCTCAAACGGGTGTGTGAGCGCCTTGAAATATGATTGGCGTAGGCTCGAAATCTTAAAAATGTCCATAGAAATAAACTTCAAAGCCGTCGAAATATAGTTGATTTTGTTATGACACGATTTCAGCATGAATGATAAATAAACATGATTTGAATAAGAAATTATAAATAAAATGTATGAACGATGACTGGTTGAAATAATAATATTATGAGTAAAATTATTATTTGTTGTTGCTGACGGTCAGTTTATGAGATATAATCTAGTTGTGTCTATCTCAATGTTTGCGTGGTTATGTGCTTGTGTTTGTGTGTAACACAGTGGCGTAGCCAGAAATTTTCAATGGGGGGGGTTTATGGCCGGATAACCGGTTTTTTGCTATTTTTTCTTACTTAAATGGATAATTAACCTTAAAAAACCTTTTCCCCGGAGTCAATGAGGGGGGTTTTAACCCCCCGAAATCCCTATTCGTGCTTTTGAGTACGCCAGTCTTTGTGTTACTGCGCATGTGTCTGTGTGTGTCTGTGTGTGATTATGTTTGTCTTTGGCTGTGGTCTGGTTTCTCTAAGTGTATTAGGAGCTTATCGACATCTTGCGAATGCTGGAAATGAAATCCTATGCTTCTATTCAGCGGAACAGCAATAGGCCTAGGGTTTAACGGAAGGGTTGGGATTAATGTAGAGTTAAGTGTTAGAGTTAGAGTTTATGACTAGGGTTCTGGTTAGGGTAGGTTAGGGTTAAGATTGTGCATGGGGTTAAGGTTACGGTTAAGACTAGAATTGGGGTTAGGGGTTAGGGTCGAAGTTTGGGTTAGGGCGAGGATTAGGATCGGGATTGGGATCATGGTCAGTGTTATAGGGTTAGGATTAGAGTCAGCGTTAGGGTTGTGGTCAGAGTTTGGGTAAGGTTTTGGGTTATAGCGTTTTAGGCTATTTATATAGGCCTACATATACATAGCCTATAGCCTAAATAGAGGGAGGTTGGAATGTATGTAGGCTACTGCACGCATTATATGCAAGTTTATAATGTAATGTAAAGTCAATATATAATTATGGTCTATTTTCATTTGCATGTGTCTTTATGTATAGTCTAAGTATGTCGTGTATAGCCTAAGCGTGCAAACCGAGTCTGAAAACACTTTTGGATTTCTTTATTATGCTTGTGTAGACCATATATCTGTATAATTGTCACATACCTTTATAATGGGGTAATGTATCTCTACCAGTTTGTATGGACATGTATAATAAGCGTATTTTGGCCTGCGTATGTATATTTTTATGTGCACAAGTATACGAGGCAGATATTACACATAGCAGACATTTCAACAACTTGTGATACCCTAAAAGAATCCCACTTGGAGTTTCAACTCCAAATACGTGCAGAGGGATGTAATATCAACCCGAATGTCGCATGCGCCTGTCGTCATCTTTCCTCTTTTTTCACAGTTCAGGGTTGTAGAGATGGGATGGAACAGGGCGTAGAGGGAAGTGTCCAGCCATTCAAATGCTGCAAGTCTTCGCAAGGTCAACACGAGTAATAAATAATCTATCGTATTAAGCATATCGCGCTACTGTATGCATTTGTGTATGCTATATAGTTGGCTTGTTTCTGCGCGTGTGCGTGTGTGTGTGTGCGCGTGTGCGTGTGCATATAACTGCTTATGTCTGTTTTCTGTATTTCTTCTTCTATGCATGTTCGATTCGTGTATTATTATGTATACATGTATGCCATTGTATTGTATGGTCGTATGTTCGAATAGATCGTCGTTATTTGTTTGTATGCGTACTTGTTATAGCGCCCCTTCAAGCTCGCTACACAGAGGCGCTCCAGACTACAGCGGACAATGCATCGGAGTTTCACGCCGAAGCACTGAGCAGTTGCGAGTGAAGGATTTTGCCAACGGTCCTTACGCGGCGACTTGAGGTGGATTCGAACCTGCAACCAATCGGATGCAAGGCAACGAACATACCCACTACACCACCGCGCCTCATCATTATCATCGTCGTCGTCAATGACGACGACGATGATGATGAGGACTCGTCATCATCATTGTCGTCGTCGTAAAAATCATTATCATTGTCGTCATTATCTTTGTCATCAATAGTGCTCGATACCAATGTCTATGTCTGTCTGTCTGTCTGTCTGTCTGTCTGTCTGTCTGTCTCTGCGTCCGTCCGTCCGTCGTCTAGCTGCACAGACGCAGACAACGTGACCCGTCAGAGGCGTCTGGAAAGAGTCCTTTAGGCCTCGGTGAGTCGTCTACTTCCCTCTCCTCTTTTCCTCCCTCTCTCTCTCCCTCTCCCCCTACCTCCCTCTATCTCCAGTCTTCCCTCGGCTGACGCTGCGGTGCATTCCACGGAATGCCGGTATTTCGAGTTCGCTATTTAACATCATGCAGCGCAACGCAAAAGCGAAATCTTCTCCGATTGGTCAGATCATCATCTATCAAGACAACCAGCTGAGAGCATCTTCTGCCTTTCCAGCAGCAGCAGTAGCAGCAGCAGCAGCAGCAGCAGCAGCAGCTGAAGCAGTTGTAGCAGCTGTAGCAGCAACCGACGCCCGCGCGCACCAGCACACATACACCCAGTGTACACAAACATACACCCAGTGTACACAAACATACACCTGTACACAAAGATATATACAACTCAAACACACGACCCCAGTGGAGGAAATGTTGTTGGAAGGCATCGATCCGTTCATCCAATTGTTGCTTTTGCTGCGCATTTTCTAGAATCCATCGGAGCCGGGATTGTTTTGAGCCTCGCGAAGACGTCACAGTCAGGCTTGCCATGCACTAGCTGTAGCAGTCGGTAAGCGACGTGGTATGATCTTCTGACTTTATAGACTCTGGATAAAGCTGAGCAAAACCGTTAAGTCGCTTCTCTGGGAAGGACCCGTATTTCGCAGGTGTCTAGCTTCTTGGACTGTCGCTCGTAGATGTTGTCTCAATATTCTCGGTGTCTTTGCTTTTGAGTCTTAGAAAAACGTATCTGCGATGAGTTTTGACATGTTAGCTTTCGATGCGGCTTGTGCTAGCAGCAATTCGGTGGAAAATGCGACTGTAGACAGAATTTCTTTAGAAGTCTAGACATTGGATCAGTTCAATGAACGACCTCAGAGCATTCAGAGTTAGTGTGTAAGGTCGGTTATAAAAAGGAGGTACATTTTGAAGTACAGTCAAGGTTGCGTTCAAATATAATTGGCGTTGATCGCAGATCGGATATAATAATTATTGTCTGCCAGAAGTTCCACAGAACGACATAAGTGCGGTAAGTCTGCGATTGACATATGTGCTTTTGATCTCATTGTCTCACCTTCATGGGGCGCGGTAGTGTAGTGGTGGCGTCGTTGCTTTGAAGCCGGAAGGTTCGAGGTTCGAATCCACCTCAAGTCGCCGTGTAGGGACCTTGGGCAAGTCCTTCACTCGCAATTGCTCAGCGCTTCGGTGTAAAACTCCGATGCAGTGTCCGCTCTGTAGTTGGGAGCGCCTCTGAGTAAGGAGCTTGAAGGGGCGCTATAGCAAGTGCGCATACATACCCTGTCAAACCTTACATTGTCTTTTAGCAGTTCACCAGTAACCAATAATTTATACGCTGCCTTCCTCTCATTGTTTTATCTTAGCTTTGGCTGTAGGCCTAATTATTACATTAGGCGTTTCTAGGACAATTACCCTCCAACAATTGCCCCCGGACAATTGCCCTAGGACAATTACCCTAGGACAATTACCATCGGATAATTATCCCCGCCCGACAATTACCCCGGACAATTGGCCCCGGACAGCTACCCCCTAAAACAATTACCCTCGGACAATTACTCCTAGGACAATTAGGCCTACCCTCCCCCGACAATTGCCCCCGGACAATTGCTCCCGGACAATTGCCCCTAGAGCAATTAACCTCGGACAATTACCCCCCGGATAATTAGGCCTACCCCTCCTCCGACAATTACCTTTGGACAATTACCCGAGGACAATTACCCCGTCCCGACAATTAACCCGTTCGAAAATTACGCTCCGGACAATAACTCCCCCCCTTGCTGAAAATGACCAAATAACAACTAAGTGTCAGACATAAAAGACTTGTCCATATCAAAGGCTGATTATTAAAAACTAATTATTAGACGTAATCATATGTTAATATTAAATGCTCTGGTTTCGATTGTTTAACAATTCCTGCTAAAGTCTTTGATGTGTGGCAAGTCTTTCATGTCTAAACTTAGTTGTTGGTCGCCCATCACAACCTCCAAGGAAGTATAGCCTACTGACACCAATGCAAGGATTCTGACCATCATTCGCAACTATAATGAGCGCAGTGTTATTGACTATTTTCGTGGAGTAGCTCACAACCTTTCTTTTTAAGTTGAATTAACTCATTAACACTAATCAGCATTTTCTTTAACGCATTCCAGGGCTTTTTTAACGTGCAGTTCTACACAAAATGTGCAGTTCTAAATGTATTCATGCAGTTGTAGAAGCACTTCCGTCACATTACGTGCAGTTAAAACTAGTAAAAAATAGGTAATTTTCCTCAGATTGGGAGTAATTTACCATGGAGGATGAGAAAGGAGAGAAGAGGATGTGCAGTTCTAAAAATTCCTTAAAAACAGCCCTGACACATTCCATTCCACATTGT
>OX457045.1:8963825-8986325 GCA_949752735.1 Lumbricus terrestris | reverse complement strand
TACATACATACATACATGCATGTATTTATATACATGTATACCTACAAACAAACACATGTACACACATGCATGTGCACACACATAATGTGTATATATAATATAATTATATATTTTTTTTGCGTGTAAACATATCATGTATGCGCAGCGTAGGAGACACTTAGTCATTTACTGAGTCATTTAATCGTCATATTATCTGCCTTCGAGGTCTCTTCTTATGATCAACGCATCTCTTAGACCTAACGCGGTTTTACAGTGAATCACAAACTCAGCCAACAAACTTCCGCAGGCATAAGAAATGGCGCTCTACAAAAGTCAGAGGCTTTACTTTACAACTTAAGTCGAATAAAAATCACGATTGTCTATTATGATCGGTGTAGAGTAATACACGAAAGATTGTACCATCGGACATTTAGTCATTATTTTCTCACACGCCCCACTCATTTTATTTGATTGATTAATAAAACAATTAAATTATAACCAATAATACATCGAAATATAATTATTTGCTTTTCCCATAGGCTTCGTTAGGGCTACAGTGTCTGATGCGGGGTGTTTCAAACAGTTTCATGAGTCATATTTACTCATGGGTTGAATTCGGACGCTTTATGGTAAGGGGTCAGCGCAGAGTACAGATAACTAATTAAGATTCTTTGCTATTTGCTCATTGTCTTATATTTCTATTTTTGTTCCAGTCTCATTTCAGATTTCTGTAAAATTAGATCAGTGCATTATTTTATTATTGACTAGCTGGGGTACCCGGCGTTGCCCGGGAAATTTAGGATTCAACCCGCTCCCGGCCACGACCCCACCACCTACAACCACCCGACTGCACCCCACAACACTCCGACCTCCACATGTACGCCACCCGTGAAATTTGAGTTTTCGGCAAAATTTCCTCCCCACCCACCACCCTCCCCGCACTCCACACACACCTCGGCCCGCAGGGCCGAGGTGTGTGGAGGCGAGGTGGCCCGTGTAAACATCTGTCTAGTTGTGGCGTTTCAGATATAAGTGTTAAAATATGCATGGCAACGTGCAGTTACGCTGGTATACTCTCTGTTTCTTTATAAATAATCATACCAAGCATATATAAAAAAATAAACCAAGCATTTATAAAAAATATATTCGAGGCTATATACTCCTTGGCCGAAGGCATATATCTTTTCCCAGGGTTGCACGACAGCGTATGCTTTTCATGCTAAGCGAAAAATGACGTCAAAATATGACGTCAACGGCAACATGCAGGCCGTTAATGAAAAATGGTAGAAAAAAGGCGACGCGACAGGCTTGCCGCTAGCGCATACATTAACACAGAGAAGTTTAAAATGTCTATTTTTCGAAATCTAAAGTGAATAAAAAGCTGAAAATAGCGTACTTGGATTTTTGTGGTGAACGTTTATCTAAATGCAATGTTTGAGGTCAGTAGCTGCTAAACTGCGAGCGTGCATCGCTCCCAAATAAATATACGTAGCCTACATCCTTTCTTATAGATATAGATTTAATTCACTATGTTTACTAATACTTACTCAGGCCTAATATACACTGTTTGCTTGCTTACTGGCCCGCCACAGCCTACAGTGCGTGACGCGCACTCGCATTCAATAGATCTGTGAACTGCTTATGCACCCACTCTCTCTGTCCTTGTCTCTCTGTCTCTCTGTCTCTCTCTCTCCCCGTCTCTGTCTGTCTATCTTTTTCTGTCTCTGTCTCTATGTCTGTCTCTCTCTTTGTCTCTATGTCTGTCTCTCTCTTTGTCTGTCTGATTCTCCGTCTCTGTCTGTCTCTTTCTGTCTCTGCCTCTCTGTCTGTCTCTCTCTTTGTCTCTCTGATCCTCTGCCTCTCTGCCCCTGTCACTGTCTTCTGTCTGTGTTTCTCCAAGTCTGCATGTATGTCTCTGTCTGTCTCTCCGTCGCTCTCTTTGTTTCTCTCTGTGTTTCTCTGTTTCTCTTTGCCTATGTCTGTCTGTCTTTGTCTTTGTCTCTTCGTCTCCGCTGCTTACATGACCGTGAACCCTTGACGTCATATCACATAGTTGCACTCGTCGATTACCTAACACAGTAATGTTGGCTCCGCGTTTTGACTGAATTTGGCGTGTTTACATTGCTTAAAATTAAAACTCATAAATTTAGCAATTGCACGCGTCTCTCGGAGTGACGCAAATTGAAAATTAATATCGAAATTCATTTATATTCGGATACGTAAGCGGCGTTGAAATTGTGAATAAAAAACCTGGCTGTTCCTCTTCGTTACGTTGCCAATGGAATTTCGTTCTATATATTCTGAGTCGTTTGAGGATTCATGTGAGGCATCATACAATGACAACCTTTGTTACCTACGTGTAGGTCTCTCGACGGGAGTTCGTATTGTTGAGCGGTGTCTCGCCAACGACTTGTAACAGGATCTACATGTATGTGTTGAGGCAAAACGCTGGAGCTCTGATTTGAACCGATTAGTCATACTGTATTTGGCTACATTTTTTTTACCAAACTCTGTGAGTGTTAGCGATCGAAGACGTATTTCGTTGATATTTTCGTCTATGACACTACTCCTTTTGCTGCAGCGTTCAAGGATTATTTACCTAGGTTTTAAGGGAGAGTTGTCAGCTTTTATTGATAATTTTTAATGTAGGCCTAGAATGAACCTTATCAACGGCATTTGCTCAGAAGTTTTGGAAACTTGGTGGTTCGAGTCAAGAAGAGGCCGATAGCATGTAGGTATAATTATAAGAGCACTTGTTATAGCGCCCCTTTAAGATTTCTGCTCAGAGGCGTTCCCTACTACTGCGCGGGGCCGCGGGCTAAAACACAATAGGTGAGTAAACAAACATGAAGGCATCTATTAACTAAGTATTTAAAACTACATCGCTCTTTAATTGTCGTGTTGTTTGAAATTGCTTAAAACAACAAAATGACACCGTCAAGTCGCAGCAGGTATTTAAGTTCTTTGTCAGAAATGTGGTGTTAGCACAGCAATCACCACTTTTGAAACTGGTAATGACTGGACTTGTCCTGGGCACGACGTTAAGCTGCATCCATCCTCCGCCACAGGGAACCAGCAACTTCCCTGTGCCGGTCCTAAGACCGGACAAAGGGAGGAAGGTTTGCCAGATGGGTGACGATACGCTGGCAGTAAAAGACCAAGACGATTGAAATCCGCAAAAACCACGACACAAGTGACATAGCGACCCAGATGCTTCAAGGTGTCATGATGTGGAGCTGACATGCACAGGCCGGTCAGGACAGACCGGTGGAGAGAGTTGGAGGAGAGAGCGTGGGACACATACGGGCATTGACACAGGTTGTCCTTCATGCCTCTCTCCCAATATTCTCTTCAATCAGACAAGGTGGTCTAGCTGCTCCAAGATGTTAATGGTATGGACCTGCTGACCAGACCGGTTGAAACTGGGCAACATGATGCGAGACAGACTCAAACAGAGAGTGGTGTTGGACACCTACGGGTATTTAGCCCATGGATTTTGATGATGATGATGAATGACTGGACACCACCGTCACATTGCAAAGTAACACCTGTGCATGAAAGCGAAACAAGGTAGAGCAATATCGCATATGTTGGTAAACTTTAATCCTGTATTTATAACTACACCCTTCGACAAGCTCTTTAATTTAATACTCCGCATTCTTGATGGCTTGAAATTAAGGTAATAAAATCTGGAGCCATAAGTTCAACATTTTTGTGATCTTGCGATCATTATCGTGAACTCTAAACTCGTATAGTGCGCCACTCGAAACCTAAGCGCAGAGTGTATATCCTATAAGTAGCTCGTTCACCACTTTGTCCCATTTTGCATGTGTATCCACTTTAGTTTCACAATTTATCCCTTCCTATATATATATATGTTTATATATATATAATATATATATAAACATATATATATATATACGGTTCTGCTTGGTTGTCTATGTCTTCAGGCTCCAGTTTTTCACGAACTTTCAATTCTCATTCCCAATAGATAGCTGTCACTGCATAATTACAAGATCATAATCATGCAGTTTGGGTGGAAAGAACGCCAGATTTTCCATCCATGATCCTCCCGTGCCGCTGGATAGCAGGAATCACTAGGATTTCATCTCTAATGAAAAAGTGGAATGCTTACTGCATACTGTGCACAGAGAGTTCTGCTATTCGTCTCTCTCCCGTTTCTCTTTCCTTCTCCCCTCTCAACTCTCTGTCTCCCTCTCTGTCTCCGTCTCCGTCTGTCTGTCTGTCTGTCTCTGTCTGTCTCTGTCTGTCTCTGTATCTGTCTCTGTATCTGTGTCTCTCTCTCCGTCTATCTCTCCCCAGCTGTGGCATCTACGACTTGTGTGGTCTGCATATATAATAATAAAATTATGGTCTCTCGATTCAAACCATGGGTCGGAGATGTTCGTCAGTTTCAACAAC
Organism: Lumbricus terrestris; assembly: GCA_949752735.1. Taxonomy (NCBI): domain Eukaryota; kingdom Metazoa; phylum Annelida; class Clitellata; order Crassiclitellata; family Lumbricidae; genus Lumbricus; species Lumbricus terrestris. The sequence continues at coordinate 8,981,924 of OX457045.1, read as the reverse complement.
CATGTTTTGACAACACGATTCTCTACAATGTCTACTTCAAACGGTTGATTCTAATAGTTGAGCTCAATGCTCCTCAAGAATTTCGTTTCTCTTTTCCTTTCTTGTATGTGGTTTTCTTCAAGTCTTTCGACCGTTATATTTTCATGAACTCTTGTGTTTATTTGTTCTGCTCTTTTCCTTCATTCCTCTTTCTCCTAATCCTCTTCAGCAGCGTTGCCACTCTAAAAAATGGAAAAACCCAAGTTGGAGGGCCGAAAAAACCCAAGAAAACCCAAGTTCGGCAAATCTTTCGAAGAAGTCCAGAATTTTTTGAATTTCCCTCCGAAAATCTCAAATGATCGAAAATGTCCAGAATTTTCTGAATTTCGCGTCCGAAAAACTCAAATCTTTCGAAAATGTTCACAATTTTCCGTCCGAAAATTGACCTTTTTTAGTCATCCCGGCACAAATCGCAAAAAATGTCAAATATTTCCTTAAATGTCAAGAATTTCTCAAAAATGTCCTAAATTTTCTGATTTTTTCCGAAAAAAACAAGCAAAAACCCAAGTTCTTCCCGAAAAAACCCAATTTCCCAAGTTCGGATCGAAAAACCCAAGATCTTGTGAAAAAACCCAAGGAGTGGCAACGCTGCTCTTCAGCTTATAGTACTCTATCGCAACCTCATCCTCTAATCTAAATCCTCTAATCTAAATCCTTCTGTTTCTCTTCCTCTTCAGATACGACGATGCAATGCAATATTCGTCATGATGTTTTCTTGTTTCTTCTACCACTTACTTTTCGTGTTACTTTCACGCATCAATTGTATTTCATTTTTATGTTATTCTAATCCATTGTGTTAGCCCTTAAAATGCATAACAATAATTATTGTCTTTTTGCATCTGTTTCAATGTTGCATGTCATAGAACCACAAAGAGTCCGACTTCCGTGGAAAACCTTGACTATATTCGACCGCCATTGCTGATCACGTGATTCACTCTCTACCAATCGGAATCTCGCAAACCGGAAGCGGAAATGGATGACGACGGATACCAGACCCAGCAGCGTCGGATGGTTTATCAGTCGGACGGGAGAACCGGATCCAGAGGCGAGCAGCCGGGACCTCAGAGGGTTCGAATCCTGGTTCCAACTCAATCCTCCTCCTCCTCTTCTTCTCCCTACGCCGATTATCCTCCTCAGGCGGGGGATGGTTCTTCGAATCCACAAGTAATCCGTATCCTTCCTCGAGCCGTCTACAACCTCAAGCACGACACACCTGCCGCTGTAGCCAACCGCAGAGGATCAGTCGACACCGGACTGTCCCACGTCATCCGAGTGGGTCGCAACGATGCCCCGCAGGTTCTACGCGTCGGCGGGGGCGGCGGCGGTGGCGGGCAGGGCGGCTACCCAGACGGGTACGACACCTCCCCGAGGGTGATTCGCATCGGGCAGGGTGGCTACAACCAGGAGATGACCCCGCAGGTTATACGCATCGGACCGAGCGGGAGAATTGTTACCGGCGCCACGGGGGCTCCACAGCCGCAATACTACACCCAACGACCGCAAGACTTCGACACGTCGAGGCGCGTGGTCCGCGGCGATCCCTCTGGGACTTACTCCCCACCGACGATGAGGGTCTTCACCGCAGGGACGCCCTTCTCCTACCAGGCGTCGAACCAGGGCCAGGAGTCGCCCAGAATCATCGCGATCAGCTCCACACAGCAGCCCTATCCATCCTTCTCGTCCGGCTCCTCCTCCCCATCCTCGGCCCAGCCTCCGAATCTGAGGTACGTGATGCGAACGAGACCTGATGGAGGAGGCGAGGCTGAGGCATCCTCCAATTGGCAGGCCCAGCAGCAGCAGCAGGACCAGTACCCGTCTCAACAGTCGTACGTCCAGTCTCCCACGGTCGTCTACTCGTCCCATCCTGGTTACCGCACCCTGGCGACCATCCCCAGAACCTCATCGGTGGACCAGGGCTCTTCGTCTGGAGGCTGGGTCAGCGCGCAAGGCAACGGGGTCACGGAAGGGGGTCAGACGGGGCCACCGCGCATGCTCCTAAGAGACACCGGAAGGAGCGACTCCCGCGAGATGTTCATCCTCGGAGGATCGAACCCCGTCAGCATCCAGATGGGAGGCGGTGGTCAAGGTGGTCAGCGCCGGGGCTCACTGGGTGTCGTACAGGTCATCCCGATGCGCAGAGGTCAGATCCAACAGCCCAGTCCACAACAACAATACTACCAACAACAGCAGCAGCTGCAGCAACAGCAGCAACAGCCATACGTCCAGCATCATCAACAGCACCAGCAGCAGCAGCCCATTGTCTACACGTCGAGCATCCAAGAACCATCATCGAGATCCACATCGCAAGAGGTTCCGCACATCATCCGAGGTCGAGTCATCACAAGTGGTGGATCCGGCGACAAAATGGGAGAATTCGACAAAATCATCGCTGACAGCATCCGACAGTTCCTCATACAACGACAACAACAGCAAGAACAAGAACAACAACAGCAACAACAACAACAGCAACAACAACAATACCAAGGTCACGTGGTCCGTCCTTCCCCCTCCTCCTCCTCCTCCGCCGCGTCAAGACCAGCGAACATCGAGATAAGCGAGGTCCACTATCCGTGCGGAGGAGGCGACCCGAATTCCCAGAATGCCCCGGGCTTCGAGGAAACCGGAACCGGGAGTGGTCCGCCGGACGACCGGAACATCTTCAACAAGTACAAGTTCAAGTTCGACAGCATCGGAAACCTGTCGCGATCCAACAGCCGCGATGACAGCGCCGTCACATCCACCGGAAACGAGAGCGACACCGGAAACTGGAACCAGGATCGAGGCGCTCCGATTGCCATCTTCCGCTTCAATGATTTCGACGACATGGTCGCTCGGATGATGGAACTCAGACAGGCGTCGCAGGTTCAACCAGGCGGTAAGATTGACTGGTCAATCAGTCAGCCATTCATTCATTCAATAGCCAGTCACTCAAAACTCCGCCACTGGTTGCACTCTGCCAGTGCCAGTCCCAAGCCTGGATAAAGGAGGAGGGCGTCGCTGATGGTCCTTGTTACCACACAATGACTTTAAACTGCAAATACACATTACATACACAACACATTCGCTCAAACATTCTCACTAATTTTGTCACTCACTTACTCACTCATTATTTTTTCACTCACTAATAATTATTCGTTTCACTCACTATATATTCTTCCACTCGCTCACCCGCTCGCTCGCTCGCTCACTCACTTACTCATTCACTGACTCACTTACTCACTCAATCAATCATTCATTAATTCAGTCATCTTTTATGTTGAATAATTAGACAATATGCTTACATATTAACAATGTGAAACCAAACGTATTTGGCTAAGATTCTGTGAATATGTATAACCTGAATCGAATATGAATCAGCCGCTAAACCGCTACATCGCCTTCTACAGAAAATACAGAAATATAAATATCCTTCCTGTCTCTATCTTATCAGCGACGTCAACTCTTGTTGCGTTTATTCTGTCGGTAGAAATTACTGGTCCGGCGATATGTATGTGCCCTCAGTGCAATAAAAATTGTGTGCTAATCAAAGTTTTTCGCTATCATCATTATTTTGGCCAAACGCGGAGTGTCGGTCAAGCCATAATAGATCTAAAATTAGTCGAGTGTTACTCTTAGCCGTCCAAACATCGGAGACTGGTACGCGGTACGGGTCTTAGTAGCAGGTACGCGTTCGTGGCACGTTTGCTAATTGGTCCTGCACTTTAGAATAAGTTCTCCCCCAATGGCACGATATTCGTTATTAACTATAGTAGGCTACCTGTCTCAAAACTACTTTCTTTTATGTGGGCCTTTCGCACTGGGAGCACCTCTGATTGGTGTGCAACTGTGAGAGGCGCTATATAAATTTATAGATAAAATACAATACAATACAATAATTGTGCTTTCTCGCACATTGGACATAGTCTGAATTAGTCTACATTTAAATTCCGATCACGAAAACATTTACCGACAGTTACTGTAGTCTATAGCCTATACAGATTTCTTAAGCATCATATAAGTAGCTTGCTACTAATGACACCTATAGTATTCATGGATGTATAATATTATATAATTATATACATTGTCGTTAAACAGCTATCATATTTTAGAGAGCGTTGCATTTTAACTAAGGCAGCTTAGGACAATATTTAGAGCAAGATTACCTTAAGTCGAAACCAATGAATATTGTCTGTCGTAAGTTAGTCTTGCGGGTTCATGTATAGGCGCCAAGTAAAGAGCTACATCCGAGGAGTAGCAAAAACATATTGGGGTTTTCTAATTCGGGAATTCCAATGGGTATGCACTCAAAATGAGCAGGATAAAATGTAACAAAATAGGAAATTACTTAGTTTTGGAGGTTTAAACCCTTTGACCCTACATACGCTCACTAGTAAAGTAGTAGACTATACGCAATCTGCATAATGTTTATTATGCTTACTATAATTGACTTCCCCGACAGCAATGCATTTTCAGCACCATCTCTGAATAATCGTTTTGCATCATCTTACCAACTCAATTAACTGCCATCCTCCGACCTGTTCCTATAAGACCCGTACCAAGTCTCAATGTCTGACCGGCCAGGTGTAATAGCCTACTCGACTAATTTTAGATCTCCATGGCTTGACTGACAGTTGACTCTGCGCCAAACTGATTATGATTGCGAAAATAGAAATATGAATGGCTGCGCCGAAAAAATGCCGTATGGAAAACGGGTGGCTCTGATAGCACGGCGGTTTGTTTCCATGGTCGAGCAATTTGACGCCAGACTTTGCTAAGGTTATTGCAAATTCGAAAATTACCGTTTCCCAAACCAATATTGCAATGTTGTGCTATGTTATGTTATGGTATATTATGTTATGTCATACTATGTTATGCTATGCAATGTTATGTTATGCTGGTACAATCGCGAACACATAATGTATATTACCGTCACTGCTAGATCAAATATAATTATATAATAATTATTACGAGTTTGGTTGAATATTTATTTTTTCAGATGAGGGCGTTGTCGACTCGAGACAATCTGGTGATGGATCAAGACCTGAGCAGATGCCTCACCAACAGATTACAACAGGATACACAACGAGTGTCCTCCCTCGAAAGGTACAGACATTAAGGAAGGAGAGACTGCGAGATATAGAGAGACAGAGAGACAGCAGAGACAGAGAGAGAGACAAACAGACTTACACACAGATACAAAGACAGAGAGACAGATACAGAGAGACAGAGACAGAAAGAGACAGAAATACAGAGGGACAGAGAGACACACAGAGCGAGACAGCCAGACAGACAGAGACAGAGAGACAGACACAGAGAAACAGAGACAGAGACACAGAGACAAAAAGGGACAGAAAAACAGAGAGACACAGAGAGAGACAGACATACAGACGAAGACAGAAACAGAGACAGACAGACAGAGACAAAGACAGAAAGACAGAGAGACACGATGGATATAGATAGATGTATCGATGGATTGATCATCGATGGACGGATGGATGGATGGATGGATGGATGGAGGGAGGGAGGGAGGGAGGGAGGGAGGGAGGGATTAGCTAATTTCATAGTCATCTTCTATAGGGGCTTATTTAACCAATTGCATGCAACTCTAATCTTCCATGCCTTAATAATTATTTAGAGTAGGGCAACTTAACTGTCTCGACAGTTCATTTAATTGTAAACCAACCCCTTAATTCCTGACATTTGCAGGAGGGTCCCGACTCGGGCTATGACGTCAGCGGGCCATATCCGCCTGGTCAGCCGTCAACCTGGTCAGGGGGTCAGCAACGTCAAAGGGCAAAGGACAACATGTCGAGAGAGATACTACGGCACAAGATCGAGGTCTTCAACAACAACGCTCACGGTCTGATCATGAGTCTGGTAAGCTTACGTTACATAACCGGTCTCAACATGCATACATGCATACATACATGCATACATGCATCTCAGCGTTTGTTAGGCTCCCCTACTTATAGGTATGAGTCGATGACGGTACAAAGTTGTACCTGAAACATCGTATTGGAGGAACACTATATCAGTATATATTGTAGACCCAACCAGGGCCGTTTTAAGGAGTTTTGGGGCCCTAGGCACAAACCCTAATCCTAAACATATCCACGAGTCTAATCTACTCTAGCTAAATCAAGGTTTCTGGGGGCGGAGAACAATTATTTGTCGGTCGATTGCTGAGACGTGTAGCGCCGAGAGGGGCGGGCTATGGAAAAGGAATGTGTCCCTCCATGCATTCAGAAATTTTTGAATTTTCACATTGCATTTTAAGCTGCCATCTTAACAAAATTGCTCAACATTTGCAGTGCTGACATGAGTAGCCTAGTCTAAGACTTCAATGATTGTTCTTGCAATTATAATAATTCCTGATTCAGTTGCCACATTGTAATGATACATGCAACATTGTAAGCTGGGATCTAAGCAAAATTACAGATTATTATTTCAGTGCTGATTACAAAGAGTGGTTGTAAGTTTCAATAAATATAATTATTATTACAATAATAATTTCTTGACGTATCAAGTTCAGCAACTCAGTTCTGCTGCTTCTGGACCATTACAGTATAGCCTAACAAATAACTGCAGTATCATTTTGTTACGTTTATTAATATTGATAGAAGGACCTAGACCTACACTGCTGGCACAGCTAGAGCACAGCAATCTTTGGATTACAAGTGTAAGATAAATTTAAGCTTAGCACACGTTAAAGTTCGTATAACATGTTGCTAATTTGTTATGCAATGTAGCATTTTGGGTCACCGCGGGGCCCCCCTGTTGCGTGGGGCCCTAGGCACGTGCCTCGCGTGCCTGTGCCTTAAAACGGCTCTGGACCCAACACGTTTAGGGTTGCAGGGAAAACGCTAAAACAACTCGGCTACCCCGTCGCTATAGCATAGCGTGTCGTACGCTTACAAGTAGTGAATGTATTGTATTGCTGATGCTTATACCGCCTTTGTGTTATAGCGGACCTCCTTAACGCTGCCCCTCCTTCATCCTCGGTTAAGCCTGGCACCATCCGCCCACAAGACAAGGCTTTACTCTCGGGTTTGATCTCATTGGGAACGCTTCTGAAAGGCATTTGCAGCGAGATTCGCTTTATAAATGGTCAGATACAATACAATGCAATACAATACAAAGACTGTGTCTGAGTTCGTCAGACAGATATTCAGCATTAATGAACATTTGTATAATAGGTCTAGATATAATAGGTCATAAATACAAACTCAAACCTGAAATGATAAAACAAATTCTTATTGCAGCGTCATATATCGTTACAGATATTTATCATCAATGTTATTGTTCGCGTTGCATAAGAATTCGCATTGAAATTATATCGACTTATAATTATAGACGGTTTCCGTTTAGTTGAACTCGGCGGGACCTCGATAATAGATGGCTAATTGTAAACCTGCTCTCTGACTAATAGACTCAGTGTCTTGACACAGCAGATACTAGTTGTACGAGAGTACCTACACAATTTCATGTCAATCATATGACGTGATATTGTTTCCCAGTTTTTCCGATACCTCAAGAGAATTAAGATTCTATTCAACGCCAGGCAGTAACTGTTGTATTCCAGCGCTGTAATTGACGCTGTCGCTTTCCCTTACTCCAACGTGTCCTTGCGGTCCAGGTTTCCTCTCCTCTCTTTCCGAATTGATTTCTGCATATACAATTATAATATAAAGCACAGCTGACATTTTGATAATGCTTCTTAGAAAATGTATGGATGGAAATGGAAGCAATGAGACACAGAAACAGTGATTCCGTTAAGGTCTGAATTCTTGGAGTCATGGACGCACCACATCAAAAAAATTGGAGTCCACACCAAATGGATAAGAGTCATGGACTCCACACCCATCCATTTTTGGAGTCCCATCGGGCCATAGTAGGCCAAATGTAAAAAAAATTCCGAACTTATATTACAGGCGACAAAGGGCCCAACCATTAGGCCTATTATTACGTAACCTACGCAAAAATTCGTATTTTTGACCCTCTCATTCTGTTGCAACTCGTGCATTTTGCGAACAGACACATGCGTACGAAAAAATTAGCTTTAACTCTCCCCCGTTTACAAAAGTTCATTTAGGCTAGGCCTATAAATATAGCTATAAAGTTAGCTATAAAATTCATTTTACCGTTGGCTATGTTGTGTGTGTTAAAATCTGAAGTTGTCGATACCAATACAGAAATAACCGTCATAAACCCATAAATTACTGCCAGCTTCTACAGAGGTAGGCAGAATTGGAATGAAATATAGGCCTGTACCGGTATCGTGGAATCGTGAACGGTCACGTAGGCCATAGGCCTATATATGCTAGGGCAACTATATATAGGCCTATAGCCTAAGCCAACGATAAGTAGAAGTTTTTAGTTTTTAAAATTTGAGAACAAATTAACAACCATTTAGAAGCAAAAGCTGGTGTTAGAGCACAATCAGATTGCATCATAGACCTGTTGCATTAATATTGACTGGAGAGCGCCTGCTTGTATAGGCGTTATGTATAACTTATTGAAATTATGAATGAAGGCAGAGCCTGAGAGAGCTAAAATGCGATTGTCGTTAGCAATGACATCATTTTTAAAATAAACAGGGAAATTTTAGGACTTTATGGCCTATAACTAGTACTTTTTTAATCTTCCGGACGATAATAAATTTTATATTTTCCAAGAAAAAATATTTTAGCATTGTTGTACTTCTTTTAATTTTCTTGATTTTAGGATCTATCCGACGACGATCATTATACGTTTTAAGCCAGCTCAAGGGAACGGTTGAACGCTATAATATTGCTGACATGTCGATGGTTTAGGTCTAGACCTGCATGTAGGCTATATACGTCACTCACTTACAAAGAAATGAAATATTCATAAATAGCTAGGTCATTGCATAAATTATTCACCACTAACCAGTCAGTTAATACGCAATGCATAAACTGAGACAGTTACACATAAATTATAATATTAGATATTCATATTATGGATCCCACGGTATTTCTTATTGGTGTCCCATGGACGCATCGTTAATTTATTTGTGCGTCCATCCACAACTTCAGTGCGTCCGTGGACGCACCGCCTTTATTTTTGTGCGTCCGGCGTCAAAATTTGTGCGTCCGGGACGCACGGACGCACGTTAACGGAATCACTGCACAGAAACACTAAGAGCCTATGGAAGTGGTAGTTCTTCAGCATAGAGCGATAAATAGTCTGAGCAAAAGAGTTGCTAACAAAGATAGCGTTCTAAATGGCAAGACTATATAATAAGAACAATGAATGACCACAGGGCAAACACCATAAAAGTTAAAACATCGGACACAACAGTGTTTGGCATGCAAACCACGTATTGTGAATGAGCGAACACAATATGCATCAGACATTTTATACGTAATACGTTATAACTGCAGTCTTGTATTATTGTTAAGGGTCTATTATTATTATCACTACTACTACTACTATTTTTACTACTATAGCCTACAATTATTAGGTTTCTATTGTAATAATGGTATTAGTAATCATTATTATTAATGTTATTTTTCTCAGAGGTATCAGTGATCCCTCGAGATATAGGAAAAATCATTATTACTGTTAATTGCTGTTGTTGTTGTTGTTATTATTATTATTATTTTATGAAAATCATCATTTAGATCTATTTCCGTTTCGAACTGTGCAACACCAACAACTGGCTGTGCCTGCTGAACAATGAACGCCCGGCAAAACGTTGGCATAATGTGCTAATTGTTTTTCCACAATTGCATACTAAAACTATCAATTCGGGAAGGTATCCTGCCATCGTCACAAAAGCAATCTATCTTGATCCCAGCATTTAAAGGAGACGACTTGGACCCGGCCAACCCGGTGAACTACAGACCGATTGCAAACGTCTCGTTCTTATCCAAGATCATTGAGAAGATGGTGGCGGGTCAGCTCATTGCGTACCTGGAGAGAAACAAATTACTTACACCTTCCCAATCCGGCTTCAGAAGGTTTCATTCCACCGAAACTCTGTTACTCCGACTCCTATCTGACATATATGGAGCCATCGACAGATCGGAACTGACCTTGCTCGCCCTTTTCGACGTCAGCGCAGCTTTTGATACTGTAGACCATGACATCCTACTTAAGCGGTTGAATGTTTCGTTTGGGTTGTCTGGTAATTTTCTGGAGTGGATCGGCTCTTTCCTGCATGGGCGCACTATAAGCATGGGCGCCCGCACATAGGGGCAAGGGGGGGGCACTTGCCCCCCCCTGGAAAAGTGACACCTATGTTTTTAACTACTACTTTTGGGATTTTAACAAATTTCCTTGCATTAATGCACCAATGATACGAATGATACAGACAGTGAAAGTCAGATATCTATGTTTAGAGGTCTCTAGAAATAAACATGCTCTTATAACTTTCTGCCTTGCATGTTCAAGCTCTTTCTAAAAACTGTAACAATGACCATTGGCTTTCAACTATCCTGCGGCCGCCCATGCAAACAGCAAGCCTATCGATTATGGCCTACATGAGTGGAATCCAGCTGTAGGGGAAATAGTCACAACTGCAAAAAATTAAATACTGATGCAACAATTTGAAAATTTCTCAAAGTAGCCTACACTGAAATTACACCAGGGAGATCTGCTTATTCATCAGCATTGTAATTATATAAATTATAAACCAAGTCTGCTATAAGCCAGGCTCCATTCTGTCTATTTTGCAAGCTGCCAGTACAGAATCCAGCGAGGTCAAACTGTAGATAAACTTGGATAAGGAGCTCTGGTTATCACGCCTCAGGATTTACACCCAAAACTGGCAAAGAGATCAGTTCAAAAGAATAATTGATACCCACACTCATCTGATCCTTGGATCCTTCACCTTCCTAGTCGACACCCGCATTAACAGTCACTCTGGCCTCTGGCTACCAGACTCAGACCTCTTTCTGACTACTCTTTGGAATAGACTTGTGACTCGATGCAGCACATGCGAAAAAGCTGGTGACCTGCTATTGGCCTTCGAGTGGCGCTTTAGAATCCACTAGAGGAGCACCTGCCTCTTGAAAACTAACACCTATTTTTCATTCATTTATTCATTCGTTCATTCTATGGACATGCATAGCGTACTTTTAGGAAACTACTTTTTGACATCCACTTTTTGAATTTTATCAAATTTCTAAGAAAACTATTTGTATTAAAAATCATAGGCCTACACACAATGAAACTGAGAAATTTGCAACAGAAACCTCTGAAAAATACCCGTATTCTTAATTTCCAGCTTTGCATTTTTCAAGCTCTTGCAACTAAAAAATTTAACAGAGACTATCCTAAAAATTTTGCCCCCCCTGCAAAAATTTCTGCGGGCGCCCATGACTATAAGTGTGGTCCATGGCTCGACTAGGTCTCGGTGGGTCCCTGCCCCATATGGTTTGCCTCAGGGTTCAGTTCTTGGTCCACTCTTATACATAATTTATACCACTGGTCTCGACCTGCTTCTTGCAGAACATGGTGCCTTTAGCCAACTCTACGCTGATGACACACAGGCATACATGCATTGCCTCTCATCTAACGCTTCCTCTACAGTTAGGACTATGAGTCAGGTGCTCATTGCCCTGAGAGCATGGATGGCATCAAACCGTCTTAGACTAAACCCTGCTAAGACTAAATTCATTTGGCTGGGCTCCAGGCAGCAGCTGTCTAAGCTTGATCTGATTCACCTCTCTGCTGAATTTCCCGACTATACTTTCTCCACCTCAGTCCGTGACCTTGGTGTTGTGCTAGACCAGGAACTTACTTTTGTACCTCACATTAATCGTCTCAGTCGCTCCTGTTTCTATCAGCTGCGCCAGCTTCGCACTGTCGCTCGCTCTCTCTCAACTGGTGCTGCAACTACGCTTGTACATTCCTTTGTCTCAGCTCGTCTTGACTATTGCCTATCCCTTTATGCTGGTTTACCATCTGGTCGATTATCTTCTCTTGACCGTATTCTGCGCGCTGCAGCTCGCCTCATTGGTCATCTGCCCAAATTTGGTCATGTTACAAATTACATGCTGGAGGTTCTGCATTGGCTCCCAGTCCGTCAGCGCATCGAATACAGAATCTCGTCCTTAATATGGCGCTGCCAGCTAGGTCTTGCTCCATCTTACCTACTCGATCTTTGTCGGCCTGTGTTAAGTGCTCGGACTGGTCGGTCCCTACGCTCGGCTGTTAGGGAAGTACTCTTTGTCCCATTTGCTCGTACCTCCATCATGCAGAGTCGTGCTTTTTCTGTGGTTGGCCCAGTGGTATGGAATGCCCTCCCACTTGAGCTGCGCCTGTTCCCTAGATCACTCTCTGACACATTCTATAAGCACTTAAAAACTGTTCTGTTTGTCCGTACTGGAGTCGGGAGCGCCTCTGAGTAGTTTCCTTGAAGAGGCGCTATATAAATACTCGAATGAATGAATGAATGAAAACTAACGTATAATGCAGTTATAATTAGCAAAGCTGGTCGTCCTCGAACGTTCCTATTATTATTATTATTTTCATTTCATTATCAATATCACTATTATCATAATAACTACTATCATAAAAACTATTATCATTATAACTATTATCATTGTAATTATTGTCATTCTTGTTTCTTTTACCGAGGTACCTCGGATCCCGTGGGATTTCAAAAAATTACCCGGAAACGTGAAAATTCATTCTGGGACCGCTAGGCCTAAAACTCATCAAAGATCAGGCGACTTTTTTCCGATGCTTTTTTCGGATGCTTTAACCTTTAGGGTCTTTGTCCAAGCGGTCATTGCTATTATTATCAGTGCCTTAATATTAATTTTAAGATGATAAACAGTTATAGTTATTAAAGAAGGGCAACATTAGGAGACAAAATAATACCTCTGTAAGCTTATAATATAAGCTTACAGAGGCATTATGTTATCAGTGTCTTTCTGTACAGAGCTAGCACCCAAAGTCTCACCTAACGGAATATTCATAAGCCACACTTGACCTAAATTCGTCGTACAGTCATGGCCTGTTAATTGAGGACTCGCAGTTTGTTATTGGCGGTGATCATAAAAGCTTGTTTACCAGAGTACACAAAAGCCCGTCGTCATTCTGATGGGCTCAGTTGTGGGTGCCAATACGACACCGCGTAGACCTTCAATAATAGTTAAGAGTAGGGGAACGTGCTAAATTAATACTTGCCTGGCCCACGAAACAGTGTTTTGTGTGCGATTATTGTACGTGTAGGCCTAGACCTACATACTCAACCATGCAGTGCGTAATAAAGTTACCGCTCGCTGCGCTTTCAACAAGAGAATGATTGCGCGTTGGTGGATATCAGCATGCATACAAAACGGTTCGAGCAATTTGGAGAGAGAAAAATTTGCAATTGACTCTATGTTTAAGATGAGAGGAGATTAACTGGGAACTTCAGTTAGTTTTTGGACTGTTCTACAATGCACTGAAATCCAATAATTAGTCCTATAGCCTGCGACTGAAGACATCAACCGCTGTGTTCTCAAAAATCGAATTTCGAGAGGGCCACTCTATTGGATATCGGACTAATCCCACCTGCGGTTTCGTTTGACTCGACTATCAACTGCGACCGTGTGCGTTATGATAACGTTGCTATAGAAATAATTGACTGATATTAGATTAGGATTAGATATTTAAAAAACAAAGATGGCGACGGTCAAGCGATACAAACGGATATCGCGTAGATCTAAGTTAGCCGACATCCACGCCACTCTGTCGAGAAACGCCGTCTTCAACATCACGGGAATGGTAGGCAGACGACGACATTCTAAGCAGACGACGACATTCTAAGCAGACGACGACATTCTAAGCAGACGACGACATTCTAAGCAGACGACGACATTCTAAGCAGACGACGACATTCTAAGCAGACGACGACATTCTAAGCAGACGACGACATTCTAAGCAGACGACGACATTCTAAGCAGACATAGGCTACAAAACGACAAACCATGGCTTTTTAAAGGAATTTTTAGAACTGCACAACTCCCTTCTCTCCTTTGACATAGTAGCTTCCTTTGCCATATACCTTACCTTATCCTCATGTCTAATTATAGTTACCTTCAATCACCTTACCGTATGCATTATACCTCACATCATACCTTCAATTTACTTACCTTATTTCCTCGTATAATCAATTTCCCTGAAATGATCGTATACTTGCGCAAGTCTAAGGTAAGGTAGTGGTACCTTATACGATACCCTAACGTATTGCTAACGATAAACATAATCCTTATATTATCAGACATATTACCAATACCTTAGGCCTACGTTTTGTATAATACGTCTCACCGTATACGTAGCCTACTACTACCAAGTGCATAAAGTGTGGGAAGATAAGTGCCTGGACGCCCCTTACTTTTCCAAAAGAAGTGCCTGGACGCCCCTACCTTTCCAGGCTGTGCTGGCCAATAAGTGGCAGGACGGCGTTCAGATTTTAAAAGAAGTGCATGGACGCCGTCCATGACCGTCCAGCCACACTTTAAGCCCTGCAGTACTACCACACCAGCGTATATAGCAATATGTAGCGTGCAGTGGAGTTTACGGTTTATTCTTATTTAAATTTCAGTCCTTAATTATTCAAAGATGATAATATAGTTATTTCTAATCTTCCGTTTTAATCGAATAAAAGGAACAGGACAGCGAGACATTCCACGGTTTCATAAGAGTCCAGATGAACCTCATTCGTCCGGTGGAGATGGCGGTCCCAGCTCAGCCTCCCACTCTCTACGATGTCCTCAAGCAGGACTCTGCCGCCGCCGCCGCAGCAGCAGCATCACAAGGAGGGTCTGCGGCTGCTGCTCCACCAGCATCACCACCTGCATCCCCATCAGCAGGAGCAGCCACGGATGAGTCGCAGACGACCTTCTTCTATCTGCCGAAAGACACGACGAAGGTCATCCACATCACCAGGTTGGATGCGAGATCATAATAGTACTATAGTCGTTGCTACAACTGTAATTAATTAATTAATTAATTAATTAATCATTATAAAATAGTAATCTTCGTTTTCTTTCAAGCTGATATAATGCAGTAGGAATACAATCAGTGATGTACGGATGCTCAAAAGTTATTACAGGAGTCAATGTAGCTGGCGGCAGCCGTGCAGGGCTCACATCACGTCCAACTACTCAATTGTAATTGAAATCGTAAGTATGATGGTGATCCTATAGGCGATCAAGATTGGTAGGCAGACAGGTAGGTAGACAGGTATGTAGATAGGTATGTAGATAGGTATGGGATTGTTTTTCAGCTTGTTTGTGGTATAAGTGAGGTGCAGGCTGTTTGGTAGGTAAGTAGGTTGCTACAAGAGCATTTAGCTGCACACAGTCATGACATTGAAGCGTAGTTGGGAATGCATAGTATAAGCTGTCAAAAGGCAGTAATTTTTGCTTTTGTTGCTCTATATGTATGTACATGCATCATGCATGTACAGTTGTATGCATTAATATAGCAAATCATTGCGTTCGATTCGTACATCTGAATTGCAAAATCCTGCTGAAAATATATACAGCAGCCTATATACTTAGCAAGTAATTGAAAATGAGATTCAAATGCGTTAATCACATGCATTGTATAGAATATAATTATAGGCTACAATACCTCACTCTGCTATAATACTATCACCCGCTGAGCTATAAATATCCCGTCAGGTTGTTCGTGCAAATACTGTTTTTACATCTACCGGTACGGCCTATGTGGGTAAACAAGAGATGTGGTCAAACAAATATCGTGACATTCGCTTGATTTTGTCATTGGGAAACGGTTAGGTAGGGTAGACGTCAACATCAGTAATAATATTCTAAACATTCGGTGAAATAACTTCTCTATTAAGTTTTACACTCTAAAAGATTTCACGATTAGCTCTAAAGCACGTAAAATAGAGGTCAGCTGTCTCTCTCTTCTGCCCAACCTCCTCGCTCGTCCCACATAATTATCTTCCTTCATGTTTTACCACCTCAACTGGCTCTCAGTACTACTCGAATCCAGATCATGGTTCTTAGTTTAACATACCGGTCTTATTGTGGCCTATTATATAGCGTCCAAATTCCGCCTGCTGACTTCAGTATCTCTCTTCTTCATCCACCACACTCACGTTGCAGATACATGTATGAACTGATTTCGCGAGCAAGGACTGCTTTAGCCAAACCTCAAGCTTTTTGCCTTCATTGGTCTTGCAGTTTTTAAATCAGCGGTTTTCTTTGACACGTTCTTTGTTATTAACTGGTACCCGAAGCACATCTTTACACTATTTCAAAACTACTTTCTTTTCTATGCGGTCTTTCACACTGGGAGCACCTCTGATTGTTGTCATGGGCGGAGTTTGGTTTCCGTTCTTGGAGGGGCTAAAGCCTTCTTAGGGGGGCTAAGCCCGGGAAAAGAAACCATTTACACGGTGAAAAAAATGAATCTGGGTCTTCTTGGGGGGGGGGGGGCTTAGTACCCCTAGCCCCTGATAAACTCCGCCCATGATTGTTGTGCAGTGTAAGAGGCGCTTTAGAATTTATAGATAGGCCTACAAATTACAATACAATGCAATATAAATATAATTATTCGTACAAGCCATAAAACCAATAAAACGCGTCATGCTAGTTTTATTGTGAAATAATTCAATAGCCTGATCAGTGATGATTGGTTTTCTGATAAATTATGTTTTGTAATCTAGCGATACAAGTACAAAGGAGGTGATCAAATCGCTTTTGTCTAAATTCAAGATAAAAGACAATCCACTGAAATTCGCACTCTACCACAAAGAAGGATCGGACGATAAAACGGGTAAGAAAGAAACCATTCCATTTGGTCATTTAAATTATATATCTATTTTTAAAAATCGCGTCCTTGAAGCGAAAGGGTGTTCAGAGTTAATAAAATAATCTTCAAATGTATCAGCCTTTTCTTTCTTCAAGTTCTATGCCAGATTTGAACTTCCACGTCGCCGCGGTCGCGTGGAAGGCTGGGGCGCGAGCCCGGCTGGAGCGGCCGCGGGTGCAGGTCTTGGTGGTAGTAGCACATTGAACCTTCTCCGTCATCTTTCTCAATTTGAGAACGCATAATTTTGAACTATGTGCAAAGATGATAAGAACTTTGTCTCAAGTGTTATTTGCGAACACATTACTGAAGCATCGCATGGGTTCAAATCCCATCATGGAAGAAACTTTTGGTTCGAGACTTTTTGCTCCATTCACTTCCCTATCCGACTCATAGGCTATGATGAGTACATCGACTGTACACTGTCGGTGAGAAGATGAGACGGTGAGGGAGAGGACTTGTCCACCCACTCTCATATACTGAGGCTGAGAAAATGAAGTCGTTAATACTTCATACCGATGGATTCTTAAGGGCTTTATGAGCTGTTCTTCTTTTCTTATAGTTCACAACTACACAATCTGTTCTTTAGTCGTTAAGGAATGTTTGGCTTCGCACCGTCATAAATTATTGTGTGTATGGGAGTTGTTAATACCGGCAGGAACTGATTTGAAACGTAGAATGCCTAGCTCTACTACCCCGAACCTCCTAGGGAGATAATAGGCCCTTCACTTCAATACGCCAGCACACGAGATGACTGTTCATTGCTCTGCATATTAAATCGCTCGCATTAGGATTATTATTTTTCTGTGAATTTAATTTCGATTTTCTTTAGCTCAAATAATTAAATTTTTTCTATTAGTCAGATGCAACCACGTGTCTAATAGGGTGGAACGTTAGACCCTACATTTCGGAACGCCTCCACTGTTTGTGCTCTGACAGAATGCCAGTCCAAAGCCTGGATAAAGGAGGAGGGCGACGCGAATGAATTTTTTGCTCAGTGTCGTTGAACGGAAGCAATTTACTGTTCAGTGTGATGTGGTGATGGTCTAGTATGCTAAGTATGGCATGGTATTGCTTGGTCAGTGGCATAGACATAGGGATTCGGAGGTTAAAAGCCCGCCGCCCCTATTGACTTATGAAAAAAATTTAATGGTTATTTATCCCACTTAAATTATCCATTAATAGTTTAGTGTAGTAGTATAAGTATTAGAATTTCATTATTCGTACTATAATGAATTATTAGGTTTATCACTGTTGCATTGTTAATTAAATCCTAGT
>OX457045.1:8901325-8958825 GCA_949752735.1 Lumbricus terrestris | reverse complement strand
CTCAAACCATGCCTTTTGGCGTGAAATTTGTGAACAATTAAGATCACAGTCTACAAGTTGCCATTATAATGTTGTAAAAATATTTAAACAATGGGACGGGACACTTATTAAAGTCCTAAACCATGACTGTCAGCACTGAAATGATATGCAACCTCGGTAAATTACAACTTAGAATACCACCAGTGCAGTGTGGAAATTAAACAAAATTCGAAAATGGGATTGGTACATCACCATCCAAAACCCCTACTCAGCTAGGTGCTCGTGCATTTGAAATTATTGTCCTTCGGTTGATCGTTCGTTTCCACAAACCCAGGACCAAGTCTGCGGCTATGTTCGCACACACATTCTGGTTCTCATGCATGAATGACACTAGAGCTTGTAGCATATAAATTTCCAGCAGTCGTACCCTAAGCCAAGTCATGGTGTGGTAAAATATCATTTACATGTAGATCGGCGACGCGGCTCCTGGTTAAAACTGCTATTGGCCTAAACAGTACATATTCGTGTTGATGTGGGTGTCAGTAGGCTATAGGCCTATCGATCAATAATGACCTTTCGGAGGTTTGATAATGATATTTATCGGTCTTACATCGTATTTTGCAGTTAGTGGGTAATATTTTATGCAAAATTTGAAATTAGCTCAAAGATTCTATTTCTTGGGGAAATAATTATCTCATCTTGTCTGCTAGCTATAGCAAAACAATATCCTGTTGATTTTATAATGACCAGGGTTTCAGAGCAGAAAAGCAACATTTAGACCTACCCTTACATAGGCCTACTAGCGAAACTTTGTAAGTGTCCAGGAACATAGGACCATTTAACTTTATTACACTTAACAATCTTTCTGAGCTATTTCCAATTCCAGCAACTGCAGAGGATCTGTAAGGGATCTTTAAGGGATCTCTAGTCGATTAGGCCTAAGGATATTGAAAAGTCTAAACGTCTACGAACGTCTAGCTGATTTCATTCGTTAATTCATTTGGAGATTTTGCCATGATGAACTTTGAGTCAAACATTGTCATAACAATTGATTTTGATCTTTAATATGAATTTTTATAAAGTCGCAAAATCTTAATATTCAAACACCTAAAGCTCCAGTCGAAGGCCAAGCGCAAAGCACCAGCTTATTAACGAGCGCTCACCAAAAGCTGCTTCAGCTTTAGGGGACAAATCCCTGGTCAAGGACTTTCTTATGTCCAGTCTCAAAATACGTCATTTATGTGCAGTTGAGAAAATTCCTTAAAATAACCCCTGAATTCAAAAGCACTATTCTGCACGAGAGAGTGTTGATGAGTCTTCAAATGATCTTGTATAGAGTGTTCACTCATGCCCCCTAGCGAATTTACATCAGCGGTTCTGAATTAGGCCTAAACCGTGCTCACAGTAAGTACTTCAGAAAAAGGATTGTATAAAGACGACTTCAATAATCAATGATTCATTGAACTATTATAGTCGAAATAGCTTTAATAAAAAAAGGTGTCCATTATGTGAGTTGTCTCATTGTAAAGAAATATCTTTTGCCATTTTGCTTTTGGACATGCCACTGAGAACTGGAATGTGCTGGCGCAATGACGCTCTATGGTTAGCAGTCTAACAGTGTAAATAATAATAATAATACTTTTCGCTAATTCAATAATCCGGTTGACAGAACGCAACCGGTTACAGTTTACAATTATGCAGTTTTAAACAATTCACAAGAACACAGATCACTGAATACACAACTCTTACATGTAACTGCAAAATTATGCTCACAGAACAGACAGCCTGCAATAATTGGCACTAATAGCAGCCTATAAAGCATTTCCGCCCAACGGGGGTTCGAACTTGCTACCTCTCGCTCTCTACGCCATTACTGTATACCGGGCTATGCTAACCCTCGTTCCAAGAAACTCCATGTCGTCTCCAGCAGGGCATCATTGTCATTATTATTGAAATTATTGTTATCTGTCGCGAGGATCCTCTATGCTGTGATTGCTGTCCCATCCTGGTGACTGGTTCTGCATGATCACTGCAGTCTGTCCAATCACGGCTGAACAGAGAAGACTTGGGCGGTTGGCAGATATCAGGGATATTGTTGGAGGGCAACAAGCACCGGCCAAGTGGGAGTCAATTCCAGTTGGAGGGTCCAACAACCGAGGAGAATCGGCTGCCTGAGAGCTGAACGTACCAGGGGGGCAAGTGGCACTCCATTGACTGAGGAGCAGAGGAGACCAAATTGGAGACCATGCATGCGACAGAAGTCAGAAGGGTAGGATGGAAGATAACTATAGCGAGACACCAGCAAACTATAACTCTGCTATCCTGTTAGGGATGCGTCGCGAGAACAATGTTGCTAGGATCATCATGGGGTGAGTCGTCGATTCGACGGATCTCGTCACTATCTGTGACCAGGGTGGAATCAAGGGTATACGCGGGCATGCGGCGTATACATGGGCGCCCGCAGAAATTTTTGCAGGGGGGGGCAAAATTTTTAGGATAGTCTCTGTTAAATTTTTTAGTTGCAAGAGCTTGAAAAATGCAAAGCTGGAAATTAAGAATACGGGTATTTTTCAGAGGTTTCTGTTGCAAATTTCTCAGTTTCATTGTGTGTAGGCCTATGATTTTTAATACAAATAGTTTTCTTAGAAATTTGATAAAATTCAAAAAGTGGATGTCAAAAAGTAGTTTCCTAAAAGTACGCTATGCATGTCCATAGAATGAACGAATGAATAAATGAATGAAAAATAGGTGTTAGTTTTCAAGAGGCAGGTGCTCCTCTAGTGGATTCTAAAGCGCCACTCGAAGGCCAATAGCAGGTCACCAGCTTTTTCGCATGTGCTGCATCGAGTCACAAGTCTATTCCAAAGAGTAGTCAGAAAGAGGTCTGAGTCTGGTAGCCAGAGGCCAGAGTGACTGTTAATGCGGGTGTCGACTAGGAAGGTGAAGGATCCAAGGATCAGATGAGTGTGGGTATCAATTATTCTTTTGAACTGATCTCTTTGCCAGTTTTGGGTGTAAATCCTGAGGCGTGATAACCAGAGCTCCTTATCCAAGTTTATCTACAGTTTGACCTCGCTGGATTCTGTACTGGCAGCTTGCAAAATAGACAGAATGGAGCCTGGCTTATAGCAGACTTGGTTTATAATTTATATAATTACAATGCTGATGAATAAGCAGATCTCCCTGGTGTAATTTCAGTGTAGGCTACTTTGAGAAATTTTCAAATTGTTGCATCAGTATTTAATTTTTTGCAGTTGTGACTATTTCCCCTACAGCTGGATTCCACTCATGTAGGCCATAATCGATAGGCTTGCTGTTTGCATGGGCGGCCGCAGGATAGTTGAAAGCCAATGGTCATTGTTACAGTTTTTAGAAAGAGCTTGAACATGCAAGGCAGAAAGTTATAAGAGCATGTTTATTTCTAGAGACCTCTAAACATAGATATCTGACTTTCACTGTCTGTATCATTCGTATCATTGGTGCATTAATGCAAGGAAATTTGTTAAAATCCCAAAAGTAGTAGTTAAAAACATAGGTGTCACTTTTCCAGGGGGGGGCAAGTGCCCCCCCTTGCCCCTATGTGCGGGCGCCCATGGGCGTATACTCGCCTCCCGGAAACCAGGGTATACGCGGGTAAAAACCAGGGTACACGCGGCTATTTAGGTGTATTTCGGCTAAAGTTCTGAGCAAATGACTAAAAAAAAGTCATCATTTTTTTCGGACGTGAAATTGGTGACATTTAGACTACTGAACATTTCGTCGGCATGACTTTAAAAAAAAGGTCGTCAGAAAATTTCGGGCCGAAAGTGGTCGGCTTTTTTCCCGGACAGCGTCTAACTCACCTCAGAATTTACCAGTAGGGCCTACAGCCTTCTGTGACTCCCTCTGTGCGAGAATAGACTTAAAGCGCACACACGGCCACAGATGTCACACAGTAACTGTCCACCCGCCATTTGTTGTGGTGGATACTATAATACTTTTTTAAACCGTGTTTACACTTGTATGCCAAATTGCAATTACCAATTTGCTTACAGTTTAGTCATTTAATTCAACTTGTGATTTAATTTGCACCTTTTATAACCAGCAGTTATTACTTCAATGTATTATCATAACGATGTTTTATGTCCCTCTGTGCGTCTGCAAGCGGAGTAATAAAGACAGCATTTGCTTACTTACTTGCTTATTTTTCGTTCTCGAAAATCAATTTATTAGACCACTGGTTGTGATCATCAATCTAAATGTCATTATATGTCAGACGCTTTGGAATTCTTGTACGCATAATATAATAGTCTGGCCTTGTGCGTTGGCATTTCATAGGGCAAAGAGCAAATGCAGAATGTCAATGAAAAATTGCGTCTGCACTCTGAACGTGGCCCCCTCCTCTTAGGCCTTCATGCACCTTATAGGCGCATAGAATTTCCCTGATTTAGAGGCCTGTGACTGTTCACTCAGTGTTGTACATGTACATGCATATTTACAGACAGACCCACGTAGTTGTGCATGCCTGTCTGAGTTTATGACTGATGTATAGACCTAGTTCAGTACTACAGTCGCCTACAACAGTAAAGCAAGCACAGAGGAACAGGCTTAAAATACACGACTATAATTTATGGCCCGTATATTTAGGATATTTATAAATAGTCACTCTTTTAAGGGTTTAGCCTATATTTCAGTCATGGTCAACCGT
The DNA here is from genome assembly GCA_949752735.1 of Lumbricus terrestris. Classification (NCBI taxonomy): domain Eukaryota; kingdom Metazoa; phylum Annelida; class Clitellata; order Crassiclitellata; family Lumbricidae; genus Lumbricus; species Lumbricus terrestris. Next base: position 8,954,159 of record OX457045.1, on the reverse strand, counting down.
AGATATTTTTTGCAGATGCATGCAACAACACAATAGTGACGGTTGAATATTTTAGCAAAAGCTTGATAAATGCAAAGCGGAACATTCAGAACCTGGGTGTTTTTTCATAGAGATTTCACCATGAAAATTTATCAGTTTTACTTCGTGTTACATTAGTAGACTATCAGCATTGCGAGGGAATTTGTTGAAAAACTAAAAAGCAGTCTACTAGTTAACAATAATTGATGTAAACTTTCCAGAAATGCGTATTGCCCCTCTTGCCTCTAAGCTCGTAATCGTAATCTCCGAATTTCTAAAGTGCTACTCGAAATCCAAGTGCGGGGCACCAGCTTATTAACGAGCGCTACGTGGAGTCGACGGGTTGTACGTAAGAGTATACTCTATCAGTGGCGGCGCTAGGGGGGTTAGGGGGGGGGCTAAGCCTCCCTATGAAAGGCAACCTGGGGCTAAGCCCCCTAAAAGGCCATCCGGGGTTTTTTACATGTAAAACTTAAATATTTCCACGATAAGCTAGCGCGAAAAATGAAACACGCCCATGAGATTTCGACCGAATGACTAAAAAAAAGAGTCGTCAGAAATTTTGGCGGATGAAAATGAAAAATTTCCTTGAGATTTCGGCCGGATGACTAAAAAACGGTCGTCAGAAAGTTTGGCGGGGAAAAAGGAACATTTCCTCCACGAGGATTCATCCCCCACAAACTGAAATCCTGGCGCAGTAGCAGCAGCAGCAGCAGCAGCAGCAGCAGCAGTAGCAGTGGCAGTAGCAGTAGTATTAGAATTGTCATTGTAACACGTAGGTTTGATACTGTAAGCGGTTCTGAACCTATGTGTTGGGGTAAGCGTTGAAATTCAGAGTCACCAGACATCAGACCAGAAGACGGGGTTAAGCCTACGCAAAGCCTGGGTCAACATCAGGTCATTCGGTTCCAGTGTCCGGCAAGAGACTTGGAAGAGGTGGAGGAGGATAACTTCACGCATGACAAAGATGGATGGAGAGTTTGCGTAGAGGTCATCGAATACATTTCCGGTGCGTTGCTATTCATTGGGCCTTCATCTGTGTGTCTCTATACCTCTGTGTGTGTGTGGCTGTCTCCGTCTGTCTGTCTGTCTGTCTTTGTCTCCCAGTCTCTGTCTCTTTGTCTCTCTCTGCATGCGTGTGTCTCCAGCTCTCTGTCTATCTGTCTCTGTGTTCGTCTCTATTTCTCTGTTTCTCTCTGTCTCTCCCTGTCTCCTGTGTCTGCCTTTGTCTCCGTCTCTGTCTCCGTCTCTCCGTCTCTGTCTCTCTCTGTCTCTCAGTCTCTGTCTCTCTGTCTCTGTCTCTCCGACTCTCTCTATCTCTCTCTATCTCTCTGTCTCTGTTCCTCAGTCTCTCCGTCTCTGTCTTTCTGTCTTTGCTTCTGTCTCTGTACCTATGTCTCTGAACCTATGTCTCTTCGTCTCTGTTTCTCTGTCTCCCCGACTCTCTCCGACTCTCTCTCTCTGTCTCTCTGTCCCTCTGTTTCTCAGTTTCTCTGTCTCTCTAACTCTCTGTCTCTCTGCCTCTCTCGCTCTATCGTCCATGTCATTTCTCATCTCACGTCAATCCCTTGAACGTCCTTCGGGAGATAGGCCTAACCATAAAATACGTACGATTAGCTGAATGACCCGAAGAGCAGTCTTCTCAATCAATTCCCCAGCCACCACTGTGACCGAAGGCAGCGAGTAGGCGAATAATGACGAACTGATGACCGTGTACAGTGTACAGTGTACAGTGTACAGTGTACACATAGCCGATTGTCATTACTTCCGATGGACGATGTACAGGAAAAAGAAATTAATCATTAAACTGTCAAAGTTTTAAAGCCATTGATTCCGAATGGTTGCACGAGAAGAAGAAATTTGTATAAAAATTACGATTTCTGATTTCTGTTTTGAAGCACAATTCAATTTTGCAATAATCTGGGGAAAAAAAACGGAACAACAAGTTCATTCATTCATTCATTTTGTTCACTCTACGGACTTATATAGCGCCCCTTCGGAAACCTACTTAGTCTCCCAGCCCAGGAGCCACGTGGAAAAAGAAAAAATGGCTTGGGAGATTTATGAAACAAAGTGATGATGATGATGCTGATGCTGATGGTGATGACGATGATGATGATGATGACGACGATGACGACGACGACGACGACGATAACATCGACAACGTCTCTGCCGGGTCTGCCCTTGAGTTATCATCACGCCATCTGGTATAATTGTCGATTATTTCAGACATATTATGAGACTAATTCATGCGACTCAAACATGAATATTTATATATATATAGATTTAATTATTCATGAATAATTATATATAGATTTTTTTATTCATGTTTAAGTCGCATGTGTTAGTCTCATTTTGAGGGTCACGTCCAACAACCAATCAACCAACGCTCACCATAATAATATTATATATCAGTCTACGACGCTCCCAGTTTCACAGCTGGAATTGACGCATTGAGTAGTCTAAGTAAGTGTTATCTTTATTACTCTATACTTGCAAACGCACAATGGGACACAGAACATCATTATAATATCTAGAAGTAATCATTGATAATAAAACGTACAAATTGAATCGCAAATTTAATTTTTTTAAATAGTCTATAAAATTACGAAAATATTGTCATAAAAACAACACATCTGCACATCATTCTGGCGTTCCAATAAGCGAATCACTTGACTAGATCATGAGAGCAAGGCCCAAGCCTAAGGGGGCATCCAGTTAGTAAGTTAAACGTATGGCTTGTTACATGTTTAACGCCACTGCCATATCAAAGATGATTGGTGTCGTCGTCCTCCTCCTTTATCCAGCCTTGGGACTGGCACTGGTAGGGTACAACCAGCGGTGGAGTTCTCTAAACTTATGGTAACATTAATTCTTTTTAAACCGTCAACGTTTGATCGAGTATGTAAGTGGGCCACTACGAAATTACGCCGACTATTGCTAGTGTATGGCGCTGTGCTACCTATTGTGGAACGTAAGAAATCTTTAGTGGCCCACCAACCCGTGCTGGGCTGCTGTGGATTTCATTTCGTGTTTCATTATTTTCTCAGCTAGCCACACCTGTCTCGATTTACACGCTAATAAGAAAACTCGTAGTAGGGGCGTCCACTTTGCCCTAATATTCATTGGCCACCCCCAGCAGGACAAAGAGAGGGACGGAGACATGTAGGAGCATACAGACAGGCACAGAAAGACAGACATAGACGTATCTAGACAGACATCCAATCGGATAGATGTATGTCTTGATACGCTCGTCTTCAGGTTGTGTTCAGCCAATCGTGACGATAAGTAAACTCTTATAATTGTGCAGTAACTACTTACCGTGACTGCTTAGCGATTCTCCTTGTGTGTGTGTGCGTGCGTGCGTGTGTGTGTTTGTGTGTGTGTGTGTGTGTGTGTGTGTGTGTTTGTGTGTGTGTGTGTTTGTGCGTTTGTGTGTGTCTGCCTTCTGGGCAATAAATCACACTTTCAACACAACTCCTGCCTTGAATTATTGTGCTCAAGGTTCGACGTATAAGCTCACTGTATTTGCAGTTACAATAGCCATTATATCTGAGGCTAGATACTTTCTAACTGGTAACTATTATTAGCTATAGGTATCTATGGGTGGACCCATTCACGCGCAAGTGGTTTTCTGCAGCCCTGATGTAGGTCTAATATTATGCTGGTGTGCTATTGTGAGTAAATACATGTAATTAGAGTTTTTGTGAGCTGCTGTCAAATTGGTCATGAGATAGCGGAACGCTCGGACCCTGCAAGGGTTTTGGACACTCGGCTGTTGGAAATGCGCTTAACAGTGTCATTATGTTGTGAATAGGGAAGTATTTGGGTATATGTGCCAGTCACGAATCCTGACTCGGATATACATGTAGCCTATAGTGTGAAAGAGGTTGGCAGACCAACAAACGGACAGAAATTTGATAGTCTACACCGTTCTGCGTATTGATCTATCGATCTTACGTGTCGAGATTCGAGAACGTTTATCATGGATGCGTCGATATTCATTTTGTGCACGAATTTTGAGGAACAAACCACCTATAGATCTTGTCTTGGTGATTATCTTGACGTGCGTCTTACTTGATAACCGTGGATGGTTTTAAGCAGAGGCTGACCTGATCAACGTGTGAAGTGCTTTGACTATTTCAGGAACATGCTTTGAGGATGAGCTTTGGCTCGTTGGTTGAGCTTCAAACCGAAAGGTAGCACAAGAGTAGTTTAATAAGAATCTTCCGCTCGTCGTTTGCAGTTAGCCGGTCGCACAATGAAGTCCATTTGGATATTTCGAGTCCGGGTGAGTCCTACCTAAAGTCGTAAAAATTTTAAGTTAAACTTAATCACGATTAAATTGCGAAGAGAAAATCAATTGGTTTTTAATCTGACTGTGTTGATAGTGAAAAGTAGTGATGTAAGATTGCAAGATACATGTAATTATGGTAGTGTAGCATTTTAAATGAGGTATGGAAACGAGAAGCAGGGAAATCGTCAATCTGTTGCATACACTGTCAATTTTAATACTCAAATGTGTTGTTGTTGTTGTTGTTGGTGGTGGTGGTGGTGGTGGTGGGGGTGGTGGTGGTTAAGCGGTATTTGTGATGCTGATGGTGGTGATGCTTTTGGTGGTGATACCATGGGCGGAGTTTTTTTCGTTCTTGGAGGGTCTAAAGCCTTCTTGGGGGGGGGGCTAAGCCCGAGAAAATTATACCATTTACATGGTTAAAAAATGAATTTTGGTCTTCTTGGGGGGGGGCTTAGCCCCCTAGCCCCTGATAAACTCCGTCCATGGGTGATACCCTTGCTTTTGTTTACGGAAATGTTTATGGTGATGTTTTAATGGTGGTACAGATGCTTGGTTTACACTTTACAGTGCTTTTTTCAGGGGTAGTATTTGTGGTGGTGGTAGTGTCACTGGTGTTTGTGTACGGTGGTGTTTATGTTGATGTTTGTGTTGATGTGTGAGGTGATGTGATATGGTGTTTGTATTTGCCTTGGGATTGATGGTTGTCTTTGCGGTGGTTGTACGGGTACGTGTGGAGATGTTTGCGGTGGTTGTATCTTTGTAATGGTTTTTACGTTGGTGTGGATGTTTGTGGCAGTGGCGGTGTTGTCTAGATGAACGTGATCCTCATAAGTGTGTCTATTATCATAAAGAGCTCACAACGACCTTCTCTTCTATGTTCATAGGCAACGATTTCCATCCTTGGATTTGCTGTCTTAACACTTAACATCATCGGCTTCTTCTTCGGATTCGTTTTTCTCGATCTCTCCACTCCACAGATCACCACCGATCACCACATGAATTCCCTGACCACCAGTCCTGGACCAACCAACCGACCAGATTCACCTGACACCCTCGTCAAGACAACGCTACCATCTGCGTCACTACCATCTGTGTCACTACCATCTGTGTCACTACCACCTGTGTCACTACCATCTGTGTCACTACCATCTGCGTCACTACCACCTGTGTCACTACCATATTCACGTCACCCCGTTGTCGCCAGGAAGACCGTTCTTTCGAAGATAATTACCACAACTCCTGGTTTCTCCTGGGTACCGAGGAGCTCCTCAAACGTTCCTACAAGGAGTGGATTAAGACCGCAGAATGCTCCATGTGTCCATCGGAAAGGACGCGACCCAGAAGATGGGGTTTGGTATAACTTCAGCGTTGATGATACTCTGCGTTTCTACGTCTACTCGGCCTTCATAGACGATCGTGAATCCATTGGGTCCGATCCGGTGGTAAGGATCATTGCGCTGTCCACGAAACTGGAGAAGGATGACATAGGGAGGACTCTGTACTGCGCATTCCACTACGAGTCCACGAACTCTGGGAACCAGACTCCGGTGGTCGTTCGGATGGAATCCAAGGCCAGACCGATAGGTTATGGGTTGGAGTTGGATGGAGGAGTTAAGCTGAAGGAGTACATCTTCACTTGCCCGATGGAAAAGGGGCGAAGTTCACTTCCGGTTGCTGTTACGATAACCGGAAGTCCAGATCGTCTGCTCGCGGCTACTTCCTGTGTTCCGATCGAGGTCCCAGCGAAGCCGCCGGTGAAGCAGGACTTCGCCGTGTGCGTCCAAGTCTCCTACGGTCAACTGGACCCACATCGGCTGATCGAGTGGCTCGAACTCCAGCGTATCCTCGGCGTCAGTCGCGTGGGTGTATACGACCAGTCCGTCGAATCCGGACCGGGACTTGAGGTTCTGCGTCACTACGCCAGGAAGGGCTTCGTCGAGCTGCGCAAAACCGACGTGCTTCCGGTGCCCGGTCCTTCCCAGTACCTCCTCCACGGATCGCCCGTCATCAACGACTGTCTCTACCGGAACCTGCACAGCTTCCACTGGATCCTCGTCATTGACTTCGACGAGGTCCTTGTTCCAAAGAACCATTCCAACCTCGGTGAACTCGCCGCCCATCTGAACAGGACCTCACATCGAAGCCCCAACCAACCAGGTCCAGCCAACTACCTCTTCCTCAATCAGTATTTCTTCCTGGACTCCGAACCGGACGGAGAGGAATCGGTCAACTACACGATCCTCCGCTACCGACGCAAGGCTCCTCTCAGCCCGAGCGGGTACGCCATGAAGGGCTATGTCGACCCGCAGGGCTGCGTTCAGATGCACAATCACTACTGCATGGGGGTGACGGAAGCCTTCGCATCGAGGAATCATTACGAGTTCGTCCACGAGTCACTTGCCACCAGTCACCACTACAAGAAGTGTCATCTGTCGTCTGCGGATTGCCAGAAGATGCTGGAGCAGACGACGCAGGATGACGTCATGATGACGTACAAAGCCAGGCTGAAGAGAATCGTCGAGAAGAAAATAAGAAATCTGCTTCGATGACGATGGTTTAAGGAAATGGGTAAATGTTCTGCTATAAAGGCAAGGGATTGTATAAGAACATGCATTTATGCTCCTATAGGAAATGTAAAGCTCTGCTTCAGTAATACTATGCAAGGGTAAAGATGTTCTTCGATGATGCATAGGAAACATATAAAAATCTGCTTTTATGATGCAAAGGAATTGTAAGGGCGTGCCTAGATAATGCAAAGGAAATGTAAAGACTTCTAGATAACGCAAAGGAAATGTAGAAACATTATTCGATTATGCCAAGGAAATGTAAAGACTTCTAGATAACTCAAAGGAAATATAGAAACATTATTCGATGATGCCGAAAAAATGTAAAGACTTCTAGATAACGCAAAGGAAATGTAAAGACGTTCATCGATAATGCCAGGGAAATGTAAAGACGTTCCTCGATAATGCCAAGGAAATGTAAAGACGTTCATCGATAATGCCAAGGAAATGCAAAGACGTTCATCGATAATGCCAAGGAAATGTAAAGACGTTCCTCGACAATGCCAAGAAAATGTAAAGACGTTCCTCGATAATGCCAAGGAAATGTAAAGACGTTCTTCGATAATGCAAAGAAAGTGTAGATACGTTCTTCGATAATGCAAATGAAATGTAAATACGTTCTTCGATAATGCAAATGAAATGTAAATACGTTCTTCAATAATGCCAATGAACTGAGAAACTTTGGTAGAATAGAGCAAAGGCGACATTCTTTGATGGCAGCAATAAATGGCAGCTACATGCTTTAATGAAATTGCAGGAGAAAAAATGGCAAAGTAGATGTTTGGGAAATGGCAATAGAATTGAAGTGTTCAGAAGAGTATTAAAAGGCAGCTACATGATTGTGGTTCTCTGTATCACCCGAAAAGCTTTGACATCTGTACAGTTCTAGAAGTTGTATAAAAAAAATGCATTCAGCGATGAAACCTTTATAATAATTATTGCAGGAAGAGGAGGAGGAGGAGGAGGAGGAGGAGGAGGAGAAGGAGGAAGAGGTGGAGGAGGAATAGGAGGAGGAAGATGAAAAGAAGGAGGAAGATGAGGAGACTGAAGAGGAGGATGAAGAAGAGGAAGAGGAGGAGGAAGAAGAGGAAGAGGAGGAAGATGAAGAGGAGGAGGAAAAAGTGGAGGAGATTGAAGAGGAGGAGGAGGAGGAGGAGAAAAAAGAAGAGGATGAAGAGGAGGAGAGAAAGAAGAGGAAGAGAAGGAGAAAAAAGAGGAGGAGGAAGAAGAGGAGGAGGAGGAAGAAGAGGAAGAGGAAGAGGAGGAGATTGAAGAGGAGGAGGAAAAAGAGGTGGAGACTGAAGAGGAGGAGGAGGAGGAGGAAGAGGAGGAGGAGAGAAAAAGGAGGAAGATGAAGAGGAGAATCAATCCCTAAGCAAGCCATGCATGATGCAGCCATTGGTATAAAGTGTAATAGCGACTTCATTGTCTCAGCCTCAGCATACGAGGGCAGGTGGATCATAGTCCTCTCCCTCACCGTCTCATCCTCCCATCGACAACAGTGTACAGTCAATGTACTCATCATAAGTAGCTGAGTTGGTTTCGATCTGCGCAGAACTTGCCACCGAAATCACACACACACACACACACACACACACACACACACACACACACACAATGCGAAGCGTTAACATTCGATTTGATGACACTGCAAATCTTGCACGTAGCGATTGAGAATTAAAGGGTGTTGGACAGATCGATAAAATAATCCTTCCTCTGCAATCTAAGTCCCTTCTAAGTCCCTTCGCAAGTCGGTCATTTCGACTTCGACTCTAAACAGAGACTTGCGTCGCGACTTCAAAGGCTTTTGATTTCGGAAAGGGGGTAAGGGGGTTGAAGGTGCCACTCTGAGGCTCAACCCTCTCGTCAGATGTCGCCTGTCGTCAACAGAAATCTTTCCCGCTTGCTGGTTGATGGCAGCGCCCCACCCCTCCCAGACCCCTCCCACCCTTCCCCCGCATAATCATGAAATTTGCACTCGGAAACTTAATTATTTTAGACTGCACAGCAGGAAAAGTCAAATTTTGGTCTGATACCAAATCAATTAAGCTTAATTAATTATTGACCTAATTATGATTATTGATTTGAATATGGTTTTGATTAGGTTAATTGAGACGATTACGACTATAATTGAAATGATTACGACTATAATTGAAATGATTACGACTATAATTGAAATGATTACGACTCTAATTGAAATGATTATGACTCAAATTGAAATGATTATGACTCAAATTGAAATGATTACGACTCTAATTGACATAATTACCACTATTGTAATAATTGAAATGATTACGCTAATTGAAATGATTACCGTACGGTTATTGACATGATTACGGCTATTAATCTGATTACAGGTATTGACACGTTACTGGGATAATTTTATTGCGCTATCGTCGAAGTCTTTTGCATAATACACCGTCTGATATAAGTAATTAACTTCTAATTATGCCAATTACGAAGGGTGCCCTGGGCAAGAGGAGGACTATTGCGAGGCAGTTCATCTCCTAAAAGGAAGGTCACTTTCGACTTCTATTTGCCTTTGTACTTTAAGCGCTTGAAACCACTTTTAGCCTTCAAGACCTTTGTAGCCATAGTTTCGGCCTTGTGAGTCCACAAAATACAATGTGAAACAGAGAAATAGACGCAGACAGACAGACAGACAGACAGATAGATAGATAGGAAGACAGACAGACAGATAGACAGACAGACAGATAGACAGACAGACAGATAGATAGATAGACAGACAGATAAACAGATAGACAGACAGATAAACAGACAGACAGATAGACATTAGACAGACAGACAGATAGACAGACATACAGATAGACAGAGAGACAGATAGATAGACAGACAAATAGACAGACAGACAGACAGACAGATAGACAGACAGATAGACATACAGACAGACAGATAAACAGACAGACAGATAGACAGACAGACAGACAGATAAACAGACAGACAGATAGACAGGCAGACGGAAAGACAGACAGACAATTAGACAGTCAGACAAAGAGAAACACATTCTTATACAGCAGAGGCACATACACAGAGACAAAGACGGAGAGATGAAGGGGAGGAGCGGCCTCAGATGCTTCAACCGGAAGAGGGCAACCGGCAGAGGGTCTCTGACCCCCCTCCCAACCCCTCGCCCCATCCCCCCAGCACGATTCCCTAATTCTCCGTCGAGGAATTTCCGGTCAGTCGAATATGAACCTGATTGAGTCGATGCTTGTTAGCCACTCGTCCTTTCATCTTTCTCGTCCTCCTCTTTTTCTTTTCCTCTTCCCCTTTTTTCTTCGTTCTCCTTGAGGCTCTACTCCTTTCCTTCTTTTCCTCGTTCCCTTCTCCTCTTTTCCTCTTCCTCTTCCCCCTCCATTCCCTCGTACTCACCATCATCCCTTCCATTTTCATCCACCACCACTTTTCCTCCTTTCTCTTCCTTTTCTCCTCCTCTTTCCCCCGTTTACCTCTTTCCTCTTCTTCTACCTTCACATCCGTTGACTTTCAAGTCAGCCTCCGACAGTCATGATGATTAGAGAAATAGAGAGACACACAGACAGGCAGGCAGACAGACAGACAGAAAGAGAGAGATGAGAATGCCGAACGGGGGCCGTTCCTACGCAGAGGCTGATGAACTCAATGAAGGAAGGATATAGACGCAGCAGAGAACGACGGAAACAAAGCAGAGAAGAGGAGGTGGATACGAACCTGGAACCCTCCGGCTTCAAGGCACCGAGCCCACCACTGCGCCACCGCGCCTCGCAATGAGCGGTCATCATCACCGGTCATGGACGACGACCAGACACCTATTACAGGTAATCACATGTAGCCTGGAAAGGTATACGCGGAGTACTAACAGGCGCTTATTTTAAAACCCGATCGCCGTTCTGCCACGTATTTGGTCATACCTGCATCATGGAAACGCAAGTGGAGTGCTCGCTCTTCTTTTCCTACACTTTAAGCACAGCCCTCCCCCATCCTCTCTTCTTACTTTAATGGGTGCATTGAGGGGGTTTACAGGTTCAAGCTCCCCCACCTCGTAATGAATAGTTTCATTGCCAGTCTGTTTCAAACTAATTTGCGTGAGGAGAGGAAACAAACAGAATGATCAAGCGAACGAAGAAGGCAGAGGAAAGCGAAACAGGAAACAATGCATGCAGTACGGCAATGTGAATAATAATTATGTTAAGGGGGTAAGTGTAGGGTATAAGTGTAGGGGATAAGCGTAGGGGATAAGCGTAGGGGATAAGTGTAGGGTATAAGTGTAGGGGATAAGCGTAGGGATAAGTGTAGGGGATAAGTGTAGGGGATAAGTGTAGGGGATAAGTTTAGGGTTTAAGTGTAGGGGGGTAGCATGCAGCAAGGAAATGATTTTGGTTTCGTTCCTGTGTTTCTTCTTACGAACGTAGCGTAAAACACATACATGTATCTATGCGCGACACGTTGAGGATGGAAACACGTCAAGGACAAGCCTATATGCGTATACGGACCTTGAGCAAATCCTTCACTCGCAATTGCTCGTGCGCTTCGGCGTGAAACTCCGATGCAGTGTCCGCGCTACAGTATAGTCGGGAGCGCCTCTGAGTAGGGCGCTTGAAGGGTGCTCCTGCACATGCGAGAAATAAATAAATAAATTGCTGGGCTGTTAGTGGAGTGGTCAGCCAGGGCATAAATCTGGTTCTTGATTTGTCTTTCATCTGCACTCCTACTCCTATAAATTATAGCCAACGTTGCTATATGATAAGTACACTGACCTATACATGACATTGTGTGCGTTATCAGTAAGACATGACGTGACGGCGATGAATTGAACTGGCCATTCATTCTCATATGCCGAGGCCAAGTAAGATAAGGTCGCTAACTACTCGTATCTTATGCATGGCTGACTCAGGGGGATTGTCATTTCTAGGGGGGGCTTTCTTCCTGCATGTGATTGAATTAAACACTGTCTAGAGGAGGAGGAGGAGGGGTGGGCTTATTTATAAAACTTACTCTTTCTTTCCAAATATTAAATACTAAACTTAATCACGATTCTTACGAGAGCTTGTTTATTAAGATTTTACAGGATAAGGGTGCACCTTTGATAATTGGTGTGATCTATAAACCTCCAGGGCTCCCCCTTCAGGCATTTAATGATGACTTCAACCAGCTCTTGGATGAGTTAACTTCATCAGAAAAGGATGTTATCTTATTGGGAGACTTTAATATCGATTTGTTAAAGCATTCCGTGCATACTCTGACTAATAATTTTTTAGAAACTATTTCCTCGTATCATTTTTTGCCTCTGATTTTACGACCCACCAGAATAACTGAAACCACTTCCACACTGATAGATAATATTTTCACTAATTTATGGCCACGCATCTTAAATTCATCTATTCTAGTCACGGATATCTCAGACCACTTGCCAATACTGGTGTGGTTCGATCAAAATCCATTGCACCTGGAAGCAAGTACCACTGCACCTTCTCGGATTATAAATGATAAAACCAGGGAACACTTTGAACTATTATTGTCACAGATGAATTTTGAAGATGTTAATAAACATTGTGTAGATAAGGATCCCAATGGAGCTTATGAGCACTTTGTAGAACTCATTACGGGTGCATATAACCAAGCATTCCCTAAGATATTATCCAAGAAACAAAAACATCAATCTTTTCATCATCCATGGATGACAAAAGGACTTCTTAAATCATGTAAGAAAAAATCTCGTTTGTACTTAAAATATATTAAAAATCCAACCCAAGTTAACAAAACCAAATTTACAGCCTATAGGAACCTTTTTAAATCACTAAAAACTAAAACAATTCAGAACTACTATGCAGCGGAATTTTCAAAATATCACAAAGACATAAAAAGAACTTGGAATATTATTAGATCAATCATTAACTCTAAACCCCAAGAAGCAGGGATTGACTCACTACTTGTTAATGGTAACTTAATCAAAGATAAGGAGGCAATAGCCCATAATTTGAACAGTTATTTTACTGAAATAGCTCAGAATCTTAGGTCAAAAATGCCACCAGCTGATGCCATTTACACTGACTACCTGTCACCACCTCTGGTTGACTCTTTTGTCTTCTATCCAACTTATCCGGAGGAATTAATTTTGCTCAATCGTTCGATGAAACTGTCACATAGCTCGGGCCCAGATCTTCTTGACCCAAGTATACTCAGCCCTAATATAATATTAATGGCCAATCCATTAGCTCAAATTTTTAATTGTTCGTTAGAAACAGGTATTGTCCCGGATAAAATGAAATTTTCAACGATCACACCAATCTTTAAGCAGGGAAATAAGCAGGACTTAGGTAATTATCGGCCAATATCTATACTACCTTATTTTTCAAAATTATTAGAGAAAGTAGTTTACCAGCGTTTAAACGATTATGTGACTAAAAAGAATATCATTCACCCATCGCAGCATGGTTTTAGACCAGGTCATTCCACTGTGCTCCCATTAATTAACATTCAAGATAAAATATCACAAGCTATTGATCGAAATGAATTTTCTATTGGAATTTTTCTTGACTTATCTAAAGCATTTGATACTGTGGACCATGTAATACTTATTAATAAATTGCAAAACTATGGTATACGAGGTTTACCTCTCCTTTGGTTTAAAGACTACTTAAATTATATAATCGATTCCAGCAAGTTAAATGCAATGGTTCCTGCTCTACTTTTCAACTTATTAAATACGGAGTACCACAGGGTTCTATCCTTGGACCCTTACTATTCCTTTTATTTATAAATGATCTAACCAACTCATCCTCATTATTAGAATTCGTACTTTTTGCTGACGACTCTAACGTCTTCATTTCAAATAGCAATTATGATGACTTACTTAGGATATTGAATGAAGAACTAAAAAATATATCCCAATGGTTTAAAGCAAATAACTTATCCCTGAATCTTAATAAAACCAATTATATTTTATTTTCCTCCCATAGAAAGATTATTCCGTATGTACTTAGAAAAGTGATTATTGATGGTATGGAGATTCCTAAGGTAACTTCAGTTAAATTTCTGGGTGTCTATGTGGATCAGCATCTTACTTGGAACACTCATATTGATCAATTGGTTGATAAATTAGCTAAAAATATTGGAATCATTAAAAGAATATCTTACCTGCTCTCACCTAATACTCTATTGACCTTGTACTACTCTATGGTACAGCCATACTTGTGTTATTGTAACATGGTCTGGGCGTCCAACTACAACTCAAGACTTTATAGGTTAATGTAGCGATTTAATGCTTCTTAAACAAACGAACCTATTAAACAATGCACTGTTTAATTACTAATATTAAGTAAGAGTCAAGCTAGACAATTCAGTGGTGTATTTATAAGTAATTGAATTGTGGCTAATATAACAATTATTGATAACGCGCATGCAAGCGCTATAACAATCTTCAATATACGACGGAGGTCAGGAAAGCAGCGTTGATGTGTTTGAGCAGACGATAGAGAAGTGTAAAAAGAAACAGTCATCGACAGTGATGCCACAGCTGGGTTTTTTCCACTAGATCGGGTTTTTTTGGCCTTCGTCAGGGTTTCTGGGTTTTTTGGGGCAAGATCTGGGTTTATTTTGGTGAGTTGACATTTTGTACTAACAACATATGAATATTCTGTGAAATTCAATGTAAAATGGCTGTGATACATAACTTTTCCACTAATTTTAATTTTAAACTCCACAATCAAGATCTCATGTTGTCAATTCACAAATAATTTATAACCTGAAGAATAGTTCTGCACAGAAATAAACCATTTTAACACTTCAAAATAGGTCAGGTCACTCGTCTTTATCCTTGTAAAGCCGTATTACATCTATAGCATGCATATATACAGTTACATCTATAGCATGCATATACAGTTAGCCTATAGTTATACACTGCAGGTCAGGTCAAACCTCTAGTGGTATAATAGCCAAGTTGTTGCAGAGTAGGCCTAATAATGTTCTAGGTGTTTAAAATGTTGGATTGTTGGTGTATTAAGAAAATTTGGCTGGAAACCTCGGACAACTTTAAAACTTTGTAAACTTAAGCCACGTGTGTTATGCGCACACGAGCATATCGATTAAGCTTACTGTCAGCAACTCAGTATGGATCCCAAGTCTCTGACAACTTTGACAATTGATACTTTTAAAGTTGTAATTACATTTTGTTCGACTCTTTTGACGAACATTTTGTAAACCCTCATGCGAACAAGCGAAAAACCAGCTTTATTTGAACAAAGGGGGTCTAAAAGAGCTTATATGAATAGTCTGGGTTTTTCTGGGTTTTTTCGGAAGAAAATCTGGGTTTATTTCCGAAACCTCAGTGGCAACACTGGTCATCGATAGATCTACGGAGCGTAATGGCAGCCATGGACATGTTGGGCTCATTGCGTTGGTAATTCCGGACGATCTGGAGAGTTTTTCTGGGTGTGGAAAGCGATAAAATATCGGCTTATCCCGCCATCGAACTATAAGTCCCTGGGAACAAGATACCAGGGCGAGTTAATCGAACTTTGCGAAGTATCGTGCGACACTTGAATGCACGGTGAACGATTTTGCGAAATCGGATGAACTGAAAGTTGCTATTGCGATAGAACTTTGGCGACTGCGAGAAAGAGGAGAAACTGTGACAAGACGAGGTGGAAGACGAGTGTAAGTTACTGTTCCTAGCTACAGTACTTGCTGAAGACGCAGCTACAGTGAAGACAGGACCGACGGCAAGCCAGAAGAAGACGACCTTTCTTCTTCCTTCCTTCAGCCCATTCCCTGTGAGCTGGAAAAGACATCTACATCCATACTGGAGAAGAAAACCAATGTGGAAAGATAAGCAACACAGCAATAATAATACTTAATTAAATAATACGCCACAATAGGTAGTTAGGAATTGCTTGAATTGTATTTACTGATTAATGCTGTTATTTTAATATTATATATTCAAATGAACTACAGTGATTTTCTTGTTCAAGGTCGTAGCCTATCTAATTATAATCACCCAACAGCCTCTGAGCCTAAAGTTAATCCATATATTCTAGACTAACAATCCAGGATACACGGGTAGTGACAGTTAACAATTCTCCAGAAAAAAATTGTTCGTATTATAACTGGCTCTCCTTATGCTGCCCATACTAACCAGCTATTTGTTGATTTGGAGATTCTAAAACTTAATCAGATTACAGTATATCAATCATGTGAATTTATGTTCAAATCGCTTCACAATATTCTGCCTGTTGAATACACTAATCTGTTTAAGTCAAGCTTAGACTTTCATTCTTATGAAACTAGAAGTGCGCTTTCTTTAAGAGCTGAATTTGCCAGAACAAACTCCCGTAAATCTATATTATAATTCTGAAACACTTTCCATATGTTTGTTTGTTTGTTTGTTCGCTTTTGACTCTTCGTCCCAGAAAGCCAAAATTTCACCGGTGGCGCACCGGTGGAGGTCAGAGTTAGTGGTGGCGCGTTGTGGGAAGGGGGAGTGAGGGTGGGGGGGAGTGGTGGTAGGTGGGAGGGTGGAAAGGGGGGTGGTGGGGGGAGAAATTTTGGGGGAAATTTTCCTCCCCGAAAACCAAAATTTCACGGGTGGCGCACCGGTGGAGGTCGGAGTTAGTGGTGGCGCGTTGTGGGGAGGGGGAGTGAGGGTGGGGGTGGGAGTGGTGGTAGATGGGGGGTGGAAAGTGGGGTGGGGGAAAGAAATTTTGGGGGAATTTTTTTTCTTCCGAAAACCAAAATTTCACTGGTGGCGCATCGGTGGAGGTCGGAGTTAGTGGTGGCGTGTTGGGGAGGGGTGGGAGAGGGGGTGGGTGGAGAAAATTTGGGGAGAAATTTTTTCCCGAAAACTAAAATTTCACGGGTGGCGTACCAGTGGAGGTCAGATTTAATGGTGGCGTGTTGTGGAGGGGGTGGGAAGAGAGGGAATTTTAGGGGGGGAAGAATTTTGGGGGAAATTTTTTTCACCGATAACCAAAATTTCACGGGTGGCGTACCGGTGCAAGTCGGAGTTAGTGGTGACGTGTTGTGGAGGGGGTGGGAGGAAATTTGGGGGAATGTTTTCCCGAAAACCAAATTTTCACGAGTGACGTACCGGTGGAGGTCGGAGTTAGTGGTGGCGTGTTGTGGAGGGTGTGGGGAGAGGGGGAATTTTGGGGAGGGAATTTTGGGGGGAAATTTTTTCACCGAAAAACAAAATTTCACGGGTGACGTACCGGTGGAGCTCGGAGTTAGTGGTGGTGTGTTGTGGAGGGGGTGGGGAGGGAGGCGGGGGAAATTTGGGGGAATTTTTTTTCCGAAAACCAAAATTTCACGGGTGGCGTACCGGTGGAGGTCGGAGTTAGTGGTGACGTGTTGTGGAGGGGGTGGGGATGGGGTTGGGGAAATTTGGAGGGAAAAATTGACGGAACCCGGGCGAAGCCGGGTATAAAAGCTAGTTTTCTATAAAAATGTAGGGGTCCTTTGTTATGGAATAGTTTGCCACAAGGCCTTAGAGCTTCTCCTAATATTAACCTGTTTAAAATAAAATTACGTAAATATCTAATAGATGCCCATAACTGATATTAAAATTATTTAATCAACTTCATTAAAATATTCTCTGTATACATAGTGTGTTGGATTGATGTGCCGGTCTCCTTGCTGTGATGTTATGATAACTGTGATCATCTCCATTCATCTACTGTTGCTTTGGTTTTTCATCAAATTGTGGTGTGTAACTATCAAAATTTATTTAATAGTTTGTCTGGGGGCCCTATTAGCGGGATTTCCTCCCTTCTGGGTCTCCATTTGTGTCCACTATTGCACGAGTTTTCTTATAACCTCGCATCCCGGGTCTAGGGACAATTGTCCGCAATGGCATCACCTTAGAACCACTAGGTTTAAGCAATCCTTGCCTGTTTAAAACATCTATGTTAACTAATTAAGTTATTGGATTGATTAATGTTTAACAACTTGGTTATACTTGAGATGTTTGTGTAACTTTTGTTCCTAACTTGGTGTGCTTGTTATTCTTACAAACGGACCAATAAATAAATTGATTTGATTTGATTTGATTTGAGACTAGAAATTCAGATGACTCTAACCTTCAGTGCTGCAGCCTAAAACACTAGGCTAAACCCTATAGCTAGAAGAATAAGACAAGTTATTTCTTTTCAACTTTTATTAATCGAACATTGATAGACTTCATCGACCGAGTATATTTTAAATTAGTTCGCAGACGAAAGTTCATCTGTTGCGGTCGCTCGGGTCTTCCCGTCTTCAGCGTAGAAGGAGGAGGACGCCCTCCCGATCGTAGCAGCCTCGTCGTCTAGTAGCGGCGTCGGCGTCGTGCTCGGCGATGGCGACGTGCCCGGCGACGGCTGCGTCGGCGACGTCGACGGCTTCCCAGTCCGTGGCGTCTCCGTCTCCGTCGCGAAGGAGTCGCTCCCTCGTCATCGTCGTCCTTGGCCGCCGCTGCTGCTGCCGACGCTCCCGGCCGAGCGCTGCGAGACCTCGCCCTCCGTCTCGCTTCGACGTCCTCTCCCAGGTCTTCTTCCTGCGCAATCAAGAACAACAACACCCTGCCCTAAGAGAACGCCTTATAGGGCAACAATCGCCTAAATATAAGCTATATTAAGGCAGGCCGGTGTCTGAGCGTGTAAGCTTAACCGCTCAGACATCGGTCTGTATACAGGACTAGTAATAATAAATCTAAATATAGATAACTCTAAATATAGATTAACCTAAGCTAGTCCTATGAAATTATACCAATATATTATAAACCTTACACTTAGGCCTAGAATTCAACTATCATTACTCCTATCTAAGGCCTATACTATGGCCCGGTTCTCTTGTAAGTTTGACTCTTACACTGGCCGAAGAGAGGCGGTCCGAGGACCGCTTCCCTTCGGCCAGCATAAGTTATATAAGTCAAACTTACCAGTTCGAGATCTTCGTAGTCTTCCATCCTCTTGTTCTTCTTCCGATCTTCTTCCAGCGTAGGACGGACTGAGTGCCCTATACGGGATCGCTCCATTTTTATGACTTTCAGGCCGAAAACGAACCGCCGTTAGCCAATCATAACGCAGCGTTGAGCACAATACGCTGCCATGGTAACCGGCCTATGCCAATCATTGCGCAGCTCCGTAAACAGTACGTTGCCATGGTAACCAGAACTCAGGATAGAAGAAGGTAGGGACGTTATTCCACATGCTTGAAGGGTCCACAATGGCAAAGGAGGCACGCTGTTAGGCCATATGGTATACGGACCCTGCCCGGAGAGCTACAGGAAGGGGGGTCATGACCACGACAGATAATGTCATCTGTTTAGAATAAATCAAGGAACCTCGTGTAGTGACCACCTTGACTTTTACCAATATGAGAATCGTAAAAAAACTAACTGGGGTGGAGGGTTAGACATTGATTTGTGCTGATTTGAGGTATAATACAATGGGGACTTTACAGTGGGGTTGTAAGAAAGATTAGGAGTTGAACCCCCACAACCCTCCCCGACAATTATTCTTAGCCTGACTTTCTACGCGCGGCCTTATTAAATGCACCGGCATATGAACCGTATTTCATTTGTGCCCCCCCCCATACTCGGGTCGCATGTAACAGTCAAGATGGGTCAATTCATTGCTCACAGCTCTGCGTATAGGCTATAAATCTCTTTCTCTGTCTAACTCTGTCTATCTCTGTCTTTCTCTGTCTAACTCTGTCTATCTCTGTCTTTCTCTGTCTATTTCTGTCTTTCTCTGTCTATCTCTGTCTATCTCTGTCTATCTCTGGCTTTGTCCTTCTCTATCACTGTCCTTCACCTAAGATTTCTCAGCGACGTCGTCTTCCCTACCTATAGTCTTCACACGGCGGCGCTAAATAAATTAAGAAATATAATATAATAATAATAGCCTAAAATATCTGGAGGCATCAACCCGTTTCGCTGACTCCTACCTGAACCGTGTTTTTCAATTCCAATCCCACCCCACTCCCACCCCCAATGGACGGGGTTACTCAGTAAAAGAACGTCGCGGAGAGGGTAGTCTGCAACATCCGGGTACTGTCCTATTTGCCGCGCTTTCACCTGCTGTCCAGGAGTCGTCTGCTTCAGTTGGAGTCGAGGGAACCGACGCTAGATGGTGGTGGCTGATGATGATGACGACGACGACGACGATGACTGCGCAAATCAATAAGAATCTGTGTGAACACCGGCTGAGGAGATATTAGAGAGGACAACGAAAGATATCGGAGAGGACACAGAGAGATATCGGAGAGGACACAGACAGATATCGGAGAGGACAAAGAGAGATATCGGAGAGGACAACGAGAGATATCGGAGAGGACAAATAGAGA
Source organism: Lumbricus terrestris (assembly GCA_949752735.1). NCBI lineage: Eukaryota > Metazoa > Annelida > Clitellata > Crassiclitellata > Lumbricidae > Lumbricus > Lumbricus terrestris. Next base: position 8,933,963 of record OX457045.1, on the reverse strand, counting down.
TGTCGGAGAGGACAAAGAGAGATGTCGGAGAGGACAGCGAGAGCTGTTAAATAGGACAACTGGAGATAATAGAAAGGACAAAGACAGATATCAGAGAGGACAACGAGTGAGGCAACGAGAGATATTAGAGAGGACGAGAGATATCGGAGAGGACAACGAGAGATATCGGAGAGGACAAAGAGATATATCGGAGAGGACAAAGAGAGATGTCGGAGAGGACAGCGAGAGCTGTTAAATAGGACAACTGGAGATAATAGAAAGGGCAAAGACAGATATCAGAGAGGACAACGAGTGAGGCAACGAGAGATATTAGAGAAGACAACGAGAGATATTGGAACGTACAACGAGATATATTGGAAAGTACAACGGGAGATATTGGAAACGAAAGCGAGAGGGGCAGTGAAAGGCACTGCGCGAGATATTGGAGAGGACAGGTGGTCAGACAGAGGCAGACAGACGGACAGGAAAAGACAGACAAATACAGACAGACAGAGGGAGACAAGTAACGACAAAGAGAGACGGAGAGGGAGAGAGAGCGACACCGAGAGATACATAACAAAAGAAACGACAGCGACAACAGAGAAAAAGAAATGATACAGAATGACAAAGACATAAAGTCACGTGAAAAGAGAAAGAGACAAAAACACGGACAAGTAGAGAGACGGAAGGATACAAGAACTGAAACGTGATGCGACATAAATCTGCGAGATTCTTTGCGTCAATCAAACTCCATCGGAGACCAACCTAAGCACTGGCGCTACAGAAAGATGGAGTGAGATTGACAGACAGACAGACAGACAGACAGACACAGACCCTAACACTAACTATAACCCTAACCCTAATGCTGACAGACAGACAGACATAGCAAAAGACACAGTCGACAGCCAGAACAGGATGGCAATGGTAGAGAGGGAAAGACAGACAGGGAAAAAACACGAAGGCAGAAATAGATAGAAAGATTGAGACAGACAGACAGATAGACAGACAGACAGACAGAGACAGAGAGGAAAAGATATAGAGAGAGACAGACAGACAGACAGACACACAGACAGACAGATAGACAAACAGTCAAACAGAGACTGAGAAGAAGAAGAAGAAGAAGAAGAAGAAGAAGAAGAAGAAGAAGAGAGAGAGAGGAGAGGGAGAGACAGACAGACAGACAGACAGACAGAAACAGAAACAGAGACAGAGAGAGTGAGCGAAAGAAACACATAGGTAGAGATTAAGAGAGAAGCACACAGACACAGACAGAGACAGAGATACATAGAAAGAGTGAGAGACAGACAGACACGGAGACGGAGAAAAGGAGGCAGGCAGGCAGGCAGGCAGAGACAGAGAGCCATCCAAGGGGATTGGAGAGCTGGCAAGCCAGGCAGCGGTCGGAGGCGGAGGCGCCGGTGGTTGAGCGGCGCACGTGTATAGTCGAGCGGCGCCCGGCTCTCAGTCATCGCTGTCGTCCTTCCTTCGTTCTGGCTTCCGCGTCAACGTTGGTCGCAGCTCGATGAGAAGCTGGAGAGAAGCGCGTGATGATATAGCGCCAGTGGAGATTATCAACGATGCCACGACTTCGCGACGACGTGTGAAGAAAAGTCTACTGCGTGTAGTCGTCAGAATCGGGACATACGATACGAAGCCAATCGCCGGTCGATGCTGAAAGGTACATGCTAAAACACTTCACATATATTTTCTCGTTCTTTTGTTTTTTCGTTTCTTGCTCTGGTGGTCAATGGTATAGTTTGTTTGTATCTGCACTTGTTATAGCGCCCCTTCAAGGTTTCTCTACTCAGAGGCGCTCCCGACTGCAGAGCGGACACTGCATCGGAGTTTCACACCGAAGCGTTGAGCAATTGCGAGTGAAGGACTTGCCCAATGTCCAAACGCGGCGACTTGAGGTGGCTTCGAACCTCGAACCTTCCGGCTTCAAGGCAACGACGCCACCACTACACCACCGCGCCCACAATGGTTAGTAGTGGTTAGCGCGAAGGATTGTCGGTTGAGAGAACGGGGTTCGAGTCCCGCGCCAGGGCAGAAATCTGGTTTGCGGGTTTTGCTCCATTTGCTCGGCTGTGATGAGCAGACTGACTAGACATCATTGTCAGTGTGAGGACAAGACGGTGAGGGAGAGGATTGGTAACTTATCCTCGCACGCCGATACTACTAACAGGGAAGTGAGGTCGATGACATTCGGTACTCTATGTTTTATCTCAAGGGCACGCTCCTCCCCTTCTTTCTTCTCCTCCTTCTCTTCCTCATCCACCTCTTCTTTTTCTTCTTTCGCCTTCTTCTTCTTGTTCTTGTTCTTGTTCTTGTTCTTGTTTTTGCTGTTGTTCTTGTTTTTCTTCCTCTTCCTCTTCCTCTTCCTCTTCCTCTTCCTCTTCCTCTTCCTCTTCCTCTTCCTCTTCCTCTTCCTCTTCCTCTTCCTCTTCCTCTTCCTCTTCCTCTTCCTCTTCCTCTTCCTCTTCTTCTTCCTCTTCTTCGTTTTCGACTTCACCTTTCTTCCGTTCGCCTGTTCATTCAATTATTCGTTCCTATGCTCACTCCTTTGTTCACTCAATCATCTGTTCAATTGTTCATTCGTTCGTTCCTGCATGCACTCGTTCATCAACATATTCCTTCATTCGTTCATGCAATTATTCGTTCATTCGTTCATCAACATATTCCTTCATTCGTTCATTCAATTGTTCGTTCACTCGTTCATTCAATTATTCGTTCATTCGTTCATGCAATTAGTCGTTCATTCGTTCATTCAATTATTCGTTCATTCGTTCATTCAATTATTCGTTCATTCGTTCATTCAATTAGTCGTTCATTCGTTCATTCAATTATTCGTTCATTCGTTCATTCAATTATTCGTTCATTCGTTCATGCAATTAGTCGTTCATTCGTTCATTCAATTATTCGTTCATTCGTTCATTCAATTATTCGTTCATTCGTTCATTCAATTATTCGTTCATTCGTTCATTCAATTATTCGTTCATTCGTTCATTCAATTATTCGTTCATTCGTTCATTCAATTATTCGTTCATTCGTTCATTCAATTATTAGTTTCTGCTTGCTGCATTTTACTTGCGTTCGTCACACGCTTTTTCATCCTTTCCTTCCTTCATTTTCGTCATTCCTTCATTCATTCGATCGTGCATGTATTCATGTATTCATCCACGCATGTATTTCCTTCATTGCTTCGCTCGTCTTTCCTTCCACAAATGCAGTTGACAATAGACCAACCAAAAAAACGACGACTCGCCTCTGACCTGCAGAGACGGCGGCGGCGGCGCCAGAGTCGATCGTGCAGGGGGGTGCAGGGGGCTGCAGGGGGGGCAGGGGGGTGCAGGGGGTGCTTCCTCCGCCGTCGTTCATCGACCCAAGAAGCCGTTCAATTTAAAACGATATCGACCGCTTGACGGATTCGACGGAGGTTGGAAAGACAACTCTCGGGGTCTCGTCTTGCGGCCAGAGAGTGTGGATTCACGCGGTGATGGATGAGAGGAGAGGTCGTCCTCGGTCACCGTGTTCTCCGGCGATGGTCGTTCGCTTCTTCTGAGGGTCCGATTGGCGGTTGTCGAGGGCGATGTAGGACGAGCCGCGGTCGACCGATCGAAGCGCTTTGCTCAGCGGCAAAGATTGAATGCTAAGCGGCGGAAAGTTTTAACGGCGACGACCGCCTTGGAAAAGTTAACGCTGAACGCCTCAGCACGAGTTGAGCTCCATACTCCTAGTTTCAGATTATATAGACTACTCCGAGTTTTGAACAACTCCTTCTTTTCCTCTTCCTCTTCTCCCCCTAAAGCTCTTAAGTGCTGTAATATGCCGAGCAAATTTCTGTCCAGGGTAACGGCCTCTGTTGTCATATAGACCCTGGTCAAATCGGATACATCCATCTTCTCCTCCTTTCCTTATTCCAGCGTCCAATTTCCTCTTCCTACTCCTCCTATTCCTTTTCCTCTTCTTCTTCTTCTTCCTCCTCCTCCTTCTCCTCTCTTTCCCTCTTTTAGTAGTGGAAGGATTGGCGGATAAGATCTAATTGAAGTCTATAGTGTACGAGATTATCAGTTGAAAGCACGAATGGCGTTGCCCTGACAACTTTACGGGGTTTGCAAAATAGAGATGTGTGTAGCGTCGTTGGACGTGCATGTGTATACGAATCTGCCTCGTGAGTAGTCTGAGGACATGTAAGCTTAGAGAGCGAACGAACGAACCAACACGTTTTGGACATGGTCGCAAAATACACATAGTTACATGTAGCTGAAGAAATTCGGAAATTGCTTGTTTTGAGGGATTGAGATTTGAACCTGTCAATTCTTTCTTTCAAAATAGCCTACATCAATGTTTCTGAATGTGCATCAACCATTAAGCAATATATATGATGGTTGTCAACTTGTCAGCCAATCGGAATGATAACAGATGTTGTCTGTCTCTCTGTTTGCATGCTCCATGCATTATAATGTAGTTTTAGCAATGCAAGGTTTTTCATTTATTGTTGCATTCATCCTATGTTATGTTAAGATTCTATTCGCGCTACGGTGTGGGCATGGATGAAATGTAATAAAGTTCTGGCAGCTCTAGATTAATATAAGAATCACGGAGTAAGAAAATGAGGTGTTCAACAAACACGCACGCCAAAGCATGTGTTCAATATGAAATAATGAAAGCATGAAATATAAAATAAATTCGCTTCTACTATTAATAATCAAAGGCAAATACAACTTTTTCTCTTTTATTTCAAGCGAGCAGTTCATCTGAGAGAGGATTTTTATTCGCGAGAAAGACAGAAGACCTAATCCTAATCACGTGATTCTGATATGACGTCACACCGTCGAACTGTGACTCAATAGGAGGAGGAGGAGAAGGAGGGGTAGGAGAAGTAGGAAGAGAAGGAGGAGAAGGAGGAGAAGAAGGAGAAGTTGGTTCTCGGAAGAGGAGGAGAAGAAGAAGAGAAGGCAGATGAAGCAGAGAAGTCATGTGAGGACAATGATCATTCTTTTCGTCATGGATTTATTGCGCGCGACTTCGTTCCCGATGGGGACCCGCAGTGCCTCGGAGCGTAACAGATGAACTACAACTGTATGGATCTGGGTCTTATCTGGTCACAGCTGACGATTGTTGCCATCATCACAGGTGAGGAATGACTACATCGTCATCGTCGTCGTCGTCATCATCATCATCATCATCATCATCATCATCATCATCATCATTATCATCATTCTCATTCTTATTATCGTCATTGTCGTCATCATCGTCGTCATCGTCATCATTATTATCATCGCGGTCATCATGGTCGTCATCATCGTCGTCGTCACCGTGGTCACCATCTTCGTCGTCATCATCGTCATCATCATCATCATCGTCACCATCTTCGTCATCGTCTTCATAAGACGCCATTATCATCTTGATGATCTTTATCCGCATGATCATCATCGCACATTGATTATCATTCACATAATAATCCTCATTCACACCGTTGTCGCAATCATCATCATCATCATCCCATCCACATACATGTATTGATCCTCATTCACATAATGATCCTTATTCACATATTGATCCTCATTCACATATTGATCCTCATTCACATATTGATCCTCATTCACTTACACAGCAGGGGTTATTTTAACGTGCAGCTGGACACAAAGTGTGTAGTTGGGAAAGAGATTTGTGCAGTTGAAAATCAGATCTTGTGCAGTTACTTTTTGCCTAGTTTCGTGAACCGACGAGAAGTTAGTGGCAAAAAGTTGGACACAAACATGATAGTAACAGCCCAAAGTGAACATCTTTGAGGCGGTGTTAATATTTTTTATTTGGGTGATATTTATGTTCAGGAAAAGAGCAGGCCTGTTGAAATTTGGCGTGAACTATAATAGATATGGTGATAACATGCAGTTTTCAAGTCAAGCATAATTAGACCGATACGGCGAAGGTCACCCGTGTGCATGAAGTAGGCCTAAGAGCGTGGAAAATGGGTGATGTAATCGAAGACAAGGTTCTGCTAAAAATCACACAGGCTGCAGACAGAAGAATTTGCAGTAGGTTAAATGTATGGGCGGATGCAGATTCAAGGCCTGCTGTAGGTTGATATCCTGATAAAGTTATAAAGGCCGGGATTATCCTTCATACCATAAATGACAACTTCTTGGCCATCGTAGTCTACTTTCTCCTGCTTTTGCAGCTTACTCTGACAAGTTGAAGCAGGAAGGGACGTAGACAGTCAGACGCAGAAAGCAAAATAGTCTACTATAATATAACAACCCAAGTATCTAACTGGAGACAGGCGATGAAAAGAAAAGAATTAATCAGGCAGACATCCAGACTGAGCTAGCCTTTCAGCCACACAGGCTATCCAACACAAACATACATGATGTAGGATTGTAGGTCAATGCATACTCAAATTTTCTTCCAAATTCTCAATATATCCCCATATTACACGCACCCTTTTTGAGTTTATGTGATCCCATCAAAAAATCACCATCCTCAGAATCTGAAAGATACACGTAGGCCTATAATGTTATTGAACTAGTATCTCGCACAGGGGTGTAGACTTAGATGGGATAGGATCGAGAAACGGAACCTGGAACTTGTGGTGGTGACGGATATGTCTATATCTTATAGGCCTATCCCCCAAATATTTCAGAAATATTATCACAAACATTATTATAGATTTCTACGGTGTTATCCACTGCTTGTCCATAATAATTTTGATACAGATGACAGCCTAAACTGCCACCATTACGTTGTGTAAACAAAAAAAAATTAAGATACAGGTATAAGGAATTATTCAAGTCTTAAACCACGTCTCTGAGTACCAAATTATGATTGAATTTGTCAAGGTAACAGCCTAAAATGCTATTACAACAGTGGGCAAATGACTTTTTTCAAACAATAAACGAGAAAAGAAAATTATGAGTAATTTTTTCAAATCACAGCTTTAAATGCCAGATTAACAGCGTGCAAATGAAAAAATTAAACAATAAGGAGGAGACTCTCTAAACTCTAAAAACCATAGCTGTCAGCATTTAAAAAGAGCAATTTTGTTCAGATGACAGTTACAGTGTGGAAATTCAGAAATGTAAACAATGGGAGGGGCATTTATTGAAGTCTCAAACCATGCCTTTTGGCGTGAAATATGTGAGCAATTTTTTTAAGATCACAGTCTAAAAGTTGCCATTATAATGTTGTAAAAAAATATTTAAACAATGGGACGGGGCACTTATTGAAGTCCTAAACCATGACTATCAGCACTGAAATGATGAGCAACCTCGCTAAATTACAACTTAGAATACCACCAGTGCAGTGTGAAAATTAAACAAAAATCGAAAATGGGATTGGCACATCACCTTCCAAAACCCATACCCAGCTAGGTGCTCGCGCATTGGAAATTATTGTCCATCGGTTGCTCGTTCGTTTCCACAAACCCAGGACCAAGTCTGCGGCTATGTTCACACACACATTCTGGTTCTCATGAATGAATGACACCAGAGCTTGTAGCATATAAAATTTCCAGCAGTCGTACCCTAAGCCAAGTCATGGTGTGGTAAAATATCATTTGCATGTAGATCGGCGACGTGGCTCCTGGTTAAAACTGGTATAAGCCTAAAGCCATAAACAGTTACATATTATATTTATATTCGTTTAATGTGAAAAAAAACAGGTTGACAAGACCGCAACTCAGTAACGTGAAAGGGAGCATTACGGGTTACACAGTCACTTGTTGAGAAGGCACTTATAGAGGGCTCTTTGAATAAAGTTTTTATCGTCCTTCGGTGGCAACTCAAAGTTATGCGGACGTGGTCGAAGGCAGTATTGACGCTGAATAATCGGAGGAAACAAGGTCCTCAGCACATGAAACGGATTTTTGACTGCACACTCTAACAGGCTATCGTCAGCTTCCTTAGCCGAGTCCGATACGCTTGGAGAGTCTTCCACGAATATTCGTGTTGACGTGGGTGTCAGTATATAGGCCTATCGATCAATAATGACCATTTGGGAGGTTTGCTAATGATATTTATCGGTCTTACATCGTATTTTGCAGTTAGTGGGTTATATTTTATACAAAATTTGAAATTAGCTCAAAGATTTTATTTCTTGGGGAAATATCTCATCTTGTCTGCTAGCTTTAGCTTTAGCAAGGCAATATCATGTTGATCTTAATGACCAGGGTTTCAGAGCAGAAAAGCAACATTTAGACGTACCCTTACAAAGGCCTACTAGCGAAACTTTGGAAGTGTCCAGGAACATAGGACCATTTAACTTTATTACACTTAACAATCTTTCTGAGCTATTTCCAATTCCAGCAACAGCAGAGGATCTGTAAGGGATCTTTAAGAATCTATAGTCGATTAAGGATATTGAAAAGTCTAAACGTCTAAGAACGACTAGCTGATTTCATTCGTTAATTCATTTGGAGATTTTGTCATGATGAACTTTGAATCAAACATTGTCATAACAATTGATTTTGATCTTTAATATGAATTTTTATAAAATCGGAAAATCTTAATATTCAAACATCTAAAGCTCCAGTCGAATGCCAAGCGCAAAGCACCAGCTTATTAACGAGCGCTCACCAAAAACTGCTTCAGCTTTGGGGACAAATCCCTGGTCAAGGACTTTCTTATGTCCAGTCTCAAAATACGTCATTTATGTGCAGTTGAGAAAATTCCTTAAAATAACCCCTGTTACACAGTGATCTTCGTCCAGCTCACAAATCCCGCAGAATAAACAAATCCTCACCATGTCTCCTCATACACTTCCTTCTACCACTTCACTTCGGTGCCTCCTCCTTCTCCTTCTCCTCTCTGTCTCGTGGTTCTGCGAGTCCACGCTATCAGCTTCCACCATGCATGCATGCCAGCCACCGCAGCGGATGCGGTTTCATCAAATCAAAGATGACGCTCATCTTAAGTCAATTATCTCCAGCAGCAGAGTCCCCTCCCCAGCGCCGTGCCTGGCCTCAAGCGACCAAGAGCAGGCGAGCATGCAGGCACCCGTGCACCTGTGCTTTCTTCATCTTCCACGTCGTTAATGCGTAGTCACGAGGAATTTTCCCTTCTAAGCACGCACCTGTAGGACGCGGTTCTTTATGAGGCCTCTACCCTCCCGTTCCCTCCCCTACCATCCACTCCCTCCCTTGAGATCAGCGACGGAATTATTTGCCTGTAATTAAAGCGGATCGTAATTACGTCTGCGTGAAATTAATATTCTGTTATGTCGTTAAGTTCATATTATTATTCGGAGCGGTAATGACCGGTGCATTAATTCATTGGCAGTTCGTCTTCTGCGTGTTCGGTGAATTAATTAAAGAACGAACGCAGGAACGAACGAGCGAATAAACGAAAGCAAGTATAGCACTGAATGAACCGGAATTAATGGAACGAGCGAAAGAACAAAGGAAGGCTGACAAGAAATAACGAACGAATGAGAAACGAACGATCAGAAGAACAAAGAACAAAATGATCAAAGGAATGACAAATAAAATGTAAGGAATAAATTAAATATAGCGCATGCACGAAGATGAGGCGTAACGTGATAATTATAATTAGCCTAATTATAGAGCAGAGCAGTATAATAATAGAAGACAAGCTATATATTTGCGCAAGGTCAGTGCAATCAAACACTTCAGGAGTGCAGGTACATCATCCTACGCCGTTTCAACTCCAAACATCATCCACCCTGGCTGTCTGACTAACTCCCCACTTGACTCTCCCGATCTTGGACCTCTGTCTATCGACTTTGTTTTGATTTGGTGCCTCTGAATAAACTGGTGTCCGCAATTTTCTATAGCTTTTGTGGGCGCTGAAAATGTTCCGCATTCACGATTACGATTACGACAAATATCATCCGCCCTATAGCCGTATGTCTAATTTCGCACCTGACTCTCAGTCCCCGATCTTGACCCCCTGCCTAAGCTGCCTTTCGACTTTGTCTTGACTGAGCGCCTGTAAATGAGCAGGTTCCCGTGACTGTACCTTTTGGGGCGCTGTAGAAGTTTCGATCAAAATCACGCGCCCGCCGCATCTCTCAAACCATCTCATCTAGGCTTTCACCGTCGACATCCAACAAAGATCCAACAACGTGGGGCGCGGTGGTGGTGTAGTGGTGGCGTCGTTGCCTTGAAGCCGGAAGGTTCGAGGTTCGAATCCACCTCAAGTCGCCGCGTGATGACCTTGGGCAAGGCCTTCACTCGCAATTGCTCAGCGTTTCGGCGTGAAACTCCGATGCAGTGTCCGCTCTGCAGTCGGGAGCGCCTCTGAGTAGAGAGCTTGAAGGGGCGCTATAACAGTTGCGCATACATACAAACAAACAAACAAACAAAGAACACAGGCTGCTGCCGCTGCTGATGCTGCTGCTGCCGCTGCTGATGCTGCTATATAGGATCTTCCTAATGTAGCGTCTTTGCATCCTGTCCGTAACGTGCTTCCATCCTCAACGTGTCACGAATAGATGCCATGCCAGCAAATCAATCGAACTTCGCCGCGGAAACAAGATTATTTATCGATCGACGACGGTTCATCGACGACTGCAGCGTTTGTGTCATTTCGGATCAAACGGCCGCATCGGGATTGAATTCGCTTTATGTCCACAGGACGCATAACACACACACAAAACGAATCTCTATAAAGTCTTGTACACATTATTATGCCGACGTATAAAATATTATATACATGCGCGCATGCACAGACCAATGCAATGTATTCGTATGCAACTGTACGCATGTCTGTCTATAGCTGTCTGGTAATACATACAGTCATGTATGTACATGTACATGTATGTGTGTATGTATGTATGTATGTATGCATGTATGTATGTATGTATGTATGTATGTATGTATGCATGCATGCATGTACGTACGTACGTACGTACGTACGTACGTACGTACGTATGTATGTATGTATGTATGTATGTATGTATGTATGTATGTATGTATGTATGCATGTAACTATGTATGTATGTATGTATGCATGAATGTATGTATGTATGTTTGTATGTGTGTATGTTTGTATGTGTGTATGCATGCTTGTATGTATTTTGTATATGTACATGTATGTGTGTATGTAGAGCAACTGTATGCATACATACGTCGTGACGTCGTCATGAATGGGTAGTTACATGATTATATATAACACTTTATCCAGCCAATGCACGGTGCTACTTAGCCTACATCAATACGTAGGCCTATACTCTATAATTATGCAAGTGCAAAATAAGAATTCGACAAGTATGCAAGTATACACATAATTATGAATGCGTTTGTTAACAACAAAATCACTGCGTTTCTGCTTCTAGGTAAGTCTATCTATCTATGCATTATTGTATGCGTGTGTGCATGAATGTGTGTCTGTCTGTGTGTCTGTCTGTCTGTCTGTCACTTTTTTTTTCTCTCTCTCTCATTCTCTTTCTATCTCGCTCTCTCTCTTTGTCTGTCTGTCTGTCTGTCTCTGTCTCTGTCCTTCTGTGCCGATCTGTGTTTGTCTGCTTGTGTGTGCCTGTGTCACCTGTCCAATGTCCATGTCCATTGTCTAGATGAGTTATGCTGATTCATGCTCGTTTGGCGCTCTGCTTTATTCGTCTGCAGGTCCCTCGAGTGACTTCGACCACTCCCCATCCTCCCCGTTCTCCTCTCTCGAGACCCTAATGGGTCCCCGTCTTCGGCACATCAACTACAATTATCCATTCGATACGTCAGACATCAAGAGATGTATATGCACAGAAGCAAAACGTACACGCACACAGACACGCAGACACACAGACAAAGACACACAAAGACTTACACACGAACATATGCACGCACACTCATGTAAACACACACATAGACACACACGGAAACGCACACAGGCACTCACATATATGTATACCACACACACATGCATGCACGTACACACAGATACACACACACTGACGCACACAAATAAACACCGACCCATTCACACATACACATGTGAACATGCGCAAACATGCACAAGCACAAACGAACATTCACAGGCAAAACACACAGACACACATAGATAGTCGTCATTTCGTCTGCATGTGTCCATCTGTCTGTCTGTCTGTCTGTCTGTCAGACTCTGTCTGTCTGTCTACCTCTCCTTCCGTTCGTCTCTCTGTTAGTGTACTTGTCATTCAATCTATCTCTGCTTCCTTCTTCTATTTTGTCTTTTCCTATAATTATATCTATCTGTTCTTCCACCAATCTGTATTTCTGTATCTCCGCCATTTCACTTGTATGCTCCTTCGTTCTTCTACCCGTCCGCTTGCCTCTCATTATATGTATCTCTCTCTCTCCTTTCGTCTTTACATGTATGCATTTCTCGGTCTATCTGTCTTCTAACGGGATTCAGCCACACTTTTCTTTCACCTGTCGTTAATCCACTCCTTCTTCGGCTTGCTTATACCTACTCACAAGTCCGTTCATTTATCCGTCTGCATCTCCATCTTTCTACCTGTCCGTACATCCACCTGTCCGTACGTCATAATGTCATCCATTATATTAATTCCGGGAGCAAACGACGGCGACTGCATCAAGTGTCCGGTCGCTAGGGACGGCGAGTCCCTAGCAACAGGTATACACAAAGCGAATTTGCCACAACAATGGACCGATGGTTCGATGGCTCCCCTTTGTCTGTCTGTCTCTCGCGTTCTGCGGACCCAAACGACACGTTTTGTTTGAGTCGGTGTCAAGTCCCAACATGTCGCGGCTTCGCGGCTGCGTCGGCTGCGGCGTCGGCGAAAATGCGATGTAGAAATTGCGGTTGGCCTCGACGGTTATACAGCTCGAGATGATTAATCGGACTGGGGTCGACTTAGCAACAGAGACTTTATGAAGCCACTGCTGACAGGAGGACATTGTGAGTTCGCGATCCACGTGATAAAACGGATTCCGTTGCAAGCATTCTGATTCATGTAATGTGGACACTGGACAGACCTGTTGACTATGTGATCTTGCTCATGGATGGGGTGGGGACATCACTTGGAAATTTGTAATTGAATTACGAATATTACGAATGACGTTGGGACATGAGGTGATATGCGATTTTTCAAATGACAAAATTCGTGGGAAAATGCAATTGAATCTGCGAATTACATGTTGTTTTGGAACATGATATGCAATTTCGATTTTCAATTTTAAAGAAAATCATGAGAAAATTTGATTGAAAAAAGTAAAAATCATTTTTGGACGTGAAGTAGGACTACCATTTCAGATCAAAGATGCAATCATGGGAAAATGTAACCGAAATACACACACGTAAATTCAAATTATTTCCATAATGACATGATCAAAAATTACCCATTCACGCGTTCCATGCTTACATGCATAACCAGTGGTGCCATCAGTTTTTAATCATCTTTATTTTTATAAACCGGAGCCACAGAGCATAAAAATGCTTGGGGTGGGGGATAGGCACGTCGCAGATAATTAAATTCCAAGAAGCGTGCCTGTCTGTCTCTTTGACCGTTCGTTCATTGACTTCAATCTTCCATCCATCCATCCAGTGATCACTCCATCAATCTATCCATTCATCCATTCGTTCGTCATTCTGCAGTCGATCAATCCATCCATCCATACATCTATCCGTATGACTATCCTCATAGCCCCATCTCTCTCTCTCTCTCTCTCTCTCTCTCTCTCTCTCTCTCTCTCTCTCTCTCTCTCTCTCTCCCTCTCTCTCTCTCTCTCTCTCTCTCTTTCTCTCTCTCTCTCTTTCTCTGTTTCTGTTTCTGTGTCTCTGTCTCTCTTTCTCTGTCTCTCTTTCTCTCTCTCTCTCTCTTTTTGTTCTCTCTCTCTCTCTCTCTGTCTCTTTCTGTCTCTCTCTCTTTGTCTCTGTCTCTCTATTTGTATGTCTCTCTCTCGCTCGCTCTCTTTCTTTTTCTCGCTCTCTCTCTCTGCCTCTCTTTCTGTATGTCTGTCTTTCTCTTCCTTTCTCTCTCGATCTCTGATCTCTGTCTATCTGTCTGTCTGTCTCTCTCTCTATCTCCATCTCTCCTCCTCTGTCTCTCTGTTTGTCTGTCTGTCTGTCTGTCTGTCTGTCTGTCTGTCTGTCTGTCTCTCTCTCTCTCTCTCTCTCTCTCTCTCTCTCTCTCTCTCTCTCTCTCTCTCTGACCTCTCTCACTGTAGTGCTGCTCTCAGGTGTGTCTGTTGACGATTGGCATTTGCAGCGTGCAGTGTCGACGAGAGTGACTGCGAATGTCCAAACGCCTACTGGGATGAACCGTCCAAGAACTGTGCTCAGCCTCTCATCATAGCCCTCGAACACCACATCTCATCGTCCACCAGCGACGACTCCGCCGCAGAACTCCTTCGAATCAACACGACCTGCATGTAAGCTTCCATCAATGATATAATGATTAAACCGAATTTGAGGAGTAGGCTAGGTCTATTGTGGGGCGCGGTGGTGTAGTGGGTATACGTTCGTTGCCTTGCAGCCGGAGGGTTGCAGGTTCGAATCCACCTCAAGCCGCCGCGTAGGGACCATGGACAAATCCTTCACTCACAATTGCTCAGCGCTTCGGCGTGAAAACTCCAATTTAGTGTCTGTTTTGTAGGCGGGAGCGCTTCTGAGTAGAAACTGGAAGGGGCACTACAACAAGTGCACATGCATACAAATCAAATCACGACCTCATCCTAGTAGGCTACTCGATTTATTCAGTACAGTGTAGGCTTACATATCCTCATCTCACTTTTGCACGTATTTTCTATCAACAGTGTAACAATTTGTAGGCTACCTTTAGTCCTTTCTTTAGTGAACAGAATAGCATTAATTGTTGAATAAGCTTACATCACAGAACAGCGAAAGCGCTGTAGGCCTACGCTATATATATGTTATCTTACTACACTTAAGCAGGCCTACCTTGTTTCATCTTTCTACAAGCGATAAAACGACAAACATTTCTATTTTCATTCGGTTATTTGCACATCATATATTGCTGCGCAATGCCTTCCGTCAGACGTTCTCATTATTTTATTCAATTTTCACCGACTTTTACATAGAGAAACAGTACGAAAAGTTAACGCTCGTAACATTATTATCCATCACGAAAATATGGCCGACGTGCATAGACTACAACTTTTTAGAATTATTTCTGAATTACAACAAAACGTGGAGTTAGACTTCTGGCTACGCTTTATCTATTCTGTGCTGCCAGTCAAAGTTGCGCAGGGATGGCTTTGAGTCTTGACTGCTGAGACAAAGCCATGGCACTGAATCCCGCACCAGGCGTATACGCACGATTCTAAGAAGGAGGGGGTGAATCAGGCCAAGATTACTCTAGATGGATAGGCCTATAGCCTAGTTAGCACAGTACACTGCTAAAAAACAACCGCTTTTATAAAAGGAAATCTGCACTTTAATACGAATATATAATTTTACGGGATATTCTTAACAGCGTATGCCCAATATAAATGATCAAAAAGAAACCTGTATTTTTTAGAGATTATGCACTTGAGGCGTAAACATGCATTAGCCTCTGCCTGATATATAATCTTAGTAACTAAGGCGCTTTAGCAGCAACATACACGTGCAGTGGCGTAGCCAAGGGGATGGTTTTGGGGGTTAAACCCCCATTGGCTTAGGAAAAAGTTTTTAAATGTTATTTATCCTCATAAATAAGAAAAACAATTGCTTGTAGTAACATTGTTTTTCTTACTTTGTTCACTTTTGTTACTTTATTCCCTTTTTATTTACTGTAATATTGTTGGGTTGGTGTCAGGAATGGCATCCGGCCAGGCCATAAACCCCAGCCCCACCCCCCATAATAAATTCCTGGCTACGCCACTGTACACATGTTGAATAAATCGCAGCGAACGACATACTTACGTAGCGCAAACTGTTTACATTGATGACGCGTGAAAAACTTCGGCAATGTTTACGTATTAATGGAGTCACTTAGCAATAAAAGAAGAAGAGACAAGATCCGCACGTGACCGATATCGATCAGATCTCGTGCTTCTTGCTCGATGCTGAGCCATCCCATTCGCACTTCCACGACACCGGCTATCTTGCTCTCTGTCTGTCTGCCTGTCTCTGTCTGCCTCTGTCTATGTCTCTGTCTCAGTTTGTCTGTCGTCTGTCTCAAGGATTCAACTGATTCAGGTAACTAGTTGGCCGTTCTGCATTTGTTCCCACTATAGTAGGGTTGTTTTATATTTGCTTGCTGATTTAAATCAAACTGACGAAACAATGATTTTAATTGTAAACTGTAGCACAAGATGTTGCAAGTCCAATAATATTTTTCGTTTCCATTTTTTCTCGTTTTTCTGTTTTATATTTCTGCGGAGAAAACTTCTAATTGTTTTAATTCTATTCGGGTTCTGACATTTTATACGACCATGTCTTGAGGTATGGCATGATTGGCATCCGACGTTGTGACACGTCATAGGAAGCATCATCTGCGTTGCCATGGTAACGTATCACTGTCCCCCACCCCTGGGTTGCAGCTGCTTGCATCGTCTCCAAGGGTCATACGCGTGACTGAGACCTCATGGGCTGCGGTGTTGGACGCACCTCTGCATGCTAACACTGACCACTGGTCAAGCGTTTGACCATGCATGGGCGTTTGTTTGTATGCCAGGGGTCAACGCCCAGGAGTCAATCATGCGGAATAGGTCACCGTGAGTTCAATACCGTTGGCTGGTACGGAGGCTGGTGGGTGCTTAATAGCTGCTCAGTGATACATCCATCAACCGGCAGATAATTCGTCTGCTGCTCTGAAAGATGCAAATACATGTACATGTAGATAGCCAAGTACTTTAAAGCCAAGAATGAATATTGAATTTTTAGCCGTTTTTGAAGTAGGGAGTGAATTTGAGGTACGAAGAGAGAGTGGAAGTAGATTCCATTTGGGAGCAAAGGCATGGAATGCACGCGAGCCTATAACTGTTCTGCATCGAGGCTCAGCTAAAAGACCCATACTTGATGATCGCAGGCAACGAGAATCGTAATCGTAATCGTACATTTATATAGCGCCCCTCCAAGAGAACTCCTCAGAGGCGCTCCCGACCTGACACCAAACCACAATCAAAGAGAATGGTTTTCAAACGCTTGCGGAAAAGGGGCAAAGAAAGACAAAGGAGCTCATTACGGAGACTAATAGGTAACTTATTCCAGAAAGACGGACCGACCATAGCAAAGCTTCTGTGCAGCACTGTGGAAGATCGAGCCATAGGGACAACTAGGCACCATGCGTAGCAGAGAGAAGGCATCTACTACGATTTGGAATGGATAGCACAGGTACACAGAGTTCCATAAGATAAGTCGGAGCTTGGCCTGCTAGGAAATTACGCATGAACATTAGAATCTTAAATTCAATACGTTTTTGCATTGGCAACCAGTGCAGTTCTTCCCGTATAAAATGTGATATATGCCCAAACTTTGGTATGCCGCCAATCAGGCCAGCCGCAGCATTCGTCAATAAAATTGAGGAATTAATTACAGTCAGAAAATAAATAAATATTGTCACATAAAATTTGTAAAAAATACAGAAAAAGAGTCGAAAATTAAAAACGGAAAAAACGAGATTTTATACCGTGAAGAAGAAAAAGCAAAGAAACTTTTTTACAACTATGCCTCAATAGTCTGTTAGATACCTGATTAGATATCACATTAGTCATCTCACTAGGATAGCTGTCTAGAAACTCGGTTGATACCTTGACAGAAAAGATTTCGAGACCGCAGATTGTAACTTATTAATGCGTGAAAGGGTTAAGCCCGCATAGATGGCACTACCATAGTCAACTCTCGTGCTGCCGTGCATGTGGTGGTGGTGGTGGTGGTGGTGGTGGTGGTGGTGGTGGTGGTGGTGGTGGTGGTGGTGACGACGACGACGATGATGACGATGATGATGATGCATACGCCTATAATATAAACCTTCACTCGGAGCAATCGACAATGGAAGAAGCACAGACGACTTCAGCAACAATTGCTATTGTAACAGTAGCAACATTTTTACCGACCAAGATTTCACACGACACAACGACGAATTGCCTTTAATTCGGTTGTCACGACGACCAAGAATCCATTCCGCACAACAGAACCAGTCATAAGTCATTTTGCTTTTTTCCCGTCACTCCACAATCACCCTCCCCCCCCCACCCCACCCCCACCCACTTTCTCTTCCACGCCCGTCGTATCTCCACTCAATCCCCCGGATTTCTTTCCCCGCCTGCCTTCCACCCATCCATTGTTCTTCCTCCAAGACTGTCACAGTATATATACGTATCGATCATCCGTTTCCTTGATCGGCGTCCGGTCGTAAATCGTCCCATCGCCCGGGATGGTCGTCCGTCCTTCGGTCGGTCGGTCGGTGGCTGCGTCGTCGCCGGCCGATGCCCCGCCGCCGTCCCTTGGCGCCGTGTTCCGCGGAGGGCAATTGGCCTTCGTCCATCGTCGACTGTGCTGCTGATAAAATTGTGGACCTCGCAGGAACGAAGTCTACGGTTCGTCGGTGGACGGCAGGCTTACTGGATCCGCTTTTAATCCAAGGATATATAAGGGGGATTGGGAGATTGGGTGGAATTGGGTGGTTGGTGGATTGGGTAATTGGGTGGGTTAGGTGGATTGGGCCTTTTGTGGATTTGGTAATTGGGTGGGTTGGGTGGATTGGGGGTGGCGGATTGGGTTAGGTAATTTGGTGAATGGGTGAGTTGGGTGGATGAGAAGGATTTGATGAATTAAAGCGATGGATGGATGAATGGATGGATGGATGGAAAGGTTAAGGCGGGTGCATGAAAAGTTTGAGTGGCTCCGATGGATAGATGGATCGGTTCGATGTCTGGAGATGAGTGTCTGGGTTTATCTGAGGGATAGAAGGACGGGATGGATAAGGTGGATGGACGACGAGAAACATGGAACGAATCGAGTGGATGCATGGATAACTGGATGAAGGTATGTGGATGAAGGGCGGGAGTAGTGGTTCCGGACGTTGAGATGGATGGATTTAGTTGGATGGAGTGATCCTATCAGATACCGTGGTATATTAAGTTTATCTAGTTTATGAACAGATGGAAATTTTTTAATGCCCTTGCATTTGTTATTCCTTGCATTTCTGCAGCACTAAAACGTTTCCCGTGACATGATTTGTTTCTACATGTCGAGCCCTGAATAACAATTATATGGTTCCAATCAATCAATCAATCGATCGATCAATCGAATGATCAAACAACTAATCAAAAATCAACCAATCAATTAATCAAAAATCAATCAAACTCAATCAATCAAAATCAATCAATCAAAAATCAGTCAAAAATCACACTCAAAAATCAATCAATCAATCGATCGATCAAAATCAATCAAAAATCAATCATTCAAAGATAAATCAAGTAATCAATCACGTAATCAATCAGTCATTCAGTCGATCAACGATTCAATCAATCAGTCACTCAGACAGTTCTTTGATCGATCAATCAAGCAATCCAAATTTATATGGCGCCGCTTTAAAGTCTCAAATTAATGGCAAATTTTTTTATGTTTGTATTGCTTCCGAAATATCAGATAGAATTTCATGATATAATATATTTGACTAATACTGTCGCCGTCTGAAACCCTTTGGTGCTCTACTCCGGATTGCTTTATCTCCCTTGGCGCTGAATAAATTTACAAATGAATGGATTCGATGTGACGTGGCATCAACGACTCGTCACGATTCAGTGAACAGCGTTACAGTTGGCTGGACATCGAGGCACCAGTGGTTCTTGAGGACAGGGAGCCAGAGCAGCGTCTTTCCTCATGAAGGTCCAACGAATTAGTTCCAAGTTAAACGATTCGTCTAGTCATCTCACAATCAATGATGGTGGCTAAATTCCTTGTGTGTGTGTGTGTGTGTGTGTTGTGTCTTCGCGCGCGCGTGTGTGTGTGCGTATGTGTGTTTGTGTATTTATGCATGCATGCATGTATGTATACAGCTTGAATGTGCGCATGCATGTTTCATAATCACGGTCATTGGCTGTTGTAATTGTAATTGTAATCGTGCATTTATATAGCGCCCCTTCAAGAGAACTCCTCAGAGGCGTTCAGAAGAGCTGTTGCTATAGAGGCATAGTTATGGTCATGATTAATAGTATACTAATGCATATACAAGCCTACATAGTACACCCCTTCATACTCACGTCTACACATGCTTCTTTTCGTTCATGGATACAGTAACTGTTACACATGAATTTATGCACAAACGCTTAATGCATACATGCATACTTGTACATTAGCATATACACATAGACACACATACACAAACACGCACATAAACACTTATATACATACTCACATACATACATACATACATACATACATACATACATACATACATACATACATACATACATACATACATACATACATACATACATACATACATACATACATACATACATACATACATCCATACATGCATATATACATATATAACATGAATTACGCACGTACATACGCATATACACAGACACAAAGACACACACACACATACCTACATACATATACACACACGTATATGCATGAACGCATACATATTGGGCACATACATTTTGTGCTATATTTTCAACTGGTGACGAAGGCAATAGATGTCGTGGTTGCTATTCGGTCTCAGAATATCATTCAGCGCCAAATAAATGAAATTCGAGACAGAAGAAAACGAGAGACAGTCGATCGGCGTTTGTCATTAGCTGCCATTGATTCTTTTGTCTTTCTTCTTCCGACGGACTACAATGCCTCGGATGATGGTCGAATGTGATGGGCACAATGAATACAAGATTTGCATATCTGTTTTATAAATAGATCCATGTAATGCAAACGAAGGTATTATGCTTGCCGAAGACAAATACGGCATACCTGAAGACAATAGCGCGCATTACAAAAAACAATGCTGCTCTGGAATATCATTAATCATTAATTACAATGATAAAAATTGTTGATCCAATACACGTTCTTCGACACAGGCAGCAAAGCGAGAAGATGTAAAATACCACAATACTCTTTTTGTCTGCATATCATGAATTAAAGTCCGATCAGAGAGTTACCGAACAATACATTGGCACAAATTGCCAGCGTTACACTTACACACAGTGTCACACATGCATACACATTACACACGCATGATACATGCATGCATACCCACATGCAAGCATTATACATACACACATACCACCATGTACATACCAACATGTATGCATGCATACACCAGCATGTATGCATGCATACATAATATATGCAATGCAGAGGCGCTCATTCTCTGTGGTTGGTCCAAACAACCTGGAATGGACTTCCCTTGACTATGCGACACCTCCCAAGCTGTTCTCAACTTCACAAACTGTTGAAGCCTGTTTTTTTCGCTTGATCTCGGTCGGGAGCGCCTCTGAGTAGGTACCTTGAAGGGGTGCTATATAAATTACGACTGATTGACTGATATACACTACTTGCATATACGAACATGCATACATACATACATGCATGCATGCATACATACATACATACATGCATGCGTGCATTCGTGCCATAACCATGACCCTAACCACCAGACATTTTATTGCGTTGAAAGCATCTTGCAAACATAACATAAACAAACAAACAAACATTGTATTTTTAGTCAACAAAAGCACAGGGAGAGAAGTCCTTAAAGGGCTTTTTCCCCGCTGACATGGCTACCCATAATAATGTTGATGAAAACATAACAACCGGTTATGCAAAATAATAATTGGTAAAATTTCAAGTGCATAGCTAGTTAACTGAACTCTATGACTCTTAAACAATAAACACAATAATAATTATTATAATAATTATTGATGTCTGCATCGAGCACAATAATTATGTGAACACGCTGCAGAGGACAGCAAATTGAAAGGAAAGTCTAGTGGTGGGATCAATCAACATTCATGTACCCAGAACCAATAAAATAACCAACGTTTTCTTTTGACTATCGTAATCGTAATCGTTATCTCGAGGTTACTACAGTGCCCACAAAAGCAAAGTCGTGTTCGGAAAGTGCTTACTCACAGGTGCTTAATCAAAACAAAATCGATAGGCAGAGAGTCAAGATCGGGAGAGGCAGGCAGGCAGGCAGGCAGGCAGGCAGGAAGGCAGGCAGGCAGGCAGGCAGGCGGGCAGGCAGTCAGGCGGACGTCTAAGGTGGGTGATGTTTAGAGTTGAAATGACAAGGGACGTCAGGAGAAGAGGAGGAATCAGTATGGGATTTGTGAAAAAGCAATGTTTTCAGTTTTGAGTCGCAGACCTGCCGAGAGATTGTAAAATGTGAGAGGCTTGGAAAAGAAAACCGAATGGCGACAGGAAGATTATCCGGTGTTCCAAGTCCTATATACATGTAGGGCGAGCACGTTTGATCGAGAATGTCGGTGTTTCATTTCTGATGACAATTCCTCGGTATACCTTGAGGAGGACACAACATTTTCGGGATTGGATCAGGACCCTACGCTAAACAAGTCAAGTAAATGCTTCGAGACAAAATACAACGCATAATATATAATATATCTAAACATAAATTCAGGTGTCTGTTTAATTCGAATCTTCTAAACGCGCCCATACACTCGTGCAGCGTTCTGTATTAGGCCTATGATGTTCCTTTTTGGTAAACTTTATCGCATGGCTTTTTAGCGTGCAGTTCTACACAAAATGTATACTACTGTGGTTCTAACTGGATTTTTGCCGTTGTAGAAGCACTACTGCGCAGCTAAAAATAGTAGGAAAGATGATTGTCATCCGATTGGGAGTAATTTATCACGAAGGATGGGAAGGAAAATAATGGGGTTGTGCAGTTCTAAAGATTCCGTTAAAAATGTCCTACTTTGTCGCCCATCAGCTACTCCAAATTTAATTAAATTTTTACGATGGAAAAAATAACATTTATGAATTGAATTTTTTGAAAAATTGAAGTCTAACACAAGACTAAGAATTATTATCAATACAATTCAGCACGACCAAGTATTCCCGCTTTCTTAAAAAGCGCTTTCTAGTGTCTTAACAGACACGCAAGCTACGATATCGTAAACTTTTTCTCTGCGGTGCAGTTTATACTTTCTAATGCTGATGTCTCTAACCGGTGCGTTTGTTTGCAGCGCCTGGCACCAGACGAATTCGTGCTACCAACAGTTGCTACGGAAGTGTCAGAACAACGAAATCGCCAGACAGGAAATCCAGATGCACATCGGAAGATACCGAGTCTACTCTCTCACGTGCTCCGGTCACAGTAAATGTAGGTCAACCAATCACTAGTCACAGTAAATGTAGGTCGACCAATCACAGGTCACAGTAAATGCAGGTCAGCCAATCGCCAGCTAGAATAAATGTAGGTCAACCAATCGCCAGTCACAGTAAATGCAGGTCAACCAATCGCCAGTTAGAGTAAATGTAGGTCAACCAATAACAAGTCACAGTGAATGTAGGTCAACCAATCACCAGTTATAGTAAATGTAGGTCAACCAATCGCCAGCTAGAATAATTGTAGAGGTCGACCAATCACCAGTCACGGTAAATACAGGTCAACCGATCGCTAGTTACAGTAAATTTAGATCAACCTATAACCAGTCACAGTAAATGTAGGTCAACCAATCACCAGTTACGGTAAATTTAGATCAGCCTTTAACCAGTCACAGTGAATGTAAGTCAACCAATCGCAATGGCTGCTGCTTCATTGCAAACATTCATCAGCCAATTATTAAAAACTTATCGTCCGTTTATCCATCCATCCATCCATCCATCCATCCATCCATTCATCCATCAATCCATGCTTCCATTAATCCGTTCATCTATCCAACCATCCACTAATTCATCCTTCATTCACTGATATCGATGTTGATGATGATGACCTTGATGATGATGATGATGATGATAACGACTTGGAGAATTTACTGACCTTGCGAGCGCAACAAGTGCACTTTAAATATCAATGTTGATGATGATGACGACGATGATGATGATAACGACGACGACGACGACGACGACGACGACGACGACGACGACGACGACGATGACGACGACGACGACGACGACGACGATGATGATGACGGTGACAGTGTTTGTTGTGGTCATGGGCACGGATTCATCTTTGATATCCTGCGTTGGATCATGCGTCTTTGCGCCAGTGGGGATCTGAAAGACAAAGTCCGGGTGTATTTCCAGGTGAATGGACATTTTCCTGGACATATTCCCCCGGACATATCTCCCAACAGCTCCCCCGGACAGTTTCTCTCCCTCCCCCGAAATAGGACATCTTCCCCTATTCCGAAAAGTGGCGAATTAATAATAGCCATGGATGAAAGTGGATCATTATCTCTAAACAAATAATTATACATGTAAGTTTACCGAACTTTATATAGGCCTAAGTATTGATAAATTAGTTGTAAGGTAGGCCATTGTAGGTCTAGCTCATTGATGAATGCCGTCAAAGCAACTTACAGTCATCGCGCGTTTTATATTCCAGAACGGATGCTGTACTGGGACCAGTGGCGGCGCCAAGATTTTCGTTTGGGGGGCTGGATTTTCTGGAAAAAATTTCCTTTTTCAGTCGCCAAAATTTCTGACGACCTTTTTTTAAGTCATCGACCAAAATCCGAAGAAAATTTTCCATTTCGCCGTCAAAAATTCGCACGACCTATTTTTAGTCATTTGATCGAAATCTTCGAAAATGGTCCTTTTTCATAATCCGCCAAACTGTCTGTCAAACCTCGTGCGTACTTTTACGCTTATTGGGGGGGGGGGGGCCAAAGGGGGTTAATCGTGCAAATATTTATTTTTACATGGGAAAAAATGGATGGCCATTTCTAGGAGGCTTAGCCCCCCCCAGCCCCTCCCCTAGCCCCCCTAGCCCCCCTAGCGCCGCTACTGACTGGGACTAGTAATCTATATTATAAGGCAGAAATTCCATATGTTTGTTTGTTTGTTTATTTATTTGTACGCTTTTACTATCCCCTGCAGAATAGGCTCGGAAATGAAACAGAGTCGGTTTAAAACAATTATTGATATCGATTCTTACCCAAATTATAAGCTCATATCAACTATTTTCAGGTTTTAACTCACTTTAAAACAAGAAATATTTGCGTTTTAAGACAGATTTCATCAATAAATGATAACGCTGGCACTGTGGTGAAGAGTATACTCCGCATGACGTCATACCCGCCCAGTAATAATATCCGTAGCGCCCCGCAGGGACGGGTTACGTTTGGCTTTTTGGAGAAGCGAGGTGGGGTGGAGGGTTGGCGAAAACCCGAAATTTAGCAGTCAACGATGGGTACCAGAGTGGGGAAGTGTTTAAAACCCGAAATTTCACTTTAGAACTCGAGTTATTTGCGTTTTAAGACAGTTCAAAGCGTTTTAAAACAGATTTCATAGCTCACGCGTTGGTAAACAGTATCGAGCTTCAGTAAAAGAGTCTACAGCCCGAATGACGTCATACAAGCCCAGTAATAATTTCCCTAGCGGGGCGTGTTACGTTTGGCTTTTTGGGGAAGCGGGGTGGGGTAGAGGGTTGGCGAAAACTCGAAATTTAGCGGTCAACGTTGGGTACCATAGGGGAGTGGTGTTTAAAACCCTAAATTTCCCGGGCAACGCCGGGTTACACATCTAGTATCATATATAGTCAAAATCGGTGGATGAAACGTACGTGGAGGGTAACTGTCCGGGGAATATGTCCGGTGGAATATTTCCAGGTTAAAATGTCTGGGGAAATATGTCCAGGGGAAAATGTCCGACACCCGTACTTCCAAATGTAATTTCGCTATAATAGAAACAAATATATCATTAGATCATTGAATTGAAATGACGTTTGATTTCGAGTGGTTTTCATACATAATGGTCATTAGGTCGTTGGGATTGGCCTTGAAACAATCAGACGAATAAATAACAAAACTGTAATGAATTATTTTGAGGCGCTTCATAACTTCCAGGTGCACTATAATAGTAAACAGTGAGTCATCAACGTCAAAGAGTTTCACCATAATAATGATCAATAAAATATATGCGCCATATAAATTCAAGGTGCACTTTCGAACCACGAATCATCATAGAAGAGGAGTAGGAGGAGGAGGAGGAGGCCCATCATGATGTCATGCCAGGCATTCGTCATCTAAACTACCCGGATGCACTCTGGCCACCGAGGACATTTGCGACTAATTAAACGTGCGTTGTTTCGGTATAGAGAAAAAATTACTGGTCCTATAAATACAAAGAATGGTGAGCAGTCATTATCAGTCGTCGTTGTCGTCGTCGTTGTTGTCGTCGTCGTTGTCGTGATGAATCGATATATCAGTCATTGGCTGCATGTATGGTCGTCGTTGGACACGAGAGGTCGTCAGTGCGTTTGTCATCAATGCTTCTATTCAGAAATGCATTAGCTATGTATACGTGAACGATCCTTTGTATGTATTCATATATCTATGTATATACATAGCTATGTATGTATATATATATATAGCTATGTATACGTGAACGATCCTATACATATATATAGCTATGTATACGTGAACGATCCTTTGTATATATGTATATATATATATACATAGCTATGTATACGTGAACGATCATTTGTATATATATACAATATATATATATATAGTTATGTATATATATAGTTTTTACACCGTTGCGATGTTGTCAAGGAAGATATTAATCCATACACCATGCGACCCATCCCTCCGCAGAGTGCTTCTGTCCGTCCATAAAAACATGCATTCATCCATTCATCCATGATGTTAATTCTTCTATCCATTCATCGTCACGTCTATTCATACATCCATCCGTGAATCCATGCATCAATCCATCCATCCCACCACCCATCCATACAACCTTCCATTCATCCATCCGGCCACACGTGTGTCCTACCCATTCAACCTTCTATCCATCCATACATGTATCCATCCATACATCTATCCATCCATACATGTATCCATCCATACATCTATCCATCTATACATCTATCCATCCATACATCTATCCATCCATACATCTATCCATCCATACATCTATCCATCCATACATCTATCCATCCATACATGTATCCATCCATACATCTATCCATCCATACATCTATCCATCCATACATCTATCCATCCATACATCTATCCATCCATACATCTGTCCATCCATACATCTATCCATCTATACATGTATCCATCCATACATCTATCCATCTATCCATTCATACATCTATCCATCCACGCATCAATCGATCTCTCCATATCATCCAATCATCTATCCATCCATGCTCTCCCATCCGTCCAACAGCTATACCTCATCCTTCATACACCATTCCATTCATCCAGTCATCCTTATATTCATCCGTCCATCCAGTGGCGTAAACAAGGGGGTTTCGGGGGTTAAACCCTCCCCCATTGGCCTAGGAAAAAAGTTTTTTAAATGTTATTTATCCACTTAAAATTAATAAGAAAGACAAAACAATTGCTTGTAGTAACATTTGTTCTTCTTACTTTATTCCCTTTGTTACTTTATTCCCATTTTATTTACTGTAATACTGTTGTTTTGGTGTCAGAATGGGCATCCGGCCAGACCAAAAAATCCAAATCCCCATCATAAATTCCTGGCTATGCGTCCATCCATCCATCTGTTCGGCCATACGCCCAACTACACGTCTTCCATTTATCCACCAATCCATCTACATGAATTGTCCTCATGTATAATAACCATCCTCTCTGCGTGGCTCAAGCCATAACACAGCGCCACAAAAATCTATTTACATATAAACCCGGCTCTTCTCGCCGTTCCTTCAGCCCCCATTGCACAGGGATTTTACGACCGCAGGGAGAGCGTTCTAGCGCCGCCAGGAACGACACAAGGTCCTTGTAATGGTATGCCACCGCACGGACTTCGCATTCTGGTCATACAGACCGCATATAATATATTATTATATAAAACCGTTTAATACGTGGCCCTATCTTTTACGACCAGCAGTAATAGACCGTTATTCGACGCTGTAAAATTAAGCATTAATTGGCGGTTGAATAGCGTAGCGCATTCGATAATAAATGTTAACAACGGGAGTCGCAAATGCGTTGGTGGGTCGTTCGGTGTAATGGTGAACACGGCTTGCGTCCCAGCAGTAATTGAAGAGTTGCAAAGTTGCCGCCGAGCGGGGAACCAGCGTGTTTAATCGGCCACAAAAGCAGACGATAAGCAGAGTTTCATACGCATGCGCGCGTCGTTCTTCGACATAAATTGTTGTCTAGTGCCTTTTAGATATTCATCGAATGTATACCATAGACTGAACGTGAGAGATGTGTGTTATGTTGCTTTAAAATATATTTCAATATTTTATGGAGTACTTTCGGCGTTTAAGGTGTGTAGCTCCCGAGCGCGGCTTTGGGTCTCGCTCAGACAAAATTGGGGCATTTGAATTTACATGAAAAATTCGGGATCTCCATGATGCATGACGTTCTTCGCTCATCTTTGCAGAACACCGACGTGTAATACTTAATTAGTCTTGAAATTGCGATGCTCAGGAAATTTGTTAAAATGACAAACATTATTTTAATAATGATAATAACATTAAAAATATTAATAATAATAATAATTATAGTTATTATGATAATATTATTACAATATTACAATGCATACAGACATACATACGTACGTACGTACGTACGTACATTACATGCATACATGTACATAGATATAGAATTATACATACATTAATACATACATGTAGATGCAGACACATTACATTGTGAGGTACGTTAGTGTAGAGGCATTTTTGATGCCTTGGAACCGGAGGGTTGCAGGTTCGAATACACTTCATGCCACCGTGTATCGACCTTCAGCAAGTCCTTCACTCGCAATATCACTCATGCGTCTCGGCGTGAAACACCGATTCAGTGTACGCGCTGTAGTCAGGAGCGTCTCAAAGTAAAAAAAATGAAGAGGCGCTGCTACAAGTGCACGTATACATATACACGTATACGTGCATGCCTGTACTCATTAAATACATCATACCGCAGAGATCATGTGCCCAGCCTTGACAAGCAGTCTAATTACTGGCAAAAGTGCGGATTTATCGGGTGAATATCGGTAAAAATATAATCCAATTACATATCGTTCGTTCCTTCCCCGCCGCTAGGTGGCCGCGGCGCAGCGAACCATCGTGACGCCAATGATCATCGAGTGGCCATATTAATAAGGACCGTAAGGCTTTTGCTTCGCTATTATGTATACTCTCTCACCTTCGCTGCACGGTCGCACTAGCTGCGTGTGTCAACTCTATAATAATTATTATAGGTGACTTCGTTGCTATAGTCACCGCACACCTGCGCTTTGAATAGAATTTATTGCTCTGTGCATGTGTACAATAGAACTATTTCTGTCTCTCGGTTTGGCAGTCTGTCCATCCGTCCATCTATCCATCCATCCGTCCGTCCATCTGTCGTTCATCTGTCTGTCTGTCTGTCTGTCTGTCTGTCTGTCTATCTGTCTCTGTCTTGTCCGTCCGTTTGTCTGGCAGTCTTTGTATGTGTATGCTTGTCTGCCGGTCGATCAATAAATTCATCCACCCAAATATACATCGATCCATCCATCCATTCGTCCATCCATCCATCTATCCACCTATCCATTCGTATATCCATCCATCCATTCGTCCATCTATCCGGTCCATTCAGCCATCCATCCAACTGTCCATCTGTCCATTAGTATATCCATTCAGCCAGCCATGCATAAATTCGTCCATCCATCAATCAATCCAACTGTCCATCTGTGTGTCTGTCTTTGTCTTTCTGTCTGACTGCATAATGTCTATCTTTAATATTTTTTCCGTGGCCGTTAGTAATGGAAATCTACCATCGTCACGCTAGATAGCCTACGTCCATCCATAACCATCTCACGTGTGCGTGTGTGCGTGTGCGCGTGTGCGTGTACTCCATTCCATCTCTGCATTGAGATGTAAAAATAATAGCGACGCTAAGTTAATCAGATGACAAAAGTTGTCAATAAATTCATCTCAGAATTTTCGATGTGGTTTTTACCATCCGATCGGGATGAATAGAGTCAATTCTGATCAAGACAATGGAACAAAAATAATTCATGGCTTATTGTTTAAATCATTGGTGCAAATCCCTCTTGATGTCGATGCCTGTCTCTTGTTGATGGATGGATTGATTGATTGATCGATCGATCATTATCATCATCATCGTCATCATCATTTGATTGTGCATCCCATCTAATGACGAGGCATCAATCAATCAATCAATCAATCAATCAATCAATTGTGCTGATCAATAATAACATTGTATATATATATAAATAAAATTAAATATATATATATATACGCTACAAAGTCACCGCTACATTTCTTTGTACGTGCACTTGTTATAGCGCCCCAAGAAGAATGCTAATCAGAAGCGCTCCCAACTAACAACGCGGACACTGAATCGGAGTTTCACGCCGAAGAGCTGAGCAATTGCGAGTGAAGGACTTGCCCAAGGTCCCTACGTTGCGACTTGAGGTGGATTCAAACCTGCAACCCTTCGGCTGCCATGCCATACATGTAGCATCCGTGTGCACTGTGCAATAGCCGTTAAAGTATTATAGTTATCATATAATTGCATATATATATATATATATATGTATTGTATTTTATTGCAATACGTAACATTCCATTATGCAATAGAAATCACATCAAATTATATATATGTTATATATTTTAAATATGTGTATATAATTATAATATATAATTATATATATAATATGTATTTTATTCATATATGTATCATAAATATGTATATATATACAATTATACATGTAATATGTATGTATATATATATAAATGTAATATATATATATACATGTACATGCAATATATAGAGAGTCTATGTACATAGACATTTATGTGTGTATGTATATATATAATTGTTCTGTTTTCCCTTTGTCTTAGATCGTCATCGTCTCGTCGATTGTTTCCTTCCTCATATCAAACCGACGCGCACCTGCTCCGAGGCATTCGACAGGTACTTCCGAAACTTCGTCAACGACAAACAATTCCGAAATGCCTGCAGGTACAACAACAGCGGAATCATTCCATTGTCTCCTGAAGCACTAGACGACGTGCATGCAGACAATTATTGACTAATAAAGCATCTGCTTTTAATTGGCTGTATATACCATGGGGTGGAGCGCTAATTATGGGTGCATTTTGCCTGGAGAGTATTTTCGGATGAGGCCGACCATGTTGCAATGTCTCCAATTTGTGATTTTTTTTAGCCTGGTCGTATTGAGCTGATGACAGGCATCTTTGACCTGTTTCCGTTTTGAAAGAGGAAATCTAGACATGTCTGTACAATGCAATTTGCGTAATGTCAATTATGTCCAATTACCCATTGAGTCTGGGGCAAAAGAAACGTTTTCTGGTTCACTAAAATGTTTTTTCAATATTATGCTATAGAAGGTTATGACGTGTCACGTCATGTCATGGAACACTGTGTCATATTATGTTTTGTTACGCCTTGTTTGGCTTTGTTATGCTATGATGTATGGCATGATGTATCATGCTACAAAATGTTGTGTTATGTCATTTTATGTTATTGTATATAATGCTATATTATGTTATCTTATACTATGCGATTGTACAACATGTTGTGGCATGCTATATGCCATGTCTGTTATGTTATGTCTACGATGTATGTCATGATATGTTGTGTTATGAAATTTTATGTCATGCCATGCTAGACTTTTGTAACGTCTTGTTATGATAGACCTATGTCAAGCTGTGTTGTGATAATAATAACAAGCCTATAGCTGTGCTATTATAACGTAACTTAGCGTAGTAAAACTTAGCGTATAATTACGTTCGTTACGTAGCGTTACGCTAAGTTTTACTACGCTAAGTTACGTTATAATTACGTTTTGTTACGTTATGCCTGGGGCGGATCGAGGGCCAATCCGGCCATGACTCCCATTTAGAAATTTCTTTATGTTTGACCAGCTATTCTGGCTCGGAAAGTTGACGTGCCCACCCCCCCTCCAATGACTACTTCCGTAGGCCCTCCTGATAAAATGGTATCTTTTTCTCTTTTACTTGGGAATTCGAAACAAATGACTAAAAAAGGGTCATCAGATTTTTCGGCGACCAAGACGGAAATTTTCCCTGTCCCAAGACCAAACATTTTGCCCCCCCTTCTTTGGAAATTTCTTTATCCACCCTTGCGTTATGCTGTCATGTATGTTATGATATGTTATATCATAAAGTGCTATGTTACTGTTAGCATATGCCATGTTATGCTATGTTGTTTTTATGTTATTCGGCCATGATTTAAAATACGGTGTCTAATTTATTATTTCTACGATTTCAGAGTTGTAAGCACAGCGATGAAATGCTTCCACGAGATAAAGACGGACGTCGGAGAGGCCTGCAACGAAGAGGCGGCGGATGAATACCAGCGGAACTACATCCAGCCGCTCGTCGACCAGACCAAGGACACGGTGACGTCAAAGTGCACGATGTCTCCGCCCTATGATCACTACTTCAACGTCGCGACGCCGTCTAGCGAACGGAACGCTTACTACGTGATGCCAGCATTAGTTGCCTTATTATTCCCCAGGTGGCGGCACGCCGTTTCATTAGCGTGTTGATGAAATCGAGACGGTAGTGGACGTTTTATTCGCCAGTGTTTGCTCAGCCGTGTAATACTGCAAGTAACTTAGAGAGAATGTCCTGCAGTTGG
>OX457045.1:8881325-8893825 GCA_949752735.1 Lumbricus terrestris | reverse complement strand
TAAGAGAATGAGATATATATATATATATAATATATTTTATATATAATTATACGTTCATCTCGTGTGTGTTTGTGTGTATATATTATGTATAATTGTTTATATATATACGCAGATAAAGTCCCTAGTATGTACATTTGTGCATGCAAGCACACATGAACATAATATGTAAATGTATAGATATAATATTATACGATATTCCATAATCATATAATATATAGATTCTATAATAATTATAACTATGCTGCGTCATGTCATATTAAGGTTTATGAGGAAAAGTTGCCATAATCTATCAACAAAGTCGTTGACTGTCAGCATCTTCCACGTGTGTGTGTGTGTTTTAATGTGTGCCTAACGAAGATAGGGCTAGTACTAAGAGGAGGAGGAGGAGGAAGAGGAGGAGGAAGAGGAAGAGGAGGAGACAGAGAGAAAGAAAGAGATAGGGAGTTAGACAGAGAAAAAGAGAGAGAAAGAAAGAGAGAGGATGAGCAGGTGATGGGAGAGGAGGAGTAGGAGTAGTAGGAGGATGAATGAAATTGAATATGGAGGAAGATGAAGAAGACGGTGGAGTTTGAGATGGAAGAAGAGGAAGTTGCTGTGGAAGAGAAAGAAACGAAGGAAGCAGAGGAAAATAATTGTATGAGGACGAACTTGAGATGATGGATGAAGAAAAGGATGCGGTAGAGGAAGTGGAAAAGCGAGAGGAGGTGGGAAAACGAGAGGAAGTGGGAAAACGAGAGGAAGTGGAAAACGAGAGGAGTAGGAGGAGGAAGAGAAGAGGGCGAATGAAGAGGCTAAGAATCAAAATGAGAAGCGATGGCCTCCGGACTAATAGGAACGGGAAGAGGAAGAGGGACTTAAGATGGAGAACGATCGGAAGAGGAGGAAGGGGAAAGGCGGTGGGGGTGGTGGTAAGACGGTGGATGGAGCTGTTGGAAGGGGTTGATTGGTATTCCAGGCAGCTGAGTGGCTTTCAATGATCCTCTGAATGGATGGGACGTCAAGGGAAGAGGCTCGCATCTTCTTCCGATGCATCCGGGCACATCCCCTTAGCACATACGCACAGGTACAAGAACACGGGCATGGAGACATGGACGGTTAGACACAGACAGACAGACAGAGGTTGAGGACGCTGGACAGATATGTACTGCGGAAGAGGGACCGTGCTGAAGAGGAGAAGGCAGTGGGGGGAGGGAAGAGGGCAGATGCATGAAGATAGAGATACAGACAGACGGACAGAGACGTGGATACGCAGAGAGACAGAGACAGATTGATAGATATATAGAGATAGATAGAGATAGAGAGATAGATAGATAGATAGATAGATAGATAGATAGATAGATAGATAGATAGATAGATAGATAGATAGATAGATAGATAGATAGATAGATAGATAGATAGATAGATAGATAGAGAAAGACAGACAGATATACAGACATATAGACAGAGAGACTGAGATATAGAGACAGACAGAGACAGGCAGAAAGAGACACAGAAACGGAGGCAGAGGCAGAGGCAGAGGCAGAGGCAGAGGTGGAATTGGCTGAGATGATTAGTCGAAGTAGAAAATAGTTGCAGCGTCAGATAATTCAAGACACCTTACAGCGTTATTGGCATCTTCTTCTTCATCATCGGGAGAAAAGGAGGAGTAGGAAGAGGCGTTGGAAGAGGAGGCGTAGAAGGTGGACGAGGAGGAGGAGTAGGAAGAGGAAAAGGAGGAAAATTAGAAGGAGTTGGAAGAGCAGAAGGACGAGTTGGAAGAGGAGGAGGAGTAAGAGAAGGAGGAAGAGATGGAGGATGAAGAAAAAGAAGAGGAAGAGGAGGACAAAGACGAGAACGAAAACGAGGAGTACGAGGACGAAGAGGAGGAGGGGATAGGAAGAAAAAGGAGGAAGAAGAGAAGAAGAATGACCAAGAGGAGGACAAAAAGAAGAGCAGAGGACAGGCGAAGGTGATATAGAAGTCGGAAGAAACGGAGGAGAAGGAATACTAAGAACAAGAGGAGAAGAATAGGGAGCAGGATTAGCGGGATGAAAAGGTGGAGGAGGAGAAAGAGGAAGAGTAGTGGTAGTGGAAGAGGGTTCGTCAGTCTGTGAGTGTGTCTGTTTGTGTATTTGTTTGTTTGTGTGGTTGTGTGTGTGGTTGTGTGTGTGGTTGTGTGTGTGTGTGTGTGTGTGGTTGTGTGTGTGTGTGTGTGTGTGTGTGTGTGTGTGTGTGTGTGTGTGTGTGTGTGTGTGTGCGTGTGTGCGTACATATACAGCTGTCTGTCAGTGCGTCTGTCTATGATTATGTCCGCCTCTTCAACTGTCTGTCTACCTCTGTATATGTCCGCGTGTCTGTGTGTGGGTCTGTCTGTATTTATCTATCTCTGTCTGTTTGTCTGTTTGTCTGTTTGTCTGTCTGTCTGTCTGTCTGTATGTATGTATGTCTGTCTGTCTGTCTGTCTGTCCGTCTGTCCGTCTGTCCGTCTGTCTATCTAGATTCTAGATCGTCCCTTTGTCTCCATTTCGCACGACATGATCGTCTAATGGACATAATTTCAACAACGTCTTTCTACCCTAGGCGTCCAACGTCTCAAATCTACGCCACCAACATACATGTAGCCAGAGAGAAAAAATCTCTCCTTATCCTTCGCTAAAGAGCCCCGAAGATTACAGACCACCCTCCTCTTCCCTCCCCTCCCCATACGCTGTTTCCATTAGGTGTTGATGAGCCGAGAACACGGAAGACCACTCAGACATCGAATGTCGCGACCTGCTTCGATTTCATCCGAGGTTGGAAGCGAATAGTTTTCTAGCGCTGTTGTTTTGGGTGCAGATTTATTTGCGCTATATTATTGTCTGTTCAAATGGATTGAAAAATGTTCGGCTGTGAATGGAGTTGGAGTACGGTTTATAATCATAGATGGGTGGAATGGAATGGGGGGATCTTCACGATGCTCTCAAAACTATGGGCGTGTCTGTGTGAGTGTGTGTGTGTCTGTGTGTATATGTGTGCGTGTCTGTGTGTATGTGTGTGTATGTGTGTGTCTGTCTGTGTCCGTGTGTCTGTCTGTCTGTCTGTCTGTCTGTCTGTCTGTCTGTCTGTCTGTCTGTCTGTCTGTCTGTCTGTCTGTCTGTCTGTCTGTCTGTCTGTCTGTCTGTACACGATGGTCTTTACTGTCTCCGTGAGGCAGAATTTCTCTAAGAAAATAGTCAGCATGCATGGAGTAGGTAACTATAATATACATGTAGTTATTGAAGAGGAAAATGAGATCTGATCTAATCTTATTTGATCTTATTTTATCCTATTTAATCTTACAACTCACAAAGCCATGCTATGGGGATCAGGGCCTCAATTTACGATCACTAACAGAACTCCAGGTTCAGCAGCTATAGTAATTCCGATGATTGATTGATTGATTGAATGCTTGATTGTTTGCTTGATTGATTGCTTTTTGAATGATTAATTGACTGATTGACTGATTGATTGATTGATTGATTGATTGATTGATTGATTGATTGATTGATTGATTGATTGATTGATTGATTGATTGATTGATTGATTGATTGATTGATTGATTGATTGATTGATTGATTGATTGATTGATTGATTGATTGATTGATCGAGAGTCCCTCTCCATAAAACTCGTTGACCATAATGTTAAACTACATTCAAAACCTTCACTATAAACAGTTGAACACCCTACCTCCCCATCCCCACCCCACCCCATCCCCGCTCGGCTGCTTTTGAAAAGGCGCTACAACAACAGACAAATGGAATTACAATTTATATAGCGCCGTCTTTATTAGATTATCGTCTGCGTTCGTGGATAGATCAACGGCCACCTGGCGACTGAAAAATAAAACTGTCGCCTCTTCCGGTGAAAGCGACATCTTGCGGAAATTAGTTAAACTCGACGGAAATCAGCAGATGGCGCTTCAACTTCCGGTCGTTGTCGACGCATGCGCAGAGAGGCAATCGATGCGAGAGAGAGAATTAAGGAGGCATTTATGCGCCGCCAGTCGAAAACAATTTCCAAGGAAAATCAATGACGAATGCCATTCTCATATATATATATATATATATATATATATATATATATATATATATTTACATGCATATATGCATATTATATATATATGTATATATATTATATATATATAGA
This sequence comes from Lumbricus terrestris, assembly GCA_949752735.1. NCBI lineage: Eukaryota > Metazoa > Annelida > Clitellata > Crassiclitellata > Lumbricidae > Lumbricus > Lumbricus terrestris. The sequence goes on along the minus strand of OX457045.1, from coordinate 8,889,681 downwards.
TTTATATATACATATTATATGTACGTATATACAGGGTGGCTCAAAAAAAAACGTACCACCGGGGAAAATGCGATATCTTCGCAGCCGATTGGTGTTTTTCTGCGAAAATTTCACAATTTGAAGGGGAATGAATATACAACAATCCCTGAAAGTTTCATTTGAAACTTTTCATGTTTGCAAAAGTTACAGCTGTTCAAACTTAAAATTTCGTTTTTTCAATTATCCGGAGAATCATGCTCCAATACAAGTGATTTCATTAGGATGTTTGGCAAATTACAACACACACACATTGATGATGATGTCATACGACCTCACTATGAGCTGTAAAGAAGCTGTTTATGAAGCAATCTGCTGGTATTTGGTGATATTTTATAGATTAAGGTCTCAATTGGTGAACCCAAACAATGAACGTCATGGGCAAAGTTTCTGCAAAAGATAAAATGGGAACTCGGACTTTGCATGAACAGAGACTGAGACATCGCGTGATCATAGCAAAATACCCAGTGAAAAGTGGAGCCTGAGCACATTGAAGACTATCTGCAAACGTGTTTATGTAACGAAGATCAGATGTCAGAAGAGAGGCAGGAAGTGGTCGCTTGATCTGACGGAAAAAGCGCGATTTTCACGAAATTCGCTTGGTAATCGAAAGGTCAAGTTTGCAAAGCAAATCGTGGTTTCGGCATCAGATATGCCGGCGTGTGTTGCGGCTGCAAGAAAAGACTGCAATTAATCCCATTCAGTAGGTTAGATGTCAAACTCATCATTGAACTCGCTTACCCAGACTCATTGAAGACCAGGTATGCTCTAACATCTGGTTTTATTATGCAGCAGGACAGTGCGCCTGCTTGCTCGCACGGCAAGGTTGATTATGATGGCGCTACCTTATTGACATCAACTGAAGTAAATGCATTGGCAAAGATGACTAACAAACTCGACCTCAGCCCTCTTGATTATCACGTCTGGGGAGCTATGCTGGAACGCTGCAAGACATTTAATCCCAAGTTGGAGAACATTGGCCAGCTGAAGCAAGTCTTGCTGCTAATGTGGGGTCCGTTGCCGCAGGACCCGACCAACAAGGCCATACTAAGCTTCACAAAAAGAATTTGAGCTTGTGTTAAGGCAGAGAGTGGACACTCTCATTATACCTTACAATAAACTGCAAAACCGAATGCTGAGGTCGTAGGGAAAAGTGATATCATATGACATGGAAATCTACAAGTGACGTAAATTTTCCGCGGATATTTGAAAAAACGAAATTTTAAGTTTGAACAGCTGTAACTTTTGCAAACATGAAAAGTTTCAAATGAAACTTTCAGGGATTGTTGGAAATTCATTCTCCTACAAATTGGGATATTTTCGCAGAAAAAGTTCAATCGGCGGCGAAGATATCGCATTTTCCCCGGTGGTACGTTTTTTTTTGAGCCACCCTGTACATATTATATTAATATACATATATTATATATATATTAATTTTATATATACATACTATATGTGTGTGTATCACATACATATATACATATTATATACATGCACTTATTATATACATACATATTATATATATCTACATATTATATATGTGTATATAAATTTCAGCGTTTCAAAATATGGAGCAATAAAGGGAGGATAGATTACATTTATAATTTATTGCATTTGTCACAGATGGTTGGAGCCAAAAGCAATGAACAGTTGGTATACATCCGAATCGTATACGACGTTATTTTCTGGAAAGTCCAGAAGCAATATGAAAATTGTATTATTATTATTATTTAATGATCTCTCAGGGACATAAATATTAATTAAGAACAGAAACGTCGCTTATTGTGAAATTCCTGCTTGTTCGCCCTCGAGAAATTCGACATACAAGTCCATGATGTCCTCCCTGGTCAGTCGCCAATCCACTCGTGTGACTCGCAGAGATCCAGCTATAGGCGAAAGCCCATCGCCGCTCTGACGGCTTCATTGCTGAGACATGATCCACAGGGAACCATTGGAAAAACTGCCATCAAATCCTCTGCTTGGGTGGATGTTACTGCTCCAACCTCGCCCTGCTGTCGCCGATATCTACACCAACGATAGGCTGTGTCTTTCTCAACCAGTGACCTGTCCCAAGTTCAGTGATGGTCTCAACCGCTCCGCTCGGGAGCGTCGTCCTGGGCTCAATGAGAATTTCATCCCTGCCATCATCTGAAGCCGTCTGATTCCTAAACCACCGTCTCTTATCGGAAGCGTCGCTTGAATCCATTGGATGTAACTGAGTCTGATGTTGATGACTGACTCCAATGAGTCGGAGTCGGAGCCTAAATAACTAATAAATAAAATGTAGGGATGAATTTTCTGCATTTTATAGGTGGCTTGTAAGTGTATTTGACATGTATACATCAATGAAATAGATATAATATATTGTAATGACTTAATAAATATTAAAAACAATGAAAAATGGTTTTTCTCGATTTTCTCGATAAAAGTCTCGGCGGACTGAGTGAGTTTTGGAAATATGCTCCTCTAATATAATAATAATAATATTAATTTAATTTAATTATTATCCCTGTCTCATTTGATCGTCCATAGCTCTCAACAAGATGTGTTCCCAGCACAGCGCAGTTCTGAACAAGAAGGTCAACCTCGCGACCCCGAAGCAACAAGATCTCATTAGAATCAGGCCACCTGCGTGAGCAACCTCATCATGTCCTTCAATGCCTGTTCCAATCTCTGAGAATGGTCCTGCAACATTTTATCCAGCGCCGTGCCTCTATACTGATCGGCGACCCCTGCAGATTAATTGAGTCCCTTGTAACTCGTCTGAAGTCACTTAAATTAATGTATTTTCTACTTCTTTCTCGTGACCATGACTTCGCATTTCTGTCTGTGCAGGCAAAAGTCTAAGATTGGCTCCAGCAGGTACGAGATGACTTGCATGTAATTGACCACGTCTTCGGGTCTAACTCTTACTGACAGATCGTCCAAGTATAGCCTACCCAACTCCGAAACTGCTACAATTATTATTATTATTATTATTATTATTATTATTATTATTATTATTATTATTATTATTATTATTATTATTATTATTATTATTATTATTTCTATTATTATTATTAATATTATTATTATTATTTCTATTATTATTATTATTATTATTATTATTATTATTATTATTATTATTATTATTATTATTCAAGAAAAAGTTTTTTGTTCATTACATTCGAACCACCCTAATGTCTAGGCTATTATCGACATATTAATGTGCCACACAGTCTCATCTGCTGCAGGTCGCTTCCTTCTGTCGTTCCACGGCTCGTTTTGCCGGATTGTAAATCTCCTTCTCGTGTCGATCGGGGGGCGGTGGTGGAGAGGCAGATGGCGTTCCCCCGCTGAAGAGCCACAGAAATCCGTTGGAACAAGTATGACGAAAATTTATTATTATTTATTTATTATTTATTATTCATTATTATTATTATTATTATTATTATTATTATTATTATTATTATTATTATTATTATTATTATTATTATTATTCTAGTTGTGTTGTCTCTTTCATAATTGTCACTATTTGTTATTGTTGCTGCTGGTGGTGTTATTATTTTTCTTATTGTTCCTGTTGTCTGTTGCATGGTCATTGTGCCGAACGTTGTACGGAGGGAATTTTCAAATGCCATTGTCTTGCATTATATATTGTTTTGACAGACACATTAGAGATACCAAGTTAAAAGCCTTGATGCAGACATATACCTGTATTGTACATTGCACATACATATTTGTTGCACACATTGAACCCGATACTAACACCCGATATGTAGGTCTACGAGCGAGTATAAATTCCAAGACAATAAATTTGGGCTCAACACCGAGAAATGTTTTATGCCAGTGCATGGCTGTTGATATATTTTACGATGTGACCAGCCAGTATTTAATGCAACGCAGGGATAATAACTGTCGCGATCCACAAACTGCACCCATTGATCTTTGGGTCACGTATACACATGTATACGAGTCGACAGTGCACATACAAGTTCCTCATATAATATACAGTATTATTATTATACACATGCGAGGTTTACTGCAGTTTGATGGCTTCAGCCGAGCTATCCTTTGAAATACGCCATGACACCTCCATCCAACTGGTTCTTAATGAAAATCGTGTGTTACAAATGCCCGATTAAGTTGCCGGTGACGTGAATTGCGAGCCAGATTATCTCGCTTGCCGCACTGGCAGACCGTGCGAATCGCTCAACCGCAGCAACGCCTTACTGCCGACTCTTCTTTATTCGCTTGACCACAGGTCCGTTACTTAACGAAGCGGACATATGGAATTTCTGCCGCCACTGCGTATGCGTGCGCTGGTTCCCCTCGGACGCATCAAGACACCGGCTGGTTCCCTGTCGCACCCTACAATAAGCCAGCCGCGTTTTTATAGCACAACCACCGTGTTGAAAAGCAGCAGCGTCGTGAAATGTAGACGGCCGATTGTATATAAGGAGAGGATGGGAAGCTTTCGATTACCTTCCGGTACAGGATCTACTTCCGCTTTCGCCACCGTCGTCGTCGTCGTCGTCTTCATCTTCATCCGCTCCACCGGATGATGACCAGCAGCTGCTGCAGCCGCCGCATCCCTATTAGAAACAATGATGCGGTAATTCAAGAACCTGGATGGCATTTCAGCGCCGTGTCAGCCATTCCATCCTTCCATCGATCCTGATTCCATCTGCCTATCCAGCTTTTGTCCACTCTGCATTTAACTCTTGTTTTCTTATTCGTTGACTCACTCTCTGTCTCTCTCTCTCTCCCTCTCTCTCCTTCTCTCTCTCTGTCTCTGTCTCTCCCTCTCTCTATCTCTATCTCTATCTCTTTCTCTCTCTCTGTCTCTCTATCTGTCTCTCTCTCTCTCTCTCTCTCTCTCTCTCTCTCTCTCTCTCTCTATCTCTGCCTCTCCCTATCTCTGTCAATGCCTCTGTCTATGTCTCTGTATCTCTCTCTCCCTCCCTCCCTCTCTCTCTCTCTCTCTCTCTCTCTCTCTCTCTCTCTCTCTCTCTCTCTCTCCAGAAGGTTGCGCGTCATAAATGTTGCGATTACTGTTAATACTGTCATTGAACGCGCATCCCATCAGTCTCTGCTTGTGACTTCCACGGGTTTTTCTTGCCCGGTCTGCACAGTGTATACGCACTTTCTCAGCTTTGTATGGCTATTGTGACTTTCTACAAGATTCTAAAATTGTAAGCATTGTATTGTTTCTCATTGTATCGCATTGTGTTGTATTGTATTGTATTGTATTGCATTATATCGCATCGTTTCGTATTGTAGTGAATTGTAAGAAGGCCTCAGGCATATAATATCTATGCACCGCCATGTTGTAATTTTTCAACGTCAATTCACCACGCTCTAAAATGACTTGCACCAAATGACCGAATATGGTCTTCAGATCGCATGCATCGTTCTAATTAAGCGCCGGTGGCAAAGAGCAAGATGGCGGCACAGGAAGTGTGATTAACGTTCTACCGTATATACCTAGAACAGCATCCCACAAATCTCGCGTCATTGCTTGTCGCTGGGAGTCATTTAGAATCGTTGGATGGAACTTTGCGTCTGTCCGCTCTGTACTATATATATTTTCATCCGTTTGAATTACTGCAAGAGTCTCGCTGATCAAGTATAATATAACCTAAGGTATAGCCTGTAATAGACAAGGCCCATCCATCGCTCATGTGGTGGCATGAAAATTTATACTCGTGTTCATTTTGCATGATCCTATTTATACATATAATTATAATATATGTAATGTATGTGCATACACATACATAGGCCCTATATAATCGTGTGTGTGTTTGTGTGTGTTTGAGTGGGTGGGTGGTGGGGGTAATTTCCCCATAGCCGTCAAATTGCTGGCGTCAGGAAATGATGATGATGATGATATTTCTCTCTGTGCATTGGCAATAATTCATGCTTACAATACACGTACCTAAAGCTACGCATGGTGACCTGGTTGTCCCTATGACTCGATCTTCCACAGTGCTGCACATAAGCTTTACCATGGTCTTTCTGGAATAAGTTACCTATTAGTCTCCGTAATGAGCTTCTTTGTCTTTCTTTGCCCCTTTTCCGCAAGCGATTGAAAATCATTCTCTTTGATTGTGGTTTGATGTCAGGTCGGGAGCGCCTCTGAGGAGTTCTCTCGAAGTGGCGTTATATAAATGTCCGATTACAATTACAATTACAATACATGCATACATGCATACATGCAAACATGTGTATGCAAACATAGACTCTACATACATACATGTATACGTATAGATCAGGATTCAATTGTGACACACACATATGCATATAATCATGATTTGCATGTGTTATGCAATGCAGTGCAAACTCTATACACTCTATGACATTGCATATATCCTACTATGCATGCATTGCTTTTGGTGCATAGAGTGTATCAGCGTCCGTTTATTTCAATTCTCTCGAGTAGAATCTCATTTAGCGAAGAAGATATTTTTCCACCTTCCGTATAATCGCAGTGTATTGTTTATATATACACACATATATATACATATATGTATATATATATAAATACAGGCCACCATATACTTTGTATATATATATAATATACGTCTGTACTCTGTGTGTGGGCGTCAGCATTATGCGATGGGTTTGTCTTTAAATTATCGTTAGCGAATGGTCTCTCGTCAGATCTCCCATCTCTGTCTATCTGTCAACCTCTCTCTGTCCTTCGGTCTGTCCGTTCGTCCGTCCGTCTGTCTGCCTGTTTGCCTGTTTGCCTGTCTGCTTGCCTGTCTACCTGTCTGCCTACCTAGATGTCCGTCTGTCTGTCTGTCTGTCTGTCTGTCTGTCTGTCTGTCTGTCTGTCTGTCTGTCTGTCTGTCTGTCTGTCTGTCTGTCTCTTTCCGTCATTGAGTTCTCGTTTTCAGCCTAGACCGGATTTCGTCCTCCGTCCGAACTTGATGCACGTCGTCAAAATGAAATTTGAATCATTCTTCTTGCGGAAGTCTTTCCATTCTGTCGATACAGAAGACAACATCCACCGCCAGCACCATTCATCCATCCATCCATCTATTCATTAACCCATCCGTCCATCTATCCATCCATCCATCCATCCATCCGTCCGTCCATCCATCCATTCATCCATCCATCCATCTATTCATTAACCCATCCGTCCATCTATCCATCCATCCATCCATCCGTCCGTCCATCCATCCATTCATCCATCCATCCATCCATCTATTCATTAACCCATCCGTCCATCTATCCATCCATCCATCCATCCGTCCGTCCATCCATCCATTCATCCATCCATCCATCCATCTATTCATTAACCCATCCGTCCATCTATCCATCCATCCATCCATCCATCCATTCTTTAATCCATCCATACATCGACCCATCCATACATCCATCCATCCATCCATACATCGACCCATCCATCCATCCATGCATTAACCCATCCATCCATCCACCCATCCATTCATTCATCCATCCATCTATCCATTCATACATCGACCCATCCATCCGTCCATCCATCCATCCATCCCATACATCCATCCATCCATTCATCCATTCTTCCATTCATCCATTCATCCATTCATCCCATGCATCCATTCAACGCCAGGGATGCGGCCGAAAGATGCTGCAACAGCCGCAGCTCCAGCAGATGGTTCTTCTAATGGAGATTGTGATTGCATCGAGGCATTGATGGAATTAATCGCTCTATCTGATATCGGTCTGTGGACTGGAAATCGATGGAACCCCATCCTCTACAGTTCCTCTCCTCTTTCGTATATGCACCAATGGAACCTAATGTATCGAGGTTTCATGTGCACATTGGTGAGTATAAGCTGGTATAGATACATGAGCAATTGGATATTATCCTCCGGATATTATATCCCCGAATAGATATACAGGCAAATGGACATTATCTCACTGGACATTATACCCCGGATAGCTATATAATGTGCAAACGGACATTATCCCACTGGACATTCCCCGGAAATAACACAATACCCGGAAAGACAAATAATATTGGGCAAATGGACATTTCCCCCAAGATTATACTCCGATTGGTAAATGGGCAAATGGACATGAGCCCACTGGACATTATACCCGCATATAGAATTATAGATGTATGGGCAAATGGACATTACCCTGGTCATTATATCCATCCCACCAATAAAATCCCAGCTGCAGGTCCCCAGAGTACATGTAGGACATAATCACCCCAGGCTATGATATGATCATCTAACTTTGACACATAAGCATCTATAAAGAATAGGCACATGTTGCGGAGTATACAGACCTATCCGGGAATTAGACATTAGATGAATATTGTAAGACACTGTTAAGGTGTGTATTT
>OX457045.1:8833825-8876325 GCA_949752735.1 Lumbricus terrestris | reverse complement strand
TCCGGCTTCTTCATCGTCCTACATATGTCCGTCCGTCCGTCCGACCTACATATGTCCGTCCGTCATCCGTGCAGTTGTCAGTCTGTCCCTCTGTGTACGTGCATATGGGTGGTTTTATTACTGCCTGAGTGTCTCTGCATATGTATGCATGCGCCTTCGTATGTGCGTCTGTCCGTTTGAGTGTATCTGTCTTTATGATCGTATGCATGCCTGCCTGCCTGCCTGCCTGCCTGCCTGCCTGTCAGCCTGCCTGCCTGCCTGCCTGCCTGCCTGCCTGCCTGCCTGCCTGCCTGCCTGCCTGCCTGCTTGCCTGCCTGCCTGCCTCGTCTGATCGGTTCGGTCTCCTATAAACATTGATGGCCATAATGAAAATCTATCATCCTCTCATCATGTCCGTCCATCCGTCCACCCGTCCGTCCGTCCACCCGTCCGTCCGTCTGTCTGTCTGTTTGTCTGTTAGTCTGTCCGTCCGTCTGTCTGTCTGTCTGTCTGTTCGGCCGTCCATCCGTCCGTCTGTCTGTCTGTCTGTCTGTTCTATCCGTCCGTCCGTCCGTCCGTCTGTCTGTCTGTTTGTCTGTTAGTCTGTCCGTCCGTCTGTCTGTCTGTCTGTCTGTCTGTTCGGCCGTCCATCCGTCCGTCTGTCTGTCTGTAAGTCTGTATGTCTGTCTGTCTGTGTGTCCGTCTGTTTGTCTGTCTGTCTGTCTGTCTGTCTGTCTGGCTATATGTCTGTCTGTCCGTCCTTCCGTCCACCTGTCTGACTCTGTAAGTCCGTCCGTCTGTCTGTCTGTCTGTCTGTTTCTCTGTAAGTCCGTCCGTCTGTCTGTCTGTCTGTCTGTAAGTCTGTCTGTCTGTGTGTGTGTCCATCCGTCTGTCTGTCTATATGTATGTCTCACTGCCAGTCAGTTCGTCCATCCACCTCCCGCTAACTGCGTCAACGTAATGCCCAACTTTCTGCCGCCCGTCTCCGCATACCTTGCCCGTCTTAGCTCCGATGTCTGCGCTCGATAACAGAGACTAAGTCGGTCACAAATTACGGCCTTTCGCGAGCCCCCGTCTGGCACGCGGCTAAGCCCTCGACCCAAACTACTTGACATTCAAACTAATCCTGTCCACGTCAGCCAACCATTCTCATCCGCATCCACGCATGCGCAAACATAGAACTTCCTCCGTCCTGCCGCTGAATCGGATTAGATGCACCGAGTCCAGTAAGATTTTGTCGCAATATTGTAAACGGTGTTGCAGCTGTAACCGTGAAGGTTGAATCAAAGACCTTGAATCCTGTGGACCATTGTTGTTATTGTTATCATCGTCATTATTATTACTACAATTATTACTATTATTATTAGCTTTATTGCCATTATTATTAGTAATTTTCTAAGTATGAGTGATATGAGTCATATCGTATCACTGTTGTTATTGTTGTTGTCATTTTTGTTATCATGCATTTTGAAACTGTTTTTATTTGCTTTTGTGGAATTGTCAGTTTCCTTCAAAACTTGCGGTCTTTTGTGTCATAAACTTCACTTACTGTTTAAGTTTCTGGTTTTAATTTGTAAACTTTCTGGACGACAACCGTATCCAACTGAGTAGAGTTTTCCATTTGCCGTCCGACTCGTCCAGTTGCGGTTTGACTGCGACAAGACAGACATTTAGTTGCCTGGGCGACAAGTCTAAGTCGGACCAAGAGGCTCTAGCTTGTGTACAGTTTACGTCTTTTAGTCTTAAGCCACTTTTAGGTTGCAATTATTTACAATTGAAGTCAGAACTTTCGCTTTGGAACAAATTAAAAAAATCCTGATTTTATTGAACCATTGCAAGTGCAGAGTGGAGTGGGGCCTAAAGGGCGCCAAAAGCATTATTACCCTGGGGTGTTTTTGGGATCGGGTGACCTTGAACTCATATACCCCTCCCCACACACACCATAATCACCATCTCACTCACTTACTGAAACAATTTCAGCAACTAACAGAGTGAACTCTGAAACCCATCTCCATCCGATGTGTTTATCATTTACCCTCTCTCACTCGCCGCGCGCCAGCGCCTCGCAGTACAGCTCCTCTACGTCACGAGCAAGAGGAGCAGACGACGAAGCCCGGATGCAACTGATGGCGCCACGAGCGATCGTGGCGACACCTATACACCGACGACTGAAAATAGATGTCGAAGCAGACGACGTATTCTCCGACGCAGCAGCATCAGCAGAGACCGGATCCGGAAATGTCATTCGTTCCAACGACGCTGCTCGTATAAGCAGACGACCGCGGAAGCGCGGGAAACACTCCACTGGTTGAAGAAGAGTGTACGCTGAAGCTCCTGCAGTGTTTACGGCTGCCGTTAAGAACGTCTGCTGTGGTGCGTCGTAACGGGAACGAGGGATAGACTGGAGGAAAACAACGGATATGACGCAGGTTCGAGTCTTTGTCTTCTTCTTCTTATCTTGGTGCGCTCTTTATGGTGTCCAGCCGTAAACTATATACAGGAAGCTGTGAGAGCGCTTTTAGGGTGCGCTTGGAGACCGTCTTATAATACGGGGAAGTTATTAACGTACGGTGGAGGATTTAACGGGGTATTGTGCGGTTAGAATGGGGATTGCTCGTGCGGTGGTTATCAAACCACGATATTGTTCTTTGTCGTGTGCGAGTTAGGTATATAAGGTTTTGAAATATATCACGTGGTATTAGAATAGGTTATGGTGATACCACGGCGTATTAGTGTTATATCAATGGCAATACGATGAGGTGTTAGGACAATGTATTGTATTACCACGGTGCATTGGGTATATGCCAATATAATCATGTATTAGCTTAAGATATATGGCAATAATTGTGAGATTTCGGTATAAGGTATTAGTATACAGTGTGAGGCTATCATGAGGTATTAGTATCAGGTATGGTAATACAACGAGGTATTAGTGCAAGTTGTGGTAACACCACGAAGTTTGAATATAAAGCACTGTATGCACCACGAAGTTTGAGGATAAGGTATGGCAATAACACGAGGTATAAGTATGAAATATGAAATAGCCCAACGAAGTTTGAACACAAGGTATGGTAACACCACGTGGTTTGAGTTTAAGACATGGTAATACCACGAGGTATTACTATAAGGTACGCATGAACCGCTGGCACAAAGCAAATACCAGCTGGTATACCATGTCAATACAATATCCAGAATACTATTGTATACATGCAATATGCTTGCATGCATGTATTTATGTTTCTACATGTTTACGAGTTTTCGTATTTATACATCCACACATACATAATGCATACGCAATGCATACATAATATTATGAGCATATGCCATCCACATAATATTATCATAGGCGAACCCAGCTATAAACTACGACAGTGTTTAGTGCTTTCCCGTTTCTACTTCAAATTGCCATCTCTGTAAACAAGACTTGTCAGCTCCCCGTGCATCCACCTTATAACCATGTATACGATGTTTGTAAGAGCCTTCGGTGGTCAAACCGCACCGGATATATACAGCGGTTGTCTAAAGGTTCATCCGAAAATATCCCCCGAAGGAAGAGTCACTAAGTGCTGAGCTCCCATCATCTGCAATCAGTCTCCGTCACGTCTGATGTAATAATCCTTTTCTATCCTGATATGGTCGCGTATATAATTATGCTGGCCTATATTCTATTCCAAAAATAAAGAATATACTCTTATATAGTGTAAAGACCTATATAACCAGGCTATATGAACACTTATATGTATAATGTATATGTATAAATATGTGCATATGTATGTTTATATGTACGTGTATGCATAATGCATAAAAATTGTATATATAAATATGATTTATGATAAATACTTCTTATTTGTTTATGCATGAAATGCAAATATATATATATAATTGTTCTAATGTATGTATGTATGTATGTATGTATGTATGTATGTATGTATGTATGTATGTATGTATGTATGTATGTATGTATGTATGTATGTATGTATGTATGTATGTATGTATGTATGTATGTATGTATGTATGCATGTATGTATGTATATATATGTGTGTGTGTGTGTGTATGTATGTATGTATGTATGTATGTATGTATGTATGTATGTATGTATGTATGTATGTATGTATGTATGTATGTATGTATGTATGTATGTATGTATGTATGTATGTATGTATGTATGTATGTATGTATGTATGTATGTATGTGTGAATCGAATTCCATATATATATATATATATATATATAATATGTCATAGTGCATGTGCCAATTCGTTTGAGTTCAATGTAATCAAGTGACTTCTTTGATGTTGCCGTCATGCTGCTTGAGGCATTCCTTCGTCTGCGGTCTTTCATGTGATGTCGTAATCCAAATCGGTACTAGAGTGTCGGAGAATTGGTGAAGAAATCCAATATGGTAGGAAGTCCAGTAAATTATTGTGAGAGAAGTGTATATCTAATAAGTCATGGAAGTCTAGAACCAATATTATTGTAGGTCTGAGAAGCTTCATCAATTTGGCTACAGGGTAAGTCGAATCCAATGGTGAATAGTGAATAGTGAATAGTCGTGTATGTTGTGTTCCAATAACTATGTACAGGTCAAGAAATCTAAAATCCAATGCAGGATGGGGGAAGTCTAAATCCAATAGGCAATAGAAGTCTAAATCCAATAGGTTATAGAGGTCTACGTCCAATAGGTTAAGAAAACCTAAATTCAATAGGTTAAGGAACCTAAAGTCATATAGGTTAGAACAGTGGTTTTCAACCTTTTTCTAGTGGCGGAACCTTTTTCAGGCACTCATTGGCTCGCGGAACCCTCCGCATTTCACCTGTTCAGTGCTCCAAGATAAGCTTATGCATGCAGTTGTCACTTATAATTAAATAATAATAATAATAATAAGTCCTGTTTTAAACAGTTCAAGACTTTTAATGTGGACTTTTAATGTGCGTTATTTGCACTTCTGCATGGTGCAGTAGCCTATATAATAGTAGCCTACATTACAATTGCATGCCTTAGAATTCTACGGAGTCAACGAATACGTCCAGTGCACAAGGCACTATCAGAGACTAGCTGCATTTCTGTTGTAAACCCTATTTCGCCAACTATCAAATGGATAAAATATTGAAAATGGAAATTCGATGCATTCTAGATCAGTGCTCGACCAGTTTTTGTTATGTCATAAAGCATCCTTCTTCAAAGTTATTGCGAAATTTGTGCCTGTTTTTTTATAGCGGGGCAGAGGGCCCTCAGCCTACATGGGAGTTTCGGCTTCGTTTGAAGGCAAGTCCCAAGTCCAACGCTGGTTACATCCTCGTCTCGTCTGAAATAGTGTATCTGTCACAATAATCGACCAACTGATTCTTGTTTGACACATCTTGTGTGATGTTCGAATAGCAAATAGTGCATGAGCCTATCGGCTAAAAATTCGCGAGGCAGGCTTAGGCTTTACAATTGCAAAACTTGGTAAATCCGATAGGCCTACCTCTGAATAAAAAATTAACCACCCAATGTTAACTGATCCAAAGAAGAATTAACCTAACCAGTCGTTGACCTATACCGTGCTCAACAGATTCTAATGGGAAGAAATTGTTAATAGAGTTTCCATCTGAATAGTTCAAAAAGCCAATTATACAAAACTGTGTCTTAACGACACAGTTGAAGACGCAGGCATTTAGGCATTATAGATTCCCATTTGATATAGCCTACGATTCTTTTAAATGGCAAGACTAACGCGCAGATTCATTCATGGAGTCATCATTAGGCTATATGTTGTGAAACAACAGAAGCAGTAATGCATTCGCGTAATAAAGTTATTTAACCCTCGGGCTACCAAGGGGGGGTGGTTGCCACCCCCCCCCCCCTAGGTTTTTCGCAAATCAAACGCGTTCCGTCTGGAATAAAATTTTGAAAAAATTGGTAGCTGTAGAGGGTTCATTGGGACACATTTTGAGCTAAAACTTTTGATGATGCCCCCTACCGTTCAAAAGTTACACCCGATATACCCAAGGTACCAGGGGGGGGTGGATACCCCCCCTAGAATATCGTCTGTAACTTTTCCGCCCCTTAATATTAAGAGACACAAATTATACCATTCTATAGAGGGAATGTGGGGCTACATTTCAATGCTCATTGAGTTGTCTTATGACAACCGGAAGTGCTCAAAATAAATTAAAATATATATAAAGGTGTTTTATTTTCATAAAATTGTCATGTTTTTTCTATTATAACTTATCCATAATTTATTTTTTAAGAGAAATAAATTATGCCATTCTGTAGAGGGCATTTAGGGCTATTTTTTAATACTAAATAATTTAAAATTTGATGACCGGAAGTGCTCAAAATAAATTAAAATGTATAAAAATGTTGGTTTTTTTTCCAACGCGAACCGATATGTGTGCGTAAACGTTTTTCAGCGGCTAAAACATGATTTTTTGTTTTGATTTAACATAAAACAGAATTATTACTAGTTTTTATTGTTGAATATTGGACTTTATTATATCTAAACTACTTTTTATATATAAATCATGTATAAAACACACAGAATCTAATGTATTCCCTATGCGTAAGCATACATTTTGTGGAATCGACGGGTACCCATGGTAAAAAATTCATAATTTCGAGGTGCCTTCATATTTTCTAAACCTAAATATACCATTTTGTGCAGAAATGAATGCTGAATCAAATGGTGTATTACAAGTTATGATATCTCAAACCAAACCCAAAATCCAGGGGGGGTGGTAACCACCCCCCCCCCCCTTGGTAGTCAGTGTTACAAAAAAAGCTTGGTAACCTGAGGGTTAAGTAAGAATGACTTAAAGCTGTGAAACAATTCGACTCACTGTTAATGATTTTGTGATTTCAAGTTGATGTTATAAAATTTTATGTCAAACTGCCGCGGAACCCCTGGCCGACGCCCGCGGAACCCTGGGGTTCCGCGGAACCCCGGTTGAAAATCACTGGGTTAGAAAATCTAAATCCACTCCCCTATGTGGAAGTTGAAATTGAATTGGTCAGAGAAGAATATAATTATAAAGCCAGTCAGTGATTGGAGTCAGTAACTATGAGAATTGTTGGGTTGTGGGTTTCAACCCCGTGTCTTTCCGACGACCACACAGTTGAATCTTCGTTACACACCTGTTGGGGGCAATTGACCAACGCAGTATCTCCACGCAGCAATCAATAAAAACAATAGCTTCTCCCTTTTGATGGCCAGCACAATTAAACCGCTAAAACTTATATCACATCGACGTTTCCCGTGACTATGCAGACTGATGTAGCAAATATTCAACTTCACGCGCATGTACCAAAGCCTCATGGCTGCTTCCAGTCTTTTTTCAACAATCTCACATACTTGGAGTTTTTATCCAATAATGTCGTGAAATCTACAGATCGAATTGGCGGTCATATAAGTCTAAATTCATTGGCTCCGCAATGTCTACATCATCAAGAAATCCAGATCCGGTGGGCAAGAGAGAAATCTAAATCCATTGGCTTAGATAAAGCTAAATCCGGTCAGTCAGGGAATCGAAGATCAATAGGTCAGGTCAGCGTCGAAATCCATTAAACCATGAATACCTATAGGGACCCACATCCGCAAGCATAGACTGCATGCAGCCAACCAGCGTTTTCGGCCGCCTCCATACATATTTTATATCGCAACAGGATCCGACGCAGGGTTAAAGATTAAGGCTACGGCATTTTATGACCAATAATACACATATATATGTATGTATTTGGGCTTTCATATAGCTCATTTTTAATAACCTCTCCGCAGCGTTGGGGACAAGTGATTTTTAAAGACTGCGCCTTCACGAAAGATGAGAATTCAACTATAGGGTTAATTGTGTTAACGGTAACATAGTAAACGCTCGCAGGAAGAGTGCTCCAAAGGGAGGAGAACAACCAATCTTCTCGTGCTGGTGTATGGAAGCAGGGGACCCATAGATCTCGCAGGGCTGCCGACCGTAGAGATTGACGACTCGTCTGGGTATACCAGTATGCACAACCAACTCTCATGTAATCTTACCTCCATGTTTTGAGGCATACATGCATGCTATGCATGAAACTAAATGCAGGATGCCAGCTTGTGCTTAATATAATAATAATAATGATAATGATAATGATAATGATAATAATAATAATAATAATAATAATAATAATAGTAATAATAATAATAATAATAATAATAATTTACGAATAGGGCCCATTCCAGAGAAATCTGCTTTTATCGAAAAAAATATATATTATAATAATAATAAATAATAATAATAATAATAATAATAATAATAATAATAATAATAACAACAACAATAATAATATTAATAAGGGCAACACTACTACAGTAACTAGGGCCTACTATTATAATTATAATAATAACGACTATTTGCATACCGCTACAAGGGCGCCTCACGTTGCAAACAGGTAACAGCGAAATAAGCCGCATCGAAGAAATAAGATTTAAGGTTTGATTTGAAAAAGTCGACTTTCGGATATACACGGTAGTGCCTGCAAGGTTCTATTCGGGATCGAGTTGGATCTTGAATTTGAGAAGAAGCATCTAAATTTAGATAAGATGCCATAGATTGAAAGAATGAAAATTATTAATTAAAGGTGAGTACTACCTTGAAGGGACGCTGTATAAATTCTAATTGATTGATTGATTAGTTGGTTGGTTGATTGATTGATTGGTTGGTTGGTTGATTGATTGATTGGTTGGTTGGTTGATTGATTGATTGATTGATTGGTTGATTGATTGATTGATTGACTGTTTGATTGATTGCTTGATTGATTGTTTGATTGATTCATAAATACGAGTCGACTGGTTAGCAGTTCATCAGTAATGGAACAATATATTTGAATGTTTGAGAGTCGGATCCTCAGCCGAGGAAGTTTCTTTTTCTGCAAAGGGCAATGAACCTGCAGAACGCAACTCTGGGCATGATGGACGGCTCCAAATCTTTTTATCTTTTGCAGGAGGGGTAAATACAGGAGCTTTAAAAATGCAAATTATATTAAACCAGGGACGTTGGTATTTTTCACACGTGGTTCTGAATGCAATTTTTACTTGTTTCACTTCGTGCAACATTTGTTTCGTTTGTGCTTTAATGTAAAGAAATTACAGTGTCTAAAAGCGTCAATTTTACAGAGGGGTTGGGCGGGGGGTAAATGCCCTTTCTTGCTTCGATATGAGGGCTCCATGCATGATGCTTTCAGTTGTGGACCAGTTTCCAAATGAGTCATCGTGCGAACTCATGCAGTCTCTCAATAACCATCCGAGAGAGAGAGAGAGAGAGAGAGAGAGAGAGAGAGAGAGAGAGAGAGAGAGAGAGAGATAGAGAGAGAGTTTCTTGATGGAGCTATATAAATTCTTTTGCGTATACATGTATATTTGTAGTCTTTGGGTTGATATGCCAGTCGCTGTTCTCTCTCTCTCTGTCTGTATGTCTCTCTCTGTGTCTGTCTCTCTGTGTGTCTGTCTCTCTGTGTCTGTCTGTCTGTATGTCTGTCTGTCTGCGTCTGTCTGTCTGTCTGTCTGTCTCTCTCTCTCTCTCTCTCTCTCTCTAGATATGTTGGACCTTCCTACGTGGTTTGGCTGAGAGATCCATTCATTTACGATCGTCCTAGGAGCGATTGCAGGAGACCAGACCGAGCGGTGAGTCCAGAGAGATGCGCAGTGCTATAGGCAGACATACTAGTATAGGATGACGAGCATGGAGACAGACAGACAGGCAGACTGAAGAGATGATTCAGGATGGAAAGCAGGAATACAACATGTTGTTATCTGGCAATAATGCGACATGATTGGCAATCATGCAAGAAAACGTGAAGAAAGGCAAGCTGAGTGAAAGACAGCAATTATAGACGCATAAAGGTAGACCGACTGACAGACAGACAGACAGACAGATATATAGACACGCAGAAGACAATCACACTGACAGCGAGACAGATAGACAGACAAACACACAGACATATAGATACACAGACAGACAATCACACCGACAGAGAGACAGATAGATAGACAAAAGACAGACGTATAGACATATAAACATGCATGTATAGAAATATTAGACAAATGAACAAACAGATAATAAGACCGACCGACCGACAGACAAGCAGACAGACAGACAGGCAGACAAATAGAAAGGCAGACAAGCAGACAGATAGGCAGGCAACAATCAAGGAGCAACCACGAGAGCTAAAGAGAAGTAAACCACTGTAAGTAACATACGTGAGTCTGAGTTTGAACCGACGCCGACGGACAGACAGACAAACGGACAGACAGACAAACGGACAGACAGATGGACAGACAGACGGAGAGACAGATGGTGTGATAAATGGATGTGAGAAGAGATCAAGAATACACATGCGACCCAGTGGACGTGCTTCGGTCAACCAAACGCCATATACGAGTCATTGAAGCCACCCAAGCCACCCAAGCCACCCAAGCCAGCCAAGCCACCAAAGCCAGCCAAGCCAGCCATTCAACACAGACAATTTTCCAAGCTAATAATAAAAAATTATTATAGTCAAGCAGGAGTTTGACCCAAACAAGACATCTAGGAAAGAAGCCATGCGCTCCAGATGTCTAACACAGACAAGTCTGAAGCCACCTTGGCAGCCACCAATAACCAGCCGAGCGGATATCGAAGACAGCCAATGGGTCATCCGAGCCAGTCTGGATGGCTACTTGGACTGAGCAGTCCAAGTAGCCATCCAAGTAGCCATACAAAAAGCCAGCCAAGAAGCCATCCAAGTATAGACATCCAAGTAGCCATCCAAGTAACCATCCAAGTATCCATCCAAGTAGCCATCCAAGAAGCCATCCAAGTAGACATCCAAGTAGCCATCCAAGTAGCCATCCAAGAAGCCACCCAAGTAGTCATCCAGGAACCCATCTAAGTAGCCGTCGAAGTAGACATCCAGGTAGCCATCCAAACAGCCATCCAAGCAGCCATCCAAATATCCATCCAAATAGCTAACAGCCATTGAGCCATGACCATATATCGACCAGAGAACGCTAAATCTGCTTTACGACAGTGGCGCTCTCGAACGACGAAGACGCTGACGACGTCGTCCCCAGACGGCGCTTCTCGTCTTTTCGCATTATGTAGCGCTGTTATTATTTTAGACTGAGCGTTGGTCGAGTGTAGTGTACACAGCGAAGTGCGGACTTTACACACAAACACTTTCGTACAAATATATGTATAGAAGGTGAGTTGTGTGTGTATGTCCACCTTTCTTGTTCTTCTCCTCAAGGCACTTGTCTTAACCCTCTCTAAAGAACGCGGTTTAGCCATGTGCGGCGCGGTGGTGTAGTGGTGGCGTCGTTACCTTGAAGCCGGAAGGTTCGAGGTTCGAATCCACCTCAAGTCACCGCGTAGGGACCTTGCAGGCAAGTCCTTCACTCGCGATTGCTCAGCGCTTCGGCGTGAAATTCTGATGCAGTGTCCGCTCTGCAGTCGGGAGCGCCTCTGAGTAGTGAGAGAGAGAGCTTGAAGGGGCGCTATAACAACTGCACATACAAACAATACAAACAAATAGCGGTATAATAATGCATATGAGTTTTCCAGTGTGGCAAATGACCATTCTTGCCCTAGATGAGGACTCCGTGCATGGTACTAGCAGTTGTGGACCAGTCTCAAACAAAGAGTTTTCCAGTGTGACAAGCACACTTTCCATGCAATAGTTGTAGCCTTCGAGACTTTTTAATACTCCAATGCTTATCTCTTAATCGTAGATCATGGAATATTTTAAATACATATTATATATATATATATATATCCCGATATAGGTCTACTTGTATAAGCGTATAATGTTTTATATTTATTTGATATAGCCTAATTTATATGATTATAAAATACTTACATGCTTATATAAATCTATATAATTATATATATATCCTGTGTAATTATCTATATTATATTCAGGTGGTTCTTAAAATTTCTTATTTAAATTGACTTTGCACGGTGCCGGTATATGATATTGTTTTATTTATGAAAAAATGTTCGCACAATTTTTTGTGGTTTTAGCAATGTTGGAAATTTTGCCAATCAAGCTCAAAGTTAATCGTATACACAGAATACGTCCTCGCAGCTGAATGTTTACCATCATATTTAACAAAAATAAATCTAACAGCTTGCTGTCGTTATTATTAAGTATGGATGAAAGACAGTGGCGTAGCCAGGAATTTATGATGGGGGGGGCTATGAACCTTCCGGATGCGCTTTCTGACACCAACCCAATAGTATTACAGTAAATAAAAAAGGGAATAAATTAACAAAGAGAAAAAGTAAGGAAAACAATAATTTTATTGCTTTGTTTTTTCTTATTTAAGTGGATAAATAACCTTTAAAAAATTTCCTAGGTCAATGGGGGTTTTAACCCCGAAGCCCCCCCCCTTTTCTACGCCACTGATGACAGAAGCAAGTCACTTGCGTCGAAAATGAAGGCAGTCAATGTAAATGGCCAATTTTAAATTTAAATCTTCCAGCAGCAGATAATTGGACGAGGTGTCTAAAGCATTAAGTGCTTTTCGTGGATCCGAAATGCACTTGCGATCATCTTCAATTATCTTAATTGGTTTCTGCTGTTCAGATTCTTGTCTTGCTATTGACTCGTAGAAGCACTCATTTTATAGAGCAATTAACGTTTAGCATCATCATTGAGTACACACTTGAAGATAGTTTCGGCTCCATTAAATTGCAGGACATAATTCCATGTTCTCGGACTATAGGCCAATTATATACATCCCGGCAAGACGGCAATGTCTAGTCCGAGTAAGCACAGAACTGCTGCAGTTGATGAAGATGTTTGTGGGGCGCGGTGGTGCTGTGGGTATGTTCGTTGCCTTGCAGCCGGAGGGTTGCTGGTTCGAATCCGCCTCAAGCCACCGTGTATACATACGGACCTATAGAGCAAGTCGTTCACTCGCAATTGCTCGGGCGCTCGGTGTGAAACTACGCGCTGAAGGGGCGCTATAAAAATGGATAACTATATCTTAAAATTGATGTAGTCTACAAGTTTTGTTGACAACAAAATTGTTTGTGGCACACTACACTAGTGCTCTTTAGGGTTTGCCCACTGACGCCAATACATGATGTGTGACAACAAGTAACTTCGTAATTGCTTGACAGCTGTCCACAAAATAGACTCCATAAAAATCTGTCTCTGATCATCTTTTCTTCAGCTCTAACCACTGGACATGCGACTTATCCATGCATGCACGTATACATTTGTGCAGAAAACAGACCAAAAACTATGCGAGGTTCTCTGGCTCAGCAGTAGTCAGCTTAAATTGGCTCATAAGCAGATTAATCTTTATGCAATAAATGACTTTGGCCACGGCATCCATCCGGTCGTGTTGCGCACACCAAAACAGCAAAAAGCAGGCGGAAATGAGACTGCTTATCTATAGGAAGTCTATGCAGTCCATTGCCAATGAAAGAGAGAGAGAGAGACATATAGACAGAGACAAAGACAGATAGACACAGAGAGACAGAGATAGATACAGAAAGACAGAATCAAAGACATGAATACTGCAGATAGACAGACAGACCGACAGACAGAGACAGAGACAGAGACATAGATTGAGACAAAGACATTAACACAGAGAGAGACACAGACAGATACAGAGAGACAGACCAACAGATATAGACAGAGACAGAGATAGAGACACAGACAGAAACAAAAACATACATTTATATGGACATACAGACATACAGATAGACACAGACAAAGACAGAGACAGAGAGAGTTCAATACCTTATCTGTGGTGCCCGCGTGGTATGTATAGTATTGTATACCTGCCGTGTAGAAGTACACATCCCTCAATTCCAGTCTTGACTCCCAAAGTGAGAGTTACTGAAAGGTTGTATACTTTGCAGTGTCCTTCCTCATTTGTCCATCCCAATGGAGAATCAAAAAGGGTTTTGCCAACTGCATGATGAGACTCCTTGCGAACGCTGTTTTCAAATTTTAAGCAATGTCCTATAATCGTGTATGAGATAAAAACTGAAGAAAAGCAAGACGACGACAACGACGACGACGACAATATAAAGCAACTGTCAATGCCGCACCTAAATTTCAGACCTATGTACTGATAGCACTCAACCGAAGTAGTTAATAATTTATCTTGACCAACAATAATCAGAAATACAGTTCAAACACATGCACTGAATATATTTAAAGCATGCAATATCTTTTGCTTACAATTTTCCATCTATTTAGTAGTGCTTTGATAGAGTCAATACTAGAGACTCTTACAACATGCATAGGTTTTAGATAAATACACAAAACTTTGAAGCTATTGACAAGTGTCTATAGATATTATTGCCTAATTGTTGAAATATTTCTTAGAAATATAATGATAATTTGAAAGACAAACGCAAAAATGGATCCATGTGCAAAATGAATCCTTGTATAGGGGCCTATCCATCTCCACAAAACAACAATTATTTCTAGTCCGAGTATAATAAGCGTATATATATGTAAAATTATGTATATAATTTATATAAATTATATATTATATGATGAAGATGCAACCAGTTGATGAAGCTGCCTATGTATACATACATAATTATAATATACGTGTAGCCAGTATATATATATATATATATATATATATATATATATATATATATATATATATATATATATATATATATGCATGCATATAAATATTTGTGCAGATGTTGCATTCTCCTTCCTTCGTCGACCACTGTAGGGACTTGCTTCTGGATGACGATGGTTATGGTGGTGGTGATGGTGATGCTGCTGATGATGATGATGGTGATGGTGCTGATGCTGATGCTGGTGATGGTGGTGGACTTTAATTGCCTTCGGTTCCGTTTGAAGCGTCATCGATTGATGCTTCGTTTCAGCAGCACTGCTTCCCTCAGCTATATATACAAAGCAATGCAATGCAATGCAATGTAATGTGTGTGTGTGTGTGTGTGTGTGTGTGTGTGTGTGTGTGTGTGTGTGTGTGTGTGTGTGTGTGTGTGTGTGTGTGTGTGTGTGTGTGTGTGTGTGTGTGTGTGTGTGTGTGTGTGTGTGTGTGTGTGTGTGTGTGTGTGTGCACACATCATAGTGCATCGCCAAAACTCCACTACAATGCTGATTTGCTGTGTTGCAGCACATTGTGACATTGCATTTTTGCAATATATAATATTATATATTATATTATTATATAGCTGTGTCGCCCGATGCGCTACCAGCGCGAGGAAGGACTAAGTGCTAAGTAAGTAATATATATAGTGCGTTATTGCATTACAGTGGGGCGCGGCTTGTCGTCTTGCAGTCGGACGGTTCCAGGTTCGAATCCACCTCACGGTGCTTCGTATAAGGACTGAGCAAATCCTTCACTGACAATTGCTCATGCGCTTCGGCGTGAAACTCCAATTCAGTGTCCGCACTGTTGTCTGGAGCGCTTCTGAGTATAAATCTTGAAGGTGCGCTATAACAAGTGCACATACATACTGCCACAATTGTATTGTATTTTGTATTGTTTCGGTAACTTTATATAGCCCCTCTCGCAATGCACACTTTTCAGAGGCGCAATATAAGTTAATTGCCTCCTTACCGACTTTTATAACCTGCATCCAATTACGAAGCCGTGATTGTCGACGTTTTTTTGGACAAGAGATGACGAGAGAGGTTGACGCACAACCAGATTGGAACAGAACTCAACAGCAACGACAGTAATATTAATACTGCTGATGGTCAACGTTTAATTAATATTTCGCAATTAACTATAAATCATCGGAACCGTATAACGAGATCTCGAGTCAGGAAGAGACTGGAGTAATAGCAACGGACGAATAGACATGGGCGGAGTTTGGTTTCCGGTTTTTTAAGGGAGGGGGGCTAAAAACTTGGTCCAGAAGGCGCGGCGCCGAAAAAAATTTCGGTCGGAAAAAAGTTTATGACCTTTTTTTTAGTCGTCAAGTTCAGAGCTCATGAAACTCACTATGTATTTCCCGGCCGTAAAAGCTGATGACCTTTTTTGTGTTTTTTTGTCATCAGTTGGAAGTCCTGGGGAAAATAGACCTTTTACACGGTAAAAACATGACTATTGGGGTTTCTTGGAGGGCTTCAGCCCCCCTAGACCCTGATAAACTCCGCCCATGCGAATAGATATTAGAGCGACGCCGCAGTATTATTAAACGTTCCTTTAGAAATTGTCATGCTGCTGGCACATGTACTATGGAATTATTGGGATATGCCATTTGTAGCGACACGCCCGAATGCATTAAACATTTACTCAGCGTTTTGGAGGCACTTGCAAAGACGTCATAATAATATTATAAGTGTATTCGCACATGCATGTATGTATAGGCTACAAGCAAGAATTGATACGGTTTTGCTCTGCAGCTTCTTTTAACGCCCTGATAATTAACACTTCTCAACACAAGAATTGCTCTGAAAAATTAATTATTGCCGGCAGTGTCTATTCAAGACGTCTCCGTGGGGAGAAGTCCCCCCCTAGAACGACATTCCTCCAGAAAAAATCAGAGAGGTGTTGTTTGCATGCATATACGTACCATTCCCCCCACCAAAAAATCGTACACGTAACATCCCACAGAAAATTTCGACCGGTCCTGTTTACTATATGTATGCAAGTGTAAAATCTCTCCCGTTCTCATCAGAAACAAATGACCGGTCAAAGGTTGTAGTCGCCGTCGGTGTCTGACTGAGTGGTTGCCCTCCCCCTAAACGACCGTTTTCCCGCTCCCCAGAAACCTGAATCCCCCCTTGCAGAAGGACAAGACTAAGCGCTGGGTCATCGGAGTCGACTGAACAAATTGACATTTTATTTTTATTCATTAAACAGAGAATGAGGCGCAGTGCTCTAAGACCAAATCTGCTATTCTCGCTAAATAAACAAAGACTAAATAACAAGCGACCCGAATGACGCTATTCCTATGCTGACTAGATATTATAGGACAAACCCAGAAGTCGTATGGAAACTCTCTTAACTCTGTAGAGTGTAGACAACTTGTAGGCCTACATTTCTGACGCAAGAGTTTGTTTACCATTTTTTTAAACATTGGGGTATAAGCTGACGCCAAATTACGGTTTTGAATTGATTGATTAATAAGAAATATTCTATTCTATATATTCTATTCTATTTTATTATATTCTACTAGCTGTACCCGGCCACGCATTGCTGTGGCTGAAAAGACTGTCCAACCCTCCCTTACTACGTCCCTCCCCTTTCCCCTTTCCCTTTCCCTTTCCCCTCCCTTCCTCCCCTCCCTCCCCTCCCCTCCCCTCCCTTCCCCTCCCCTTCCCTCCCCTCCCCTTCCGAAAAATGGACGGACAGATGCGTGAAAACTGTAGAAAGACGCGAGGAAAACGGCCGCAAATGGACGTTTTGTAAAAACCGACGGTTACATATTAATTTGCGCTATAGAAAGACGGCCGGATATACGTTTTGAAACGCGCCCGAAGAATGGGCGGACGGATGCGTCTTCAAACTCGGAATGGCTGGACTCCATCGACGTCTATCGAATGGAATTAAAAGTTGTGTTGTTTGGTCGTAAAGATTGCGCTTTCCCCAAAAGGCATTATACAAACCCGCTCATGTTCGAATTGAACGGTTTGCGAAAATTTTCAAAACAATCGGTCAAGAACTTTCCGAGATCCTTCATGTCGAACGGTAACGTTTTACACTTTTATTTATATAGATTATATTCTATTTGATGTAGGACTGCAACTTCGTCGGCCAAATGAGACACCTTAAAAGGTTTAAATGATTCCGCAGACGATCAATCAACAGAGAGTGGGATGTCACGACTCATCAGTTTTATATGTAGATCTATGCTGCATCAGCGGAAAGATTTTCGTTCAGCGTTTGTTTGTATGTTTGTATGTGCACTTGTTATAGCGCCCCTTCAAGCTATCTCTCTCTACTCAGAGGCGCTCCCGAATGCAGAGCGGACACTGCATCGGAGTTTCACGCCGAGGCGCTGAGCAATTGTGAGTGAAGGACTTGCCCAAGGTCCTTACGCGGCGAGGTGGATTCGAACCTCGAACCTTCCGACTTCAAGGCAACGACGCCACCACTACACCACCGCGTGATTAAGCTCTTCAATGCCGGAGGGTATAGGATTTCCCATACCATTTACTTCCATCTCGGCATTAAAGGGTTAGGCTCTTTAATTCGCTGCGGTTGGCTTTCGATTAAAAAAATTGTGATTACGATTACGATTACGAAATATGACGCTCACGCCTGCTCTTAGAAATCCTTACACTTTCTGAGTCGATCCTTGATGAATTTCCTCCTTCGTTGATGACGACTGCTCGAGTTTAAAGGTCTTCGTCTTTATAAAGTTCTCATTCTTGTTACTTTCTAATTCATGGTTACTTTTCATTCTAAGTAGAAAGTCTTGTATTCAAATACGATCCAGTTCAAGGTTTCAAGTTCCGTATCTATCTTCGAAGTCTCTTGTTAGTCTGTATTTTTTAATTTTCGAAGTCCCTCGCCTACAGTGAGAAACGCCCAGTATACAAAGTCCCTCCCATTCAAAGTCTATCCCCTACGAAGTGCCCATCTGAAAAATTATCTCTCCTCAGAGTCTCTCCCCTTCGGTTCCTGTCCCTTCGGACTTCAAAGTTCATCCTCTTTGAAGTCCCTGCCTCATCAATTGTGTCAATACACAAACCCTGAGCCATTCTATCTTTCAGTTAAAGCTGTCGCATTGCATAGAAAGCATTACACCACACATTCAAGGCCTATTATAGTTAAACAAACCACATCAACAAAACCCATTGCGTCGCCAAAGCACGCTTCTGCGGTAACGCCGTGCACTTCCCTTCGTCTAATGCTTGCTGAAAGCATAAGATATCTTTGAGAACATTAGAGACACAGTCAAAACTCCGCCGTGGACATCAATCAAGTCACCACCAGATGAACGCTGGCTGCATAAACGACGATGCTGAGAACATTGACACGCATCGACTCAAGATGACTGCAGGCATCTCGTCCACTACAATGAAACGAACAATAACTCAACCGAAGAGAGCTTTACCTTTGTCAGGCTGCGGATAAGCACCTATAGTCCATATATATATATATATATATATATATATATATATATATATATATATATATATATATATATGCGTATATATATATAATGGCTGCCAGTAGGTACTTATATTATATATATATATCACGCAGAGGTACGTGAATATATAATGAGACTCTGGTCAAAGCGATAGATGACCTCAAGCGCTGTTTATAAGCACATGAATATGTATGTGTGTGTGCGCAAGGTATCAATGTGTCTTGCCACTTACTACAGTGCTTTTATACCTCGCAAAGACGTTGCCTCTACATACATATATATACATATACATATGTCATATATATATATATATATATATATATATATATATATATATATATTGTGCATGCGTACATTTTCTTGTGCTAATCCATGTCGTTAGTGCGTAAAGACCACACGCATACACATCACAGAGGGTGGACCAAAAAGTAATCTCCCAAAAGGTCCTTTGCCAACATTTTGGCCAAAGTAGGAATTTTAAATCACGTTTTACACGGTTAAAGCAAATCACATTTACGCACAGCAACCAAATTTCACCTTAAAATTTCAAACAGAGGAAAAGTTATAATATTTCTTTTAGTGATTCCTACCACGGTTTCTTGACGATCCAAAAACATAGCCCAACAAAAGTAACAAAAAAACGATTTTCTCAAGTCACAGCTGTCGTTCCGCTAAACAATGTTTGGTGATATTATGAATTATGAATTACCTGTAAAACTTTATGGACAAATTCCCATTTCTGGCCAAGATATTGGCAAAAACCTTTATGGATTACTTTTGGTCCACCGTGTATATATATAATTATATATCTATATCTATAAGGAAGGATGTGACTATGTATGTTTGTATGTATGTATCTGACTTTGTCCAGAATGCACGCTCCCAGTTTTTGAGCTTTTCACTCCAAACCTTCACTACTGTGTAGGTCTCGGCACGAGACGCAAAGGCGAGGGGTTGGCGATTCTCTACCACCATGGGGGCCAGGGTGGGGAGCGAAACCCCCCAAATTTTTTTCAAAAAAACGCAGCTATTTTTTTGAAATTTTTTTCCTAGATAGAGGTCCATCAGAACCCCCCGGATCAGTGGTTGGCAAATCTCCACCACCAGGGGGGGCCAGGGTGCGGGGGGTAAAAAACACTAATTTTCGCTAACAATTTTCATTCGCTTGCCACGTATAAAAGCCGTCAGTTTCGCCGTTTTAGAGGTGTCTAAAGTGGAGTGGAGGGGTGGGATGGAGGTGAGGGGTGGAGGTGGTGGGGTGGCGTAGGGGTCGAGGGGTGGGGTTGGGGATGGGTGGGAGGATGGGGTGGGGTGGAGTGAGGGAGTGGGGTTGAGGTGGGGTGGAGGGGTGGGGGTGGGGTGGAGGGGGATGGAGTGGGAGGTAGGGTGGGGTGGAGTGGGGTGGTGGGGTGGGAGGGGGTTGGGGTTGAGGGGGTGGGGTGGGGGTGGGACGGGGTGGAAATTTTCGTCAAACCCAAATTTCTCCGGTGGCCTACTGGTATAGAGGTCGCAGTGTGGTGGGGTGTTGTGTGGTGGGGTTGTGGCCGGAGCAGATCGAATCCTAAATTTCCCGGGCAACGCCGGGTACCCCAGCTAGTATAATATATATATATACATTGTATACGTATGTATATTATACTATAGTGCCGACCAAAGTGATATAGGGCGAGCGCATAAGACCTGCATCGTATACACATCGTGCAAGTATTAGCCGTACAATGGCGGCCTAAGTACGGCTGCAGGCGAGATCTATGGAACTCGGGTCGGGCAGCCTATAAGTCCCCCGGAATTTCGCGGACAATATCTTTACGTTGTGAGCGCAAAGCCAACGACGGTAATTCAGAATTAATGAGCGCGCTTGCTTGACAAAACGTCCAACGGAAGGGTCCAGATTAATGGCGGCTAACCGCCCGATCCGTGTGCGCATGCCCCCGCGCATGCGTCGTACGTGCCGCGGTCGTCTGCTCCGACGGTGGGTGTCATCGCTGACGTCATAAACTTTCCTGGATTATCGCGTCACTTGTATTGCTCTCGGCGATGACGTTGATGATGACGCGCTAAGACGTTTTGACGTTGTACGGATTTAGCAGGAGAAATGGTATGCTGGTTAGGAAATGTTTTCGGAAGTGCACGGCACAATTGACGGTCCACGTGACAATGATTGCAATGCTATTTCACTCAACAATGCACTCATAACATTGCTAGTGACGATGCTAGGGCGGATATAGCAACCTGTCATCCCACCTCCCCCCACCCCACCCCCACACAGGATAATCCTTTTGTCCACCATCATTATTTATGCTCCAAAGTTTTAGCGTTAACTTAGAGACCTCTCGCAATTGGCGCAGGTATACACTCTCCTATAGTGCTTTTCGAAAGGCGCTTTTTATGTGTCGAGATCCATGCGCCATTTATACGTATACTTAGTTGACCAGAAACGTAGTCACATCTTTGTAGCGTCATGCAGTAAAGCTTCATGCAAGTATACTGCGTCGCGGAAGTACAGCGTAAGTATACAGCGTCAAGCTGTAAGCCATGCAAGTCTACCGTTATCACAGTACGGCGTCATCATACTGCAGCGTAATGAAAGTATACGGTCTCATGCAAGTACAGCGTCGCGCAAGTTCAGCGTAATGGCAGTAGGCCAACAGCCTCATGTAAGAACAGCGTCATGACAGTGCAGCGGCATCACAGTACAACGTAGTCAGTACAGCGTCAAGCTATGGTACGCTATAGCGTTGTGCAGGTAACCCTTCATCGTTATAAAAATTAGTTTATGAACGTGCATGTATAAAATTGTACACGTACATGTATGTAAAAAACTATTTAGACGCCCATGCATGTATTTCCACACGTTGCAACGAAAAAACGCAGCGGAGCATTTTATCTCTCCGTCCATTTGCAGAAAAGACATCTTCTGCTTTCGGAGAAATTCCATTCGGTTCCAAATGATTTCCTGCTTGCAGTAGCGGCGCCATGGGGACTATGGGGCTAAGTCCCCCCTAAAAAGACCATTCAGGGGCCAAGCCCCCTAAAAAGACATGTAAAACTGTAAACTGAAATATTTTCCATCACCTATTATAAGATTTCGACCGGATGACTAAAAAATGGTCATCAGAAATTTTGGCGGATGAAAATGAAAAATGTCCGCAAGGGTTCAGCACCCCCCCCCCCCCCCCCTCCAAAAAAAAATGAAATCCTGGCGCCGCCACTGCCTGCATTATGTTTTCAAGGGAGTATTTTAGCGCATACTGAAGAGCCCTGCAGTCCATCCGAAGAAGAGGTTCCTCCTTCTTCTGAAGCACACCCTCTATACCTTCAAAAGAGGTCCTTCTGTCTTTATTGAGGAGATCCTTCTGTCTGCAGCCAATGCAGTCTGTTCCTGAGAAGTGCGCCGAATAATCTCGTCGTCATCTAATTGGTTCCTTCAGATTCCTCTTCCCTACTGCTGAAGCTGAAAAATCGTTATCCTATTCGACGCTCCAGAGTGGGAGCCACCCCCCCCCCCCACCCCACACTCTCAATTTCTCGATGCTTTGGCGCCTTCCCAACTCCGCTTAATCCTTATTCTTCTCGCCTTAATCCACTGCCTCCTCCTTTCCTCCTCTTCCTCCTCCTCCTCTTCCTCCTCCTCCTCCTTCTTTATCGACGCATCTTCTTCCTGTCTCCCGTCTTTTCCGCACTTCCTGCTCATGGCCATTATCCTCCTTCTGCTTCTCCTCCTTCTCCTCCTTCTCCCTATTATCCTCCTTCTGCTCCTTGTCTTCCTCCACCTTCTCGTAATTCGTCTTCTCCTAAACACACGAGCTACCCACACCATTTGTTCCCCACCCCACGTGTTTTGCCTTCTTGTCCACTACTTCATCAGCCTGCGCCTTCTACAGGCTACACCTACTATTCATTTCTCTATCTTCCCCCCCCCCCTCTCTCTCTCTCTCTCTCTCTCTCTCTCTCTCTGCAATAATTCTGCCTTCCTGTTCGCTGACCCCTATCCATTCTCATTCTCCCCTCTTCTTCTCCCTTCCTTTTCCCGCTTCTTTTTCACCATCACCTTCCCGTTCTTTCTTTTCGTCTTTTCCTTTTTCGTTTCCCTTTTAGTTCATCCTCTTGCTTCTCCTTCACCTTTCTCCACTTTCCATTTTCCTCCTCCTCCCCTCCTCCTCCTCCTCCTCATCGTCCTCGTCCTCCTCTCAAGACGGAAAGCGCCCTCTATCGAAGGCACGAATGCAACTGAGGTAATTGCCATTTCCTGTCCGCAGCCTCATAAACTTTCAGCTGGGCGCAGATGCCCGGATGGGTGGCTGGAATTGGGTGGAATGGGGTGGAATTGGGTGGAATTGGGTATTTGCGATGGTGGAAGGGGGTCGCGATTAGATGAAGGGAGGGGCTAATCTCCAAGACCGATGTCCGTATGTATCTGTCTCTGTATTGCTGTATCTTCCTCTGTCTTTCTCTGTCTTCGCCTGCGTCTTTGACGAATAGAAACATTAGACTGAAGTAATCACAGATTGGATGCCCGGGCTTTGACCGGACGTAATGGGGCGGATATAAATAAAATGCTTGAATATGCATACTTATGCAAATGCGCTGTCTTATGCAAATGTCCTACATGTATGTCTAACATGAATATGTATGTGTAGAAGCGCCTGTGTAGAAACATTTCTGAACGTGAATATTTTGCATTTAAATGTGTTTCTATGCAATCTCTAGTGTAAGGGATGGGCCAAAAGGAAACTTTTGCTAATATTTTGGCGAAAGTAAGGATTTTCAAATAAAGTTTTACATCTCTAAGGTAATTATTGATATTCAAAATAGCCAAATTTCATCACATTTAACAAACAGAACAAAGCCAGACCTGTATAAGTTATAAGGAACGCAATTTACACACGTATACACACAAATATACACACAATCACACCTGTATACATGTACACGTACAGTCGTACATACATACATAAAAAGTATTACATCCATGCATGCATATACATACATAAATACATACATACATACATACATACATACATACATACATACATACATACATACATACATACATACATACATACATACATACATAGTACATACATACATACATACATACATGCACGCATACATACATGAGTACGTATATACATATATTTATGTATTGTACAAGGTACAATGTACAATTGTACATGCATGAATATATCGTCATATACGAATGAGATCAGAGGTGAAAAGACAGAAGCGTCTCCTACGTGTATCTTCGTCTAAGCCGATTTTCGCCATCGGCGTTGGCACTTCCACTGCAGCAGACGCAGCAATTAGATGGAGAGGAGAGGAGGGAGGGGCGAGGAGGGGCTTTAGAGGGTGAGATGGTGTGTGTGTGTGTGTGTGTGTGTGTGCGTGTGCGTGTGCGTGCGCGTGCGCGTGCGCGTGCGCGTGCGCGTGCGTGTGCGCGTGCGCGTGCGTGTGTGTGTGCGCGTGCGTGTGTGTGTGTGTGTGTGTGTGTGTGTGTGTACGAGCGAAGAGGCACAACGACCCAATACATGCATATACACTTGTGTACATTATACAATATATAGGATATATAATATAATGCATATAGTGTATATATGGATATCTGGTATAACATAATTATACATGTATGTGTGTGTATATATAGTTGATAGCCTGAAACAAAAATGTTGTATGTCCAAAACATGCATAGAACATTTGTCAATCTTGCGATCTGATCACTTTAGATCTCTAGATAGTATGAATCTAACCTTATAACCAAATTTTATCTTGTTTTATCTTATCCAACCCTAGCTAGTTCTATCCAGTCCACTCTCTATATAAAACCTAATCTAATCTAAAATAATCTTATCAAATCGAATCAACTCATAATCGAGAATCTAATTCGATCTTTTCCACCGACTTATGCAGCGTCCTTGCTTGTAATATTGCTCAAGGATTTATCGCAAGCCATTGGCCGCCCCAATCACGTATATCGAGAAGACGCTGACGTCATTTCCGCTTCCGATGCGGACCGGAAATGACGGAGTCGCTTCCGGTTTCACGCATCCGTTTACGATTTGACAATATTACTTTGGACGCCCGAAAGGGTAACCGAGTGGCTAATGGACCGGGATTTCATTAATTCCTGGAGTAGCCGCGAATATAAAGCGGACGATTAATTCGATCATTTTCTGTATTCGTCGGTTATCCTCGTTTCGCCCATCCAATATTGCTTCAGCTGTTTGCGCAGATCATTGCATTCCAATAAATCTCTTCGTGATATTTATATAGCGACTCCAGCTTATGGGTTGGCAAGAGAAACAACCCGGGCGTTAGTAATTAAGCGGCTTGGTTGTCCTGTTAGCTTGGTTGTCCTGTTTGCTTGGTTGTCCTGTTTGGTTTGGTTGTCCTGTTCGCTTAGGTGTCCTGCTCGCTTGGTTGTCTTGCTCGCTTGATTGTCCTGTTCGCTTGGTTGTCCTGCTCGCTTGGTTGTCCTGTTCGCTTGGTTGTTCTGTTCGGTTGGCTGTCCTGTTGGGTTGGCTGTTATTCCTCTCTTCATTTCTGTTGTCTCGTTTATTTGGTTGTCTTATTTAATTGTCTTCGTTATATGGCCGTCTTTTATATTTGATTGTCGTTTATATTTGATTGTCTTCTTTGTTTGATTGTCTTCTTTATTCGGTCATCCTTTTTATTTGGCTGTTCTTCTTTATTCTTGTCGTTGTTTTCTCCTTTGTCTCCTTCGTTTCTGTTGTCTACATTAGTTGATTGTGTTTCATTTGATTGTATTCTCCAGGCTGTGCTTTGTTCTATGCTTACCAGTGCCTTGCCTGCTCTTGCGACTCTTAATCAACCAAATCCCCCGTGCATTCGAAGTAAAGTCTTCACGTGTATAATAGTACCCAGTATACCCAACCAAATGAGAGTCTACTGATTACATGGAATTTTCTGCTTTGATTTGGAAGGGGAGACTTTTGCAGAAGGGCTTTTGACAATAATTACCGCTGTTATCTTTGCATAGCAACGGTATGAAAATGCAAACCAGGAAATTAGGAACATACTATTATTTTTCGTAAAGATTTTCGAATGCAAATTTCTCAATTTCTCTTCGTGTATAGATCTATCATTAGTATCACCATAGTGCGAGACTGCGAGGAAATCAGTACTGTTAAAAGCCAACAGATAGTATTTATAGAAATTTGTATAGGCGTCAGTTTCCAAGGAGGGGACACAAGTGCTCCTATTGCCCTGATGTGAGGGAGCCTATAATTTTATGGTCGTACAGTATAACGGTACATAGGTAGACACTAGACACCCAGGACTTTTAAATTGAGTTGAAACACAACGGGTCAATGACCTCTTATAACCTCAACTTCACCGTCTTGTACGAGACTGCTATTATCAGCTGCGCCAGCTTCGCACTGTCATCCGTTCTCTTACGTCTGCTGCTACTCTTACTTTAGTGCATTCCTTCGTTACATCTCGCATCTCTTCGCTCTACTTTGACCTTCAATCCAGCAGATTGTCTTGACGGGGTCTTGCGTCTCTGAGTAGTTTTTTTCTTGAATTAGCGCTATATAAAATAATGTCCGAATGAATGAATGAATGAATTAATTAATTAATCAATTAATAATTATTAAATATAGTTGACCAGTGTTTTAGTTGTCAGGGTTGGACTTCACTCACAGTGTTAGCTGCCGGTGTAATCCCTAATAAGACTAATATGACAACGATAATCCGCCACATTATCTCCGTCAATCTCTGTATAATGTCTCTGTCTGTCTGTCTGTCTGTCTGTCTCTATTCCACTTTTGTCTCTGTCTTTATATCTGGTTCAGTCTGTCTGTCTCGGTCTGTATGTCTCGGTCTGTCTGTCTCGGTCTGTCTATCTCCCTCACTCTCTTTAATTGTGTTTATTTCTCCCAGTTAAATCGATCTCCCTCTGTTTGGTTCCTTCTTCCTCCCACTGTCTGTCTCCATCCTTACCTCAGTCTGTCTCTGTCTCTGTGTCTGTATCTGTCTCTGTATGTCGGTCTGTCTGTCGGTCTGTCTGTCTGTCTTTCGCTCGCTCTCTCAAACCTTTTATGTTCCTCTCTTCCTCGCCCTCTCTCTTTGCGTCTCACCCACTCTCTTCTCTAATCAATTACATTCCTCTCTCTTTTTTCTCTTTCCTTCTTCCTTTCCTTCTCCATCTCCTTCTCCAACAGTCGCCCTCCACCATCCCCTCTCTTTCCAAGTAGCCATTTCCATTTCATTTGTTTTATTAGCATCCGAAGCCCATTCTCTTCTCCTCTCATTGTTCCTCGCTCTCTATTCCCAGCGTCCGTATCCCCATCATTTCCTATGTGTGTCACATCCCTACCAGTCCCCCTTCCACCACCTTCCCCCCTCCCGTCTTTCCACTTTCTCGGTCGTTTTCCATCGTTCCCATCCCCCAGACTCCGCATCCTGCAGCCATCGTCATGCATGACCGCACCGATGCGCATCGATCGTGCGCAGCCAGCGGACCAGGGAGATTGATTTTAATGGGCGGACGAATGACAGCTGACACCGTGAATTATATTCCCCATCCAATCTGCGAGCAATGAAGTGCGCAGGCCACGCGCATACACGTATGACATACATAATCATATCTCATACGTATACATACATGCATGTATGTATGTATGTATGTATGTATGTATGAATGTATGTATGTATGTATGCATGCATGCATGCATGCATGTATGTATATATGTATGTATGTATGTATGTATGTATGTATGTATGTATGTATGTATGTATGTATGTATGTATGTATGTATGTATGTATGTATGTATGTATGTATGTATGTATGTATGTATGTATGTATGTATGTATGTATGTATGTATGTATGTATATATGTATGTATGTATATATGTATGTATGTATGTACATGTATGTATGTATGTATGTATGTATGTATGTATGTATGTATGTATGTATGTATGTATGTATGTATGTATGTATGTATGTATGTATGTATGTATGTATGTATGTATGTATGTATGTATGTATGTATGTATGTATGCATGCATGCATGCATGCATGCATGTATGTATGTATGTATGTATGTATGTATGTATGTATGTATGTATGTATGTATGTATGTATGTATGTATGTATGTATGTATGTATGTATGTATGAACGCATGTATGTACACGTTGTATGTATGTACCAATGCTTGTAATATATACGTGAAGCGGTTGTTTTGCGCCCATTTCTATTGAACCATATTTTCCTCTGATGCCAGTAGACTGAATAGAGCGTCTCTACTTTTACATAATATGTTTCTGTTTCCGTTCAGATAACTAGATTCCGGATGTCGACTACTCCTTTGCTCTTCTGGATCGTCTGCCTCCTCGCCCGTCCGCATACTCCGTCGTTCGGCGTCGGAGGCAGGGAGGCAGGGAGACAGTCGATCCCGGGTGCGTCCGATGGATGTCTCTGTCTCACCCGGAGCATCAATGCGACGACCGTGCTCCGAATCGGATGCTCGCCATCATCAACCGCCGCCGCCGACGACGTTATCAATGAGTCCCAAACGGGGGCTCGTCGTCGTTCAGGCCGCGACTCGGATAGCCACGATGTACCATCTGCAAATAAAAGGATTAGAACGCGTTCCTCTGAGACCGGGGAAGACAGGCCGCCGACCGCGCCGGACACTATCGACCACTCCATCATCGCCCCCTTTAACCTGACCGGGCAGGGAGAACGACGACGGACGGGTGATGGCCAATCGGTCGTGCCCATCAGTGAAGATCAGTCGGGCAACCAGTCCGTGGTCGCCGGCGGGGGATTCCTCCTTGATCCGGTCGCCCCCTGTGGTGTCCCTCACCGGTTGAACCTGACAGGATGTGGAATCACGTCCGTCGATAAGAATGCGTTTGGTGAAGAGGGTCGGTTGGCGTCTGTTCTGGAGATAGTGGACCTGTCGATGAATGCCATTCACCAGTTGGACATGGGAGTCTTCGGACCGCTGAAGTCCCTGCGTGTCCTTAACCTGTCCGGGAATCTTCTGGATGGATTGTTGATAAACGATTCCGATCGCCAAGAGAGACGCTACTTCCACAAGGTTCGAATCCTTGACGTTAGTGCCAACTTTCTCACGCAACTTCCCCAGTTGTTGTCCGAAAATCTGACGAACTTCGAAGCTTTGCTTGTCGTCAATGTTTCTGGAAACCGACTGACGAGTCTAGGACGAGATGAGCTGAGGTCTCGTCTACCACGCAGGCTGTCCCACCTCGACCTCAGCCACAACCAACTCTCCGACCTCGGTCCGTTGACCTTCGCCTGCGATGACCTCTCTGACCTTGACCTTTCGCATAACCTCCTGACCTCACTGAAGAACTTCACGTTCGTCAACCTCTTCCGCTTGACCTCGATCGACCTTTCCAACAACGCCATCGCCGACCTCGAGGTCGACGCGTTCTTCACCTGGCAGAACCGGAAGTACTGCAACGGGACCTTGAACCTAACCTTGACGGAGAGAAGCTCCACCGGCGTGGACAACCACACTGACTCGACCCTCGAGAGCTGCTCCCTCAACCGCTGGCCCGCCCTCGAGCTGCTCGACCTCAGCCATAACTCCCTGACGGGGATCCGGGAGGGCACCTTCCGTCGATCCCTCTGCGGACTACGCGAGCTGCGTCTCGGCCACAACCGCATCGCCCACCTACCGCGATACGTCGTCGAGCAACTACGCTGTTTGAACCACATCGACCTCCAGCACAACGACATCTTCTGGCTGGACGTCGGTATCTTCACGAACCCAAGTCTGCGTACCATCGATCTATCCTTCAATAAACTGCGCAAGGTCATCAGCATGGCGTTCCTCTACCTACCGAGCGTCGTTCGCGTCGACCTGAGCCACAACGAGATCGGCTACATGTACAAGTACGCCTTCTACCGTCTTTGCAAGGACGACGAGAGATCGATACACATCTCGCTCCGGGCCAACAGACTCCAGACGGACGGACTGTGGAAGATGATGTCACTGTTCCAGCACCAGGAGAACAGCGCATGCGCGGTGACCGTCGACCTGAGAGACAACCACGTGACGCATTTCCTTGGCGACGCCTCGAAGCAGGTTCGGAAGGAGATAACGATGGCGGAGATGAAACGTTTCCACCAATGGCAGAAGATCACCGTCGACCTGGACGGGAACGAGATCCAGTGCGACTGTAACACGGCCGAGGAGCTGAGCATCCTATCCTTCGTCGATCGGTCATACCCCTACGGGAATCTCACCCTACGCAACAATATTGATCCGTGGAAACGGTTGAACTGCAGCGCTCCCCAGTCACCAGGTGGCGCAACTGTGGCGGAGTTCCTCGCTCTCAACAGATGTCCCCAGCTGAACCGCTTCTCATGTCCGGCCGCCTGCGACTGTCACGTCGACGTCGCCAGCGGGGTGAAGACCGTCAACTGCTCCGGCCGGGGACTCTCCGACTTCCCATCGTTTCCCATCGAGAACATGACGGAAGTCGACCTCTCCCACAACGACCTCACGGAGCTGACGTCCAGCGACGAGATGCGATTCCAGTTCCTGCGATCGCTCGATCTCTCGCACAATCGTCTGCGACTGATCAGCCGCGACGCCATCCTCCAGCTCTCCACCTCGCTGGAGTCGCTCCACCTCAGCGACAACGACCTCGAATCGATTCCCGAAGAGATCGGACAGATGACGAAACTCACCAACCTATCGCTGCGCGGGAATCCACTCTCGTGCACCTGCCACGACGCCTGGATACCGGAAGTAGCCGTTCGCATGCGTCACGTGATCCACGACTTCGATCTGATTCGCTGCTCGGATGGTACACAGCTCTCCAGAGACGTCATGACCAGAGCCGCCGTCTGCGCGCACAAGTTCCAACCGTACGGCAGCGTTGACGACACGCTCCACCGATCGAACTCTCGTCTGCTCATCGTTCTGGTTGGGATCCTTCCCATCGCCGGCGTCGCGATCATCGTCACGGTCTATCGTCACCAGACCAGAACGGCTGCGTCATCGGCGGCGTTGGCGGCGTCTGTGGACCGGAACGGACGGTGGAGCAAAGTGGAGACGCCGGACTCGAACGACATCTTTTTGGTGTACTGCACGGCGGACGAGGACTGGATCAAGAACCATCTGTTGGACGTCGTCTGGAACCAGTTCCCGCGCTGCAGCATCCGGTTCCACTGCGACCCGGAAGCGCCGGAGAACGTCTCGCGATACGTGGACGAGAGCAGGATCACGCTGATCGTCACGTCCGTGGATTTCTTCCGGAGCTGCTCCTGGACGCTGGAGACGTTCCGGACGGTGATCCTGGAAAAGATGACTCAGGGTCATCACCAGTCCGGGAGGTTCCTGGTCGTCGGGCGTGGAAAGGTGGAGCAGGTGGAGAGGGCGGAGTTTCGGGGACAGTTGGGAAGGGTGTCGCGATTGTCGGCTGGCGATTGTTACTTCGCCGAGAATCTCGTCCAGTTCCTGGCGCCTGTCTTCAAGAATCCGACGGAGAAGTACGATCGGGTGTTCGTCGAGGAGTCGGATGAGGAGGATCAGCGCCTGGAGAAATACTGACCCAGTACTCACCCTGACCCTCTAGGACCTCCTTCTGACTGTAACCGGAACCTCTTTACAGCCCATCTGATGCTACGCCGCGCTCGTGAATATGCCGGTGCCCAACGATAGGCATTCGAGTGGCGTTTGGAGCCTACGGTCACATTACAATCTACCTACAACACTAAAAGTGTTTCGAAGTAGACTATTCTTCTGACTGTAACCGGAACCTCTTTACAACCCATCTGATTCTATACGCAGCGCTCGTGAATAAACCGGTGCCCAACGATTGGCATTCGAGTTGCGCCATAGAAGTTTGTAGCTTACGGTCACATCACAATCTACCTACAACACTAAAGGTGTTTCGAAGTAGACTATACCGACCGCGCAAAACAACCCTAAGAATTGTATTTTTCGCTGAGGCTAATTTTGAGCACCATTCTGTAGATAGGCCTACATGTACGTCAAACAGGTTCTATGTCTAAACCGGCTGATTGAATTGAAATATGTTGTATGAGGCGATTCAAATTCGAAGACTTTGTATTGAAACGCACCGCACCATGCACCGTACAAATCCATTGTACATGCAGTGATATGCTGAGGTACCGTATTATATAGTTGGTGTACTTTCACTCGAAGTTGCCTCTCTTACTTAAAATTGAACTCTAACTCGAACCGGTTATTTACAAGTGTATAATCTGAGTTGATGGTCAATGTGAAGTCTATGGTTATGCGGCGCCATTCACACCAAAACCAAGATTATGGTGATTTTTGTAATATATTGAGTTTTAGACATCACTATTGTCAAAGGCCTTGTTTCAGGGTTCACAATGACACAAAAATCATTGCTCTAGCTTTCTTCTATCTCCAGATATAAGGCAAACGCGTTCTCGATAAACCAATTAATTAACTTAATTAAAACAAAATAATACGCATATAAAGAA
Source organism: Lumbricus terrestris (assembly GCA_949752735.1). Classification (NCBI taxonomy): domain Eukaryota; kingdom Metazoa; phylum Annelida; class Clitellata; order Crassiclitellata; family Lumbricidae; genus Lumbricus; species Lumbricus terrestris. Next base: position 8,843,808 of record OX457045.1, on the reverse strand, counting down.
CATTGGAATAGCTTTAAAGCTTGTTTCGTTTAACAAAACAAGCAGTGCCGGCGCTAGGGTACCTGAGGCCCCCCCCAAAGAAAAACTTGAGGCCCCCCATACCTTGAGCTGTCATCTCAGCAAAATTTCTCATAATATAAGTGCTGAAAGACATGGTGTAAGACTTCAATAAAAGTTCCATCTCAATTGTTAATTTAAAAAAAAAATTCCATGCTGTAATGGTAGAAATTTTAAGCTGTCATCTTTACAAAAATAGCTCTTTTTATTGCTGTTAGTCGTGGTTTAGGACTTCAGAGTGTCCCTCTCCATTGTCTAAATTTATCCGATTTGCTAACTGTAATGGTAGCATTTATATGCTGTCATCTGAACAAAATTGATCATTATTGATGGGCAGTGGATGATACTTATGAAATATTTCTGAAATATTGGGGATAAAAGGATTCCGTCCCAACCACAAATTGTGGGGCCGTGCCCCTGTCCACACCCCCAAGTCTCCTCTTTGGTTGAAGTATAATGCTCTATTGGTTTGAGTAATATAATTTTGTATGCTTTGCGTTAAAACATAATTCGTTGCGTGGTTTCAGGAATGAACAGTCATGAAAGGTATAATTACCAGCTACATTTGAGGCCCTTTGCAAACTTGAGATCAGACACATACCAAGGACATATGGGACCCTACACAGGCTTTAATGTTTGGGTCTCACGCAGGTTTTGTTTTGAGGCCTCATCCAATTAGCAATTAGAATAAGTTACAATTTATAAGCGTTGTGTTTGAGAAAGTGAACGAAATTGCCTGAGTTAGTTTAATTGACTTTATACTTATGCCCAAAATCAGTATGGTATCTGCATTAGGTTTGCTATGGCAGTGCCATATGGTTAGTTGAGACATGCACCAGACCGGATCTGTACAGTCACAAATAGGCATAATGACTAGCTAAATTTGGGGGCCCCTTTCAAACTCGGGGCCCCCCCCAATTGGGGGGTACGGGGGGTGCTAGCGCCGGCACTGAAAACAAGAGAAAAAATTTAAACATATTTTTAGATTAAATTCTGTACAAAGACAAAAGAACACTAACATACAATTTCTATATAGTTATCAGTTATTCTGATGTGTGATTTCCGACAGAATACCGATTTTGGTGTGGACTGACTGAATGGTTGGCGGTGTATATATAATTTGCATTTGACTGAAAAGCGCGATTGACCACAGACTTAGAATCGAATCTCACCGCTTGACTGATGAAGTACCGTAACTTTAACTGGTCTATGTCTTAGCACATAGGCTACGCGTATATTTATGTCAGCATAATCACTTCAACCCTAATGAAAGGACTACTGACAATATCGTTATGTGAGTCGCCCTGTTTGAATGGTTTTCTGTGTTAGAACGATGGCCATTGTTCTAATAAACATATTGTCTTCGCATGTTGTTTTCATATTGCGAGGCGAGGCGTAACAACTGACGTCATTAGCAGCGTCATCTTCCTTTATCCAGACTACCGGTATAGCAGCGGTTCCCAACCCGTGGCCCGCGGGCCAAAAGTGGCCCGCCTGGCCTACAAAAGTGGCCCGCAGCATCTCAATGAATTAAGAATAATATATGTAAAAATTGACAATTTGGACATGATAGAATATATAATTCTTTTCTGTTACAAATTATTTTATTTGGACGTTAATAAATCGCATCAAACATTCTATTTTGATTCAATTATAACAATTTTATACGCCTTTAGTTAATTAAATTTTAGCCTTGTGGCCCCTTAATGTCCTTCAACTAAGAAAAAGTGGCCCTCGTGTCCTCCAACTTAGAAAATGTGGCCCGACAGTCAAAAAAGGTTGGGAACCACTGCGGTATAGGGTCTGACACATCAGAAATCCTGAACTGGCGTGTTTTATTAGGCTATAGTGTTTAATTATTTAATATTACTTTTATTACTATGATTACTAGGCTATAGCCATTATTAGGTCTATGTTGTTAGTTATTTATTAGTGGTAGACCAGTTACTATTAGACAATTATAGATTTATTATTAATCGGTTATTATTTACTAATTATTATGTAATTACATAGCATTTTATAATTGTAATTATCTTTCTAAAAATAAATTATTTATTTATTTATTTATTTATTTATTTATTTATTTATTTATTTATTTATTTATTTATTTATTTATTAGGTCATTCGGCATGTACTCTCTACTGAACGAATGATCAATCAATCAATCAATCGCAATTTATATAGCGCCCCTTCAACGTAGACTACCTACTCTCTTTAGCCGTGGTTGGGTCGGGAGCGCTTCTGAGTAGATACTCTTGAAGAAGCGCTATATAAATGCCTTAAATGAATGAATGAATGAAGAGGCGCTCACGGCCGAGATCAAGCGAAAAAACAGTCTTCAACAGTTTGTGAAATTGAGAAGAGCTTGGGAGATGTCGCATAGTCAAGGGAAGCCCATTCCAGGTTGTTGGACCAACCACAGAGAATGAGAGCCGGGAATGGCCTCCTTGTTGCACTGCGCTTAGTTCCCAGGGGACACTTCACTCTGTTCCTTAAGAACCTTAAAACTGTCTTATTTATCCGCGGTTGGGTCGGTAGCGCTTCTGAGTAGCCCACAATGAAGAGGCGCTATATAAAAGTTCGAAATAAAGAAATAAATGAAGAAACGAAGATAGTGAACGTTGCCCTCCTCTTTCATCTAAACGTTAGACTGGCACCTCTGGAAACCGATTTGGTATAAGCTTACAGTCTATAGTGCACCTATACCGTTAGCCGTTTATATACCAACCGATGGATCTCCCAAACCATCTCCTACATTTTGGTCAACTAAACCACTGGTTGCACTCTGCCAGTGCCAGTCCCAAGCCTGGATAAAGGAGTAGGGCGTAGCTAATGGTCTTTGTTGCCACACAGTGACGTTATACAGCAACTACTACTACTACACTTTGGTCGATAAAGGGACCGTGGGTCGTAAGAAGTTGATTAGGGACATTGCAGTCTGAGTACGTCTTAAGACATGTGGCACGCCGCTGGGGAAGTGAAATCGCTTTCAGGGGTCCTCCGACTCTTGGCGCCCCCTCCCCCACCAAATTCAAACATAAAACAGACGTAAAGACTAATGCGTGCGTAACCGCCAATTAATTGCCTTTCCCATATTATAGTCTATAGATAATGTTTTAAAGGCTGTAGCCTAATGCGCTGGCTTCCTGTTTTGTCGATGCTGACCTTAGTTTAGGATGCGCATTAACTCTATCTATCAATCAATCGCAATTTATATAGCGCTCTTTCGAGATTGCTACTCAGAGTTGAATCCGCCTTATTGTCAACCGCTATTAGCATCAATATCATGCATGTCGGAATGCAGCGACATTTTAATTATTAGTAATATTGCGTGTCTACTCATGATTTCTTTTTGGCTTTGAAACGTTCTATAGCTGCATTTTCCTTGATTCGTTCATTCATACATACATACATTCATTCATTCATTCATTCATTCATTCGTTCGTTCATTCAATACGTATGTTCACTCATTCATTTATCAATTCATCCGTTCGCTCACTCGTTTGTTCATTCGTTCCTTCCTTAATTTATTCATTCATTCATTCATTTATTCATTCGTTCATTCATTCATTCGTTCGTTCATTCATTCGCTTGTTCATTCGTTCATATATACATTCTTTGTTCAATGATTAGTTTATTCATTCATTCGCTTGTTCATTCATTAATTTATTCATTCGTTCATTCGTTCATTCATTAACTTATTCATTCGTTCATTCGTTCGTTCGTTCGTTCGTTCGTTCGACCCCAGCTGAAATCTTTGAGCTTAGAGAATGATTAAGGTCATTCAGAGAATATACGAACCCACAAAGGCAATAGTGCAATGTTGGGTCATAGCATGCCTTTCATTGTAGAAGGTGTACCACACCTTTTAAAACGCGCCCGAAAAATAAAGACACACCTTTTAAAACGCGCCCGAAAAATGGGCGGACGCCGCCGGACGGATGCGTCAAAGTTCAAACGGATATGGCTGGACTCCATCGACGTATATCGAATGGAATTAAAAGGTTTTTTTGTCGTAAGGATTGCACTTTTATCCGAGGTAACAAACAGTAACTTTTTACATTTTTATTTATATAGATTATGCTCTTCTTCATAGAGTAGGCTATGTGACCTAACCAATGCAGCTAACCAGTGGTTAAAGTGGTTTGGGTGAGCGGTAGAAACGCCGTTCCTATCCCACGCGTTTCCACTCACCTTAAGAGTTTAGACTCTGCAGCCAACTAACTAAAATTATTATTATACATGTATAGAGAATCCCATCATGCTAATTTAAATCCGCTTACAGTGCCAATCCGAAGCTTGGATAAAGAAGGAGGGTGATTACAATGATATTTTTTAATCACACAGTGTTGTTAAATGGAATCAACCAACTATACATATATATAAATTATGCTAAATTTCAATGACAATAATTATTAACATAATTAGGCCTATATAATTATGTTGAAAGACCGGGCTCCAGAAAAAGCAGAACAATTAAGACTAGCGCCTCAGAAATTTAAAGATTACGATTACGATTAATACAGACATCAGGTTTCAATTTCAAAGCTTCAACTCTGCAGACCTCTGTAGGCCTACCGTGTAAACTTACGACATGCAGACTCATGACGGAGACTTGGGGGGGCAGGGGTCTCCCTCAATGGATGTGGAGGCCGGCGAAGAGATGGACAATGTGCAGACTGCGTATATTTCATCCTTAGTTAAAAGTCTTTTTATACGTTAATAATTTTTACGCGAAATAGGCGACGACTAAACAAAATAGCCTAGTAGCCTACTGTAAAAAACGACGATTTTAGGAAACTTTCTTTGCTTTGACTTTAAAGGACTTAGAACTTTAGAACATTTAGAACACCTAAGAGCACTCTGAGTCAGGTTTGCCAGACAGTTTGGCGGATATAACAAAGACCGTTTTCCAAGACTTCGACCAAATGACTAAAAAAGGACGTCATAAATTTTTGCGACTGAAAATGAAAATTTTTCTCCCCACAAATTCAGCCACCCCCCAAAAAACTGAAATTCCGGCACCGCCACTGCTCTGAGTCACTAATCAAATTCGAGTGGCCTTGCTCTGTACATTGCTTAGGACACTTGAAACAATTATAATCATTTTAAATTTTGAATGCGGCATCAATTTATCAATTAGGGGCCTATAGCCTACGCATTTTTCAATAATTAGCATATACGCTGGGGGGGGATAGAGTGGTTCAGCCCCCGGGACACTTTATCTCCTGTATTAATTCATGACTGCCGGTGACACGAAACGGAGTATCCCCTGAAAGCTATCCGGGGGGATGAATTAATCTATCTCCCAGGATGGAATTAACCGGTCTAGACTATCCGGGGGATAAACCATTCTATCCCTTTTTTGAAAAATGCGCATAATAAAATTTTTTTACGCTGTAATCTATATTTAAAGTGACTCTAATTGTTTTAAGTGTCCTTAGCAATGTTCAGATAAAGGCAACTTGAATTTATTTAGTGACTCTGAGTGTTCTTAAGTGTTTTGAATGTTTCAAGTGCTCTAAAAACAGGGAAAAACAAATTATCTAGTAAGAATAAACATACCTGTTAGTGTCATTGTTCAAAACAAAGCAGATGGAAATTAATTTGCAAAAATAAATACACGCGGAAGCGTTTTTTTAACTTTTTTAATTTGGGGGATACAATTAATGCGGGGGATACTCTATTTCGTGACACCGGCTAGCTGTAGGGGAGGATAGAATATTCTGCGACGCTTTTGTGTTAATGGACTCGGACTCGACTCGGACCCGGCTTAGGTGGTGGTATTTGCAGTTTGGCGTCACTGTGTGGTAATAAAGACCATTAGCTACGTCCTCCTTCTTTACCCAGGCTTGGGACTGGCACTGGCAGAGTACAACCAGTGGCGGAGTTGACCCGGCTTAGGTGGACTCGGACTTGACTTGATTGACTAGACCTCGGCTCATCATCATCATCATCATCATCATCATCATCATCATCATCAGGAACCATGGGCTCAGCGCCCGTAGGTGTCCACTGCCGTCTTCATCAAGCTCCTCCATCGACCCCTGTCCATCGCCGCGTGACTCAGCTCTTGGAGGGATGCTCTCCCCACCTGGTGATGTCGTCCAGCCACTCCCTATGCGGTCTCCTTCTTCGATTTGTCCCCTCCATCCTGCCGAACATCAGCGTTTTTATTTTCCTATCGTCCTTCATTCTGCAGATGTGCCCAAAAAGCCTCAGCTTTCTTCCGATCAGCTTCTGCATGATGTTCTCCTTTTGGCGTATTCGTTTGTAAAGCTCTGCGTTCGTTACTTTCTGTGTCCAGTCTATTCCCAGAATCTTTCGGTAGCACTTTCTTTCAAAAGTCAATAGCCTTTGTTCTATCTCCTTCGTTATTGTCCAGGACTCGCATCCATATAGTACTACACTGAAGATGCATGTCTGTAGCACTTTTTTTAGCATTATCGTGTTTTTTCTTTGTTGTCAGCGCATCGCCACTCATCTGACAGACCCTCATTCTCTTCGGTTAATTTCGAGGATTGGAGAGGGAGCTCCATACCGTCCGGTGCCGCCCACGTTCGCCGGCTGTTTCAGGGTTCCTGCTGGGCCTGTCCACCTCGCGTGACGCCCAAGATGGTACTTCGGTCGAAACCTTCATCATCAGGTAGAATATATTTTACTGTTTGACTGCCAAGAACTCTTATACCAAATAGACTCAGTATTATACGGGTTTCTTAGATCGTCTGGACTTTTACATTTTCTTTCATCGCCGCACTACGACAGTAATTTATGTTTAGGCCAATTATTTTTCAATAATAATAATAATAATAATAATAATAATAATAATAATAATAATAATAATAATAATAATAATAATAATAATAATTTTTAAAAATAATTATAATAACAATAATTTCTTTTTATTGAACAATGCGGTTCACAGACCGCAACCAGTTACAGTGCACAATTACGCAGTTAAAACAATTTACAGGTACGCAGATCACAGAATGCACAAATCTTAACTACTACGGTAACAGAACAGACAGCTTGCAATAATCCGAAAGAAATAATGTTTTTTATTTAATAGACAAATCATCGCAGGATGAAAAATATAATAAAATGTACTCCCCTCGCAATGATAAAAAGGTGCAGCACAAAAGCACAAGGATAACTTAATGCTGGACTTTCCGTTCAGTCGCCAGGTGGAAGCACGCTTAGAGCATTACATTTAGTTTAGTTACAAACGAATCGCCAGATGGCGCAACCTCGAAATTTGTTGAGCGCTGCTTGAATGATAATATGCGCAGAGCACCGGCTTATTCACGAGCGCTGTGTCGTGTCATAGTGGCTGATCCAGATATCAGGAAGATCATGGTTCGATTGCCAGATTGCCAGAGGAGAAGTGGAAGAAGCTGGACGGACGGACGGACGGACGGACGGACGGACGGACGGACGGACGGACGGACGGACGGACGGACGGACGGACGGACGGACGGACGGACGGACGGACGGACGGACGGACGGACGGACGGACGGACGGACGGACGGACGGACGGACGGACGGACGGACGGACGGACGGACGGACGGATGCAGTCTGGGAAAGAAAACTAATATTGGAATTTACGGATCTGATATCTAGACAGGAATTCGTGAAGATGCGAGACTTTAATTTGAAGTAGAAAGCCTGGGTTTGATGAATGAAGGAGCGTGACGTATATACGGTGTATATTGTATTGTATTGTATTGTGTTGTGCCGTATTGTTTTGTATCGTATTGTATTGTATTGTATTGAATTGTATTGAATTGCATTGTATTGTATTGTATTGAATTGAATCGTATTGTTCTGCACTGCATTGTATTGTATTGCATTGCATTGCATTGCCTTGTATTGTATTATATTGTAATATATGGTATTGTATTGTATATAAGCATCTATAAAGCGCCTCATACAGACTAGCTATCCATAGGCGCTCTCAGCGTGATATATATATAATATTATATATATATGTATATATATATATATATATATATATATATATTTGAGGGACCGATGGGCAATAATATGTTTGGAGAAGCTGGGAATTTGGGAATTCTGGTGGAAGATGGTTCCAAGAGATGCATGTGTTGTGGTGGTAATGGATCGGTTGGAGAAGATGATAAGTGACCAGATGACGGGAAACTTGAGATATAGGAGTGGGAGATGGATGGAGTCGAGGGTGGGGTGTCTGATGGCCAGTGGAAGAGCTTGCGGTGCATTCCACTTGAACCTGGAGTGCATGGTTCAAAGTCATCGGTGAGAGATAATAGAACATTTGAAGTGGTTGCAGCACATTTTTCAGCAATAGCAGTGATTTAGGGATGGTATAGTGCATGACATATCTATGTTATCGGAGATTGGCTCAATCATCAGCTCAATTGCTAATCAGTTAGATTAGCTAGATTGAAAAGGAATCGACCTTCTCCATGCAGGTAGCCTACCCGGAGCTACTCCATTATCACACATATACACAGAACTTTTTAATGTGCCATTATATTTTCAAGGCGCCTTGAAAATATAATGGCACATTAAAAGTTCATTCATTCATTAAGTCAGTCAGCCAGTCAGTCATTCAGTCAGTCATTCATTCATTCGTTCGTTCGTTCGTTCGCTCGCTCGCTCGTTCATTTATTCATTCATTCGTTCGTTCGTTCGCTCGTTCAATCATTTAAGATATTTATATATATCGCCCATACAAGACCTTCTACTCAGAAGCGCTCCCGACAGAACCACGGGTTCTAAAGAGAACCGATAGATTGTATAATGTGTGAAGTATCTAAAATGTGGCACATGAAATGCCTCCGTGCATGCGTTCAATCCACCGTTCATCGATATAAGATATATAGACAGAGAATTAGAATTGATGTTGGTTGTACACATTGTACACAAGTTGACACAGCACCGCACACTGGACAATTGCGTTTTATCAATCAACAGCCGAAATTGGCTTTTTGCACAATGGAGGGAGGGATCAATATCCGGAGTGGGTTCAAGTCCCATGCTAAGCCAGGTGGTTTTGTCCGGGAGAGAGGGTAGTTTCAAATGGTCAATGTCCTACACTCAAACAATATAAACCAGTAAACGACAATCAGACAAAAGGCGCATGATAAATTCCATTCATTATACAACAGACACAATATACAGCGCAGTTAGGTGACACACAGTAAGCACACTTTTATATTGCGCCTTTTTAAACCTCACAAAACGTTCATGAACCGTCCGAACGCAATTCCCTTGTGTCTATACAGAAGATGAAGTTGACGGTCCACCCCACCCCTCTCCCCACCCCTTCCCCCCCCCTATGCACCTGCATCGTTCGACCGCCGTAGCCAAGCGCATCCTTTCTTCCAGCGATGCGGGACATCAAAGCCATCGAGGGAGAATTGCCTTTTGGATACCCACCGGTAATGACTGCGGTGGCAAGTGCAACAACACTCGAGCAACAAGAGCAACAGCATCAACAACAGATTGAGCAACGACGGCAAACGTGTATTATACATGTACACGACGCGACGTGAATGGGAAAGCAATTTCATGCGACTGAAGATCTAGTGCACCATAAATGCTCTATATATAGCCCATCCAGTCAAACTCAGCATATTATACACAGAATGTATAATCATGTATATGTATGTATTTATGAATATTTTTATATGTATATGATGTGTATGCGAGTATATATATATATATATATATATATATATATATATATATATTATACACGATATTTACATTGTAATAGCATGTTTGTATATATTATATACAAACATGCTATTACAATGTAAATGCGAATAATAATGAAAATATACACAAATACAGGATGCATGCATAAGTTTATATATCGGATGCATGCATTTATAGGTATGTATATATATATATATATATATAAGTGTTTTGTATAAGTGT
>OX457045.1:8803825-8826325 GCA_949752735.1 Lumbricus terrestris | reverse complement strand
GAAATAAAGCAGAATTTATAGAGACAATAGGGAAGGAAATAAAACAGCATTGTAGAGACAATATAGAAGGAAATAAAGCAGAATTATAGAGACAATAGGGAACAGGGAAGGAAATAAAGCAGAATTATAGAGACAATAGGGAACAGGGAAGGAAATAAAGCAGAATTATAGAGACAATAGGGAAGGAAATAAAGCAGAATTATAGAGACAATAGGGAAGGAAATAAAACAGCATTGTAGAGACAATATAGAAGGAAATAAAGCAGAATTATAGAGACAATAGGGAATAGGGAAGGAAATAAAGCAGAATTATAGAGACAATAGGGAACAGGGAAGGAAATAAAGCAGAATTATAGAGACAACAGGGAAGGAAATAAAGCAGAATTTATAGAGACAATAGGGAAGGAAATAAAGCAGAATTTATAGAGACAATAGGGAAGGAAATAAAACAGCATTGTAGAGACAATATAGAAGGAAATAAAGCAGAATTATAGAGACAATAGGGAATAGGGAAGGAAATAAAGCAGAATTATAGAGACAATAGGGAACAGGGAAGGAAATAAAGCAGAATTATAGAGACAACAGGGAAGGAAATAAAGCAGAATTATAGAGACAATAGGGAACAGGGAAGGAAATAAAGCAGAATTATAGAGACAATATGGAAGGAAATAAAACAGAATTATAGAGACAATAGGGAAGGAAATAAAGCAGAATTATAGAGACAATAGGGAATAGGGAAGGAAATAAAGCAGAATTATAGAGACAAAAGGGAATAGGGAAGGAAATAAAGCAGAATTATAGAGACAATAGGGAATAGGGAAGGAAATAAAGCAGAATTATAGAGACAATAGGGAATAGGGAAGGAAATAAAGCAGAATTATAGAGACAATAGGGAATAGGGAAGGAAATAAAGCAGAATTATAGAGACAATAGGGAAGGAAACAAAAGAGAATTATAGAGACAATAGGGAAGGAAATAAAGCAGAATTATAGAGACAATAGGGAAGGAAATAAAGCAGAATTATAGAGACAATAGGGAAGGAAATAAAACAGCATTGTAGAGACAATATAGAAGGAAATAAAGCAGAATTATAAAGAGGCAATAGGGAAGGAAATAAAGCAGAATTATAGAGACAATATGGAAGGAAATAAAGCAGAATTATAGAGACAATAGGGAAGGAAATAAAGCAGAATTATAGAGGCAATAGGGAAGGAAATAAAAAGCAGAATTATAGAGACAATAGGGAAGGAAATAAAGCAGAATTTTAGAGACAATAGGGAAGGAAATAAAGCAGATTTATATAGTGGATGAGAAGTGTAGAGAATGAAGCGAAGAGAAAAAGAGGAGAAAAGGAATGAAGTGACGATAAAGGGCAAGATAATATTATCTTGGAAAGGAAAGAAGGACAAAGAGGGTAAGGTAATGGAAAGAAGATAAGGACATGTGACAATAGCAAAAGGGTCATGGACTGGCAAGGAGACGCAACCTTATTGTTTTTACATAATCCTCACACGACAGAAAGAGGACAAGGTGAAGGTCACAGCAAGATAAGACAAAGAAGAAGGTTATGACAAGAGAACATGTAAAAGGCGATGCCACAAGGAAAAGCAGAGGGCCACGACAAGATGACATGGAGAAGGTCATTCCTAGAGGACAAGATAACCGAGCGTATATATATATCTGCATATATATATATATTCTCAAGGGCATCGTGACCTCCACGGCATACATGCAGTCTTCCTACCCTCCGTCAAACAAAGATTCTGCATAATAATTATTATGAGCCGAGCATCGAATTCTTCTCTCGAGTGAATTGTCCGACATTGAACCGCTGAAGGATTTTGACCGAAGTCAGTCGAGACAAAGAAGTAGGTGGCGCTACAATCTCCCTCACATCCCCCCTCCACTTTCTCCTCCCCTCCTCCTCCGTCCACTCGTCTTCCTTTCTTCCCACTCTCGTCTAACTCCAGTTCCGTTTTTACCCGTTTTACCTCCTCGTTATTCTGCTCCTCCTAATTGTCATCATCGTCATCAACATCATCAGTGTCATCATCATTGTCATAATCATCATTGTCATCATCATCATCGTCGTCTTCGTCATCATCGTCATCGTCACCGTCATCGTTATCGTGAGCCCCATCGTCGTCATCGTCGTCATCATCGTCATCATCATAGTAATCGTCATAGTATACCGTCATCAGCATCATCACTATAATCATTATCATCATCATCGTCATCGTCATCATCATTATCATCGTCGTCATCATCTTCGTCGTCATCATCTTCCTTCTCTCTCCGTCTCCTCGTCTTCCTTTTCCTCCTCTTCCACATCTCCATGCATATTCCTCACCTTCCTCCTTACACTCATTCCCTCCTCCACTCTCTCTCTCTCTCTCTCTCTCTCTCTCTCTCTCTCTCTCTCTCTCTCTCTCTCTCTCTCTCTCTCTCTCCATCTCTCTTTCTCTCCATCTCTCTCTCTCTCTCTCTCTCTCTCTCTCTCTCTCTCTCTCTCTCTCTCTCTCTTCGTCAAACCAACTCCTATCACTCTTCTCTTCACGCTACCCTTCCTCTCTCCCTCCAACTCTTCCACCTATCTTCACGTCCACTTCATCAAATTCCCATCTTCTTCCATCCACCGATCCTCCTCTTCCAGCATTCGATCCAATTCCAATGCATCCTCTTTCACATTCTGCTCATCTCCCAACCCTCCACTCCCATTCCATTTCCTCGTTATCACCCTACTCTTCCTCCTCCTCTTCCTCCTCCTCTTCCTCCTCCTCCTCCTCCTCCTCATCTTCCTCCTAATCTTCTTATCCTTCCACATCCCTCTTCAGCTTTCCATGCACCATCACTTACTTCATCTTCTCCACATTCTCCTATGTATATATTTATATATATATAATTATATCCCTCCTTGTATATATATATATATATATATATATATATATTCTCATTCTCCTATAATATGTATATATCCCTCTTGCATATATATATACTCATTATCCTATAATATATATATATATATATATATATCTCTTACATATATATTCCCATTATCCTATAATATATATATATCCCTCTTACATAATTATATATTCTCATTATCCTATAATAGATATATATATATATCCCTCTTACATATATATTCTCATTCTCCTATAATATGTATATATATCCTCTTATAATGTATATATATTCTTCTTTCGTCTATTGCTCCCCTTACTTCTCTCGATTCCCCTCTTTCTTCTCTTCGATCTCCTATTCCTCTTTCTCGTCTTATTCATCCATATTTCGTCTCTCCATCTGTCTCCGTTTCTGTCTGTCCTTCTATCTATCGGTCTTTGTTCGTTCATTTGACCGTCCGCCTGCCTGCCTGCCTGCCTGCCTGCCTGCCTGCCTGCCTGCCTGCCTGCCTGCCTGCCTGCCTGCCTGCCTGCCTGCCTGCCTGCCTGCCTGCCTGCCTGTGCATAAGTATCCAATTCCTGACGTGTGACGACAATAGAACAGACAAACTCTGCATAGACAACAATAATAATGGACGGAATTATACGGTTCCGTTTAATTATAGCGAACGGTTCACAAGTCTCTGTCTGTCTGTGCATTATATGCGTGCATTGCTGTGCTTAGTTTGCGTAAGTGCATGCGTATGAGTATGTGTGTGTATGAGTATATGAGTATTTGTAGTGTGCAATGTGTGTACGCGTGTGAGTGTGTGTGTGTGTGCGTGTGTGAAAGCGTGTATGTGTTGGTGTCTGTGTGTATGTGTGTGTGTGTATGTGTGTGTATGCGTGTGCGTGAGTATGTGTGTATGTGTGTGGGAATGATGAGTGTTAGCCTAGTATGTGAGCGCGCACAACTTTCAGCTGCAAGTTTCACTGACTGCAATTGACAAGTAGATCTAATAGTCTATAACAATAAAATAATAAAACAATACTGAGTTTCTCCTCTTATTATCTGCGCCTGCGTTCATTTGTAGGTGTCTGTCTGCCTATGTGACTGTCTGACTGTCTGTCTGTCTTACTGTCCATCTGTATGTGACTGTCTGTCTGTTCAGCTTGTCTGACTGTATATTTGCACGTACGTACGTCTATACGTTTGTCTATCTGTCTGTCTGTTTATCTGGCAGACTGTCTGTCTGTCTGACTGTCTGTCTGTCTGACTGTCTGTCTGTCTGACTCTTTCTGTCTGTATGTCTGTCTGCCTGTCTGTCTGTCTGACTCTGTCTGTCTGTATGTATGTCTGTATGTCTGTCTGCCTGTCTGTCTGTCTGTCTGTTTGTCTGTCTGTCTGTCTGTCTGTCTGTCTGTCTGTCTGTCTGTCTGTCTGTCTATTCATCTCCCCATATACCCCCATTTATTTATGTCTCCTCTTTCATCCCCTTGCTCTCCCCGGTGGAGGTCGTTAAAACCCGGTCCGTCCCTGAGACATAGGCTGAGGATGAGACGACATCATGACTTGTACTACCATCATCCATGCTTTCACTGGAACCCAAAGGTCACAGCAATGGAAACGGAAGTCAACGGTCATCGATATAAAAGGACGAAGAATGGACGACGACGACGACGATGATGATGATGATGATGATGACGACGACGACGACGACGACGATGACGACAACGACGACGGAGAACAATACTACGTGGCTTTACGATATGCAATCTCTCTCTATGCACAATGTCTCTGTATCTCTGTCTCCGTTTCTGTCTGTCTGTATGTCTGTCTGTCTGTCTGTCTCTTTGTCTCTTTCTCTTACTGCGTCTCTTTCTGTTTCTTTCTGTCCCTCTATCTGTCTCTCTTTCTGTCTCTTTCTCTCCCTCTCTCACCTCTGTCGGTCTGTCCTCTATCTGTCTGCATCTGCCTTTGTGTATGTTTCTCTCTGTATATCTGTCTATCTGTCTGTCTCCGTCTCTGTCTCTGTCTATCTCTTTCTGTTTGTCTCTGTGTGTCTGTCTTCCTCTCTTTATACGTCTCTGTATCTGTGCCTTTACCTCTGAATCTTACTGTGTCTCTGTCAATTTCTGTCTGTCTGTATTCATCTTTTCACTGTCCTCTATCTGTCTGTATCATTCTGCTTTTCTGTGTCTGTCGATATAATGTGTTCCGATTCCATTTGCCTATATATCTCACTCTTTTCCACTATCTCTACGCCTCTTTCTCTCCTTCGGCGTCTCTGTCCTTGTCTCTGCCTCTGTCTCTGTCTCTGTTTCTCTCTCTCTTATTTGCTCTATCTATCTGAGCCTAAGTAAATTTTGACTTGTCTGTCTGTCTGCCCTTCTCTATCCCTATCTAAGTCTGTGTTTCTGTCTGTCTGTCTGTCTGTCTGTCTGTCTGTCTGTCTGTCTGTCTGTCACTATCTGAGTATCTATGCCCGTCTCTATGTGTATCTACCGATCTGTTCTGCCTTCCGCCTGTCTCTCTCTTTATCTGTGTCTATCTTCTAACTTGTCTCTATCGATGTCTCTGTATCTGTCCCAGTATGTCTGTCTATCCGTCTACCTGTCTGTCCGTCTACCTGTCTGTCCGTCCGTCCGTCCGTCTGCCTGTCTGTCTGTCTGCCTGTCTGTCTGTCCATCGTTTCTTTCGAGTCAATTCTCGTGATACCAGACTCCAGCGTCTGTAGTGGGACTATAGCTGTAAGAAAACACGTCGCCGTCGCCATGGGAATTGAAACAAGATACTGTTCATCTATTTCTCTCAAGCGGACATTTAATCATCAATTTTTTTATCCAACGGTTATATCTCAAGGGTGCGATAAAAAAAATTGTGCTTGAGACATTTTTTATTACATTATCTTGACCGGCGTTAAATTAATCCCAAGGGATCTTAGAAAGTTCCTCTGGAAAATTAATTATAAGTGTGTGGGAAGCTATTTTTGTTATTATCATCATAATCATCATCATTGTCATTATTATCATTATTGCTGTTATAATTATTGTTATTTTATTATTGCTATTATTATTATTATTTTTATTATTATTAGCATTATTTTATTGACATTATTATTATTGTTATTATTATTATAATTATTATTATTATTATTATTATTATTATTATTATTATTATTATTATTATTATTATATTATTATTATATTATATTATATTATTATATTATTATTATTATTATTACTATTATTATTATTATTACTATTATTATTATTATTATTATTATTACTATTATTATTACTATTGTGGCTTATGTTGCTGTTGTTTCAATGATTCTTAAATTATTTATTATTTTTATTAGCAATAAATTTTTTATTAATTTTTAATTAAAATCATCTTCTTCTTCATCATCATCATCATCATCATCATCATCATCATCATCATCATTCGTATTGATAGGCCTATTATCACTGTATGGTCGTTGTTGTAGTCATTATGATCAATATCATCATCGCAGTTATTATCACTGAAATGACATCAAATGCGACAACCGAGTGTATACACAGCGCCTGAAAGTCGGTCATAAAGTTTGCTTCTCCTCGCCTAAAGACAATTTACGCGATAGACCATCGGCGCACGGGCGTTACTTAGACGTTATACGGTATACTTGACGTTCAACAATTGACAGGAGAACAAATATATCTTCTATCGGGTGGGGGGAGGGTAAGGAGAGATATCCTGGCCGTTCGAGGGGGAGATACCATTTCCCAGAATAATGGCACCCATGTGGCGTCGACATTCCTCTTTCGTATCTCCGTCGTCAGTGTCCGCTTCCTTCGTGGATCGGTCTACAGGGGGTTTGACGGATTGGACTCAACCCCCCCCACCCTGGTCCACCCGCGGATGGTATCACCCGCGCATCCATTCTATACCATCCATCGATTGATGAGGCCGTTTGTGCAATCGGAGAGGCGCTGTATAGATCGATGGAAATTCGTTGGTTGGAGCTACGGGCAGTGGCGTAGACAAGGGGTTCGGGGGTTAACCCCCCCCCATCCATTGTCCTAGGAAAAAAGTTTTCCTTAAAGGCTATTTATCCACTTAAATAAGAAAAACAAAACAATTGCTTGCAGTAGCAATTGTCTTTCTTACTTTATTCCCTTTGTTACTTTATTCTCTTTTTATTTACTGCAATACTGTTGGGTTGGTGTCAGAAGGGGCATCCGGCCATGCAGAAAAACAGAATAAATTCCTGGCTATGCCACTGGCTACGGGTGTGTGTGGGCCCCACACTGTGGGGCCTGTGGGGCTGCCGCTGGTAGCTCTTCTCGTTCGCTATGCATTGCATCGCTACGGTTGTTTACTGGTGTGCCGTATTTCAAGTCCTATAATGGGACCTTTCCGTTGACACACTGCCAGTCTTACAAAGTACAAACACAGCAGTACTGGTTTGTTTTTTGCTGCTTGAGCGGCGCTATATGAATGTCCATTTACAATTATCATAGAAGTCTTATATTTGTGAGTTTTGCATGTAGCCTAGTTAACAGCGGAAATGGGTTATGAGATGGAGTGATGTAATAATAACCGCGTGGGTCGTCAGGGTATACGCCGGTATAGGGTTTTGGAAGAAGGTTCATTAGCTAATTTAGCTAAGAAATGATTTTGCAATGAATCAATGCAGCGAACATAAAACCCTGTTACTTTTTCATCCATCCATCCACCCGTCCGTCCATCCATTAATTCATCCATGATCCATCCATCCTTCTTTATCCATCCGACCTTCCCTCCCTCTCTTCCTTTAAATTCCACCCGTCCATCCGTTGGCTAGAGTTACCATCTCCCCGTCTTTCATTTTACGACCATAGTCTGGACACACTCTCTCGGTCTGTCTGTCTGTCTGTCTCTCTCTCTCTCTCTCTTTCTCGTTACCATGCCGATCCCCCTCTGGACACTCCCCCCCGCCCTCCAACCGACCAACACCATACACCATTTGTGCCAGAATAATTTATACGTGTATTCATCTGTATTTGCACATCTGTGATATATATATATATATATATATGATCATATATATATATATGTATATACATGCATTGACTTTATATATAAATACTGTATATCCATTGAAGTGGCATACGCAGAATGATTATACATGATTATCTATGGGCATTTGTTTGAAATATAGGACTATGTGTGTTTGTGTGTGTGTGTGTGCGTGTGTGTGTGTTTGTGTGTGTGTGTGTGTGCGTGTGTGTGTGTGTGTGTGTTTGTGTGTGTGCGTGTGTGTGTGTGTGTGTGTGTGTGTGTGTGTGTGTGTGTGTGTGTGCGTGTGTGTGTGTGTGTGTGTGCGTGTGTGTGTGTGTGTGTGTGTGTGTGTGTGTGTGTGTGTGTGTGTGTGTGTGTGTGTGTGTGTGTGTGTGTGTGTGTGTGTGTGTGTGTGTGTGCGTGCGTGTGTGCGTGCGTGGGCTTGTGCGTGAATGTATAGTCTATATAAAATATAGATGAAAGCATGGCTATATATATACTGTTTGCACATATTATTGCACGTGTCTACTTGGCATTATATATATATGTATGTATATATATATATATATAATTATATATATAATTTATGTTATAATCGCTTGCAAGATGTCGTTCCACTGCAAAATCCTTTTATGTGTATTGACTGGATTTGTGAAATAAATCTCCGATGCGAAAATACAATGAGTCTCAACGATTTTCTAAATCAAAGCCATTGTATTGTATTGTATTGTATTGCATTGTATTGCATTGTATTGTATTGCATTGTATTGTATTGTATTGTATTGTATTGCATTGTATTGCATTGTATTGCATTGCATTGTATTGCATTGCATTGTATTGCATTGTATTGCATTGCATTGCATTGTATTGCATTGTATTGCGTTGTATTGCATTGTATTACATTGTATTGCATTGTATTGCATTGTATTGCAATTGTATTATATTGTATTGCATTATATCACATTGTATTGCGTCGTATTGCATTGTATTGCATTGTATTGCATTGTATTGTATATAAATGCGTACTATATTAAATATGAGTAACAAATATATTTCATAGGAGAAGAAAAATACAGAGGAATTTCTTTTCCATATAATTGTAGCCTCGCGATTCAACCATGGCTATGAACTATGAAGTGTTAGCGACTTTATTTTCTCCGCCTCGGCATATGAGGTCGGGTGACAGTTCTCTACTTCCCCGCTTGGTCCTCTCAACGACAGTGTACAATCGATGTACTCATTTAAACTTAGTTGGGAATGGATGGAAAACAAAACTCAATCAAAAACATTATGGCTTTCTAGTAGGCGCAAGTTGATCATATTATAACTGCATAGGTCCCTCCCTATGGAATGGATTTCCCATCAGTTCGCTGTCATCCTCTCTGCGGTAATCTCTCCTCGAATTCTATAATTATTGTCTCTCGGAGTCGAAAGCACTGGCAACGCTTTTGAGAGGTCTTTGTTGCGAGAAGCAGATGGCCAGATACAATACAATACGTCGGAATATATATAACTAGCTGGGGTACCCGGCGTTGCCCGGGAAATTTAGGATTCGACCCGCTTCGGCCACAACCCCACCACACAACACCCGACCACACTCCGGTCTGTACCAGTACGCCACCCGAGAAATTTGGGTCTCAGGAAAATTACCACCCCCATCCCACCCCCACACCCAACCCAGCCCTCCACCCCAACCTCCTCCAACCCCACCACCCCACTCCACCCCATTCCACCCCCACTCCACCCCTAACCCCCTCCGACCCCACTCCACCCCAACACAACTCCCACCCCATCCCCCTACATTCCACTCCCCACCCCACCCCTCCATCCACCCTCACCCCAACCCCACCACACCCCAACCCCCACCCTCCACCCCACCCTCACCCCCTCCACCCAAAACCCCCACCCCTCCACCCCACGCCACCCCGACCCCACCCCTCACCACACCTCTTACCCCCACCCCATTTCACCCCACCCCCTACCCCACCACGATCCCAACCCCCTCAACCTCACCCACCCCCATACCATCCCCACTCTACAACACCCCACCGCACTCCGACCTTCATCGGTACGCCACCCGCGATATTTGGGTTTAGGGACAAATTCCTCCACTCCCACCTCTTCCCACACCCGCTCCCCCACCCCACCACACTACGACCTCCACCAGTACGCCACCCGTGAAAACGGTGAAATTAGGGTTTCCAGGAAAAATTCTCCCTCACCCCATTCTCCTAACCCTCTCCCCGCCCCCCACCCTCTTTCCCACCTCACCCCACCACACCGACCTGCACCAGTACGCCACCCGTGAAATAAGGATTTTCGTTAAAATTAAATTAGCAGCTCTCGCCATTTATATAATGACCATGGAAGCGTTTAAGAAGGTGTTTAACCATCTTAATGTTTTCGCCCCCACGCTGGCCCCCTTGGTGGTAGAGATTCACCAACTACTGATCCGGGTGGTTCTGATGGCCCTCTATCCAGGGAAAAAATTTCATATAAATGGCTAAAAAAATTTGGAAAACAATTTGGGGGTTTCGCTCCCCACCCCGGCCCCCATGGTGGTAGAGAATCGCCAACCCCTCGACTTTGCGTCTCGTGCCGAGACCTACACAGTAGTGAAGGTTTGGAGTGAATAGCTCAAAAACTGTTGAAATGCATTCCGGACAAACAGACAGACAGACAGACAGACAGACAGACACACGTTACAGAATCTTCTCTTTATTTATATAGATGTAGAACTTTGCGCTCTTCGGCCAATGGGAAACTGCTGGTCCCTCGAACCCGCTCTGCTACCAGACAGCGTCGAGCCTTCTCGGTTGTTGGCCCGTCCACATGGAATGGGCTCCCACTTGCACTACGCTTACTACCTCGGAATAATTTGCCTGCTTTCTACAAGTTGCTCAAGACCTATCTTTTTAGCTGTGGCTGGACTGGGAGCGCCTCTGAGTAGGCTTCTTGAAGGGGCGCTATATAAATTTTCGGAATGAATGAATGAATGGAATATACGCATGTAAATACATTCATGCTGCGGGTTCTAACCGCGTAGTATGTTTGCGTGATATGAGGCAATATGAGACCGATGAATCGTCTAGATGCATGCATGTTATTTATGTGCGCTCTGCTTTTTTCCATTGTGCTTTTTTCCATTGTGTTGCTCTTGCCTCTGCAGTCTCATTAAGTGACCATAGTTTGTGTAATAATTGCTGTCACTGCCAGGCCATTGCTTACATTGACGATTGCTGTCTAAGCACACAGGACCAACGGTGTATTGACGGTAGTAATGACAATGATGTAGACATAATATTATGGTGTTTGTGGTGGTGGTGGTGGTGGTGGTGGGGGTGTTGGTGGTTGTGGTGTTGGTGGTGGTGGTGGTGGTGGTGGTGGTGTTTGTGGTGGTGATGGTTGTAGTGGTGGTGGTGGTTGTGGTGGCGGTGGACTGGTGGTGGTGGTTGTGGTGGTTGTGGTGGTGGTGGTGGTGGTGGTGGTGGTGGTGGTGGTAGTGGTGGTGGTGGTGGTGGTGGTGGTGGAGGTGGTGGTGGTGGTGGTGGTAGTTGAGGGGTTATGGCGGTGACGACGGTGGTGTTAGTGGTCATGGTGGTCATATGTATGGTGCTATAGCAGCCTTTTTTGCCATAGCTGAATGTTTTATAACCTTAGAACTCAAATTTGAAAGAAATCTTTTGCTATATATAATTACTAGCTGGGGTACCCGGCGTTGCCCGGGAAATTTAGGATTCGACCCGCTTCGGCCACAACCCCACCACACAACACCCGACCACACTCCGGTCTGTACCAGTACGCCACCCGAGAAATTTGGGTCTCAGGAAAATTACCACCCCCATCCCACCCCCACACCCAACCCAGCCCTCCACCCCAACCTCCTCCAACCCCACCACCCCACTCCACCCCATTCCACCCCCACTCCACCCCTAACCCCCTCCGACCCCACTCCACCCCAACACAACTCCCACCCCATCCCCCTACATTCCACTCCCCACCCCACCCCTCCATCCACCCTCACCCCAACCCCACCACACCCCAACCCCCACCCTCCACCCCATTCTCACCCCTCCACCCAAAACCCCCACCCCTCCACCCCACGCCACCCCGACCCCACCCCTCACCACACCTCTTACCCCCACCCCATTTCACCCCACCCCCTACCCCACCACGATCCCAACCCCCTCAACCTCACCCACCCCCATACCATCCCCACTCTACAACACCCCACCGCACTCCGACCTTCATCGGTACGCCACCCGCGATATTTGGGTTTAGGGACAAATTCCTCCACTCCCACCTCTTCCCACACCCGCTCCCCCACCCCACCACACTACGACCTCCACCAGTACGCCACCCGTGAAAACGGTGAAATTAGGGTTTCCAGGAAAAATTCTCCCTCACCCCATTCTCCTAACCCTCTCCCCGCCCCCCACCCTCTTTCCCACCTCACCCCACCACACCGACCTGCACCAGTACGCCACCCGTGAAATAAGGATTTTCGTTAAAATTAAATTAGCAGCTCTCGCCATTTATATAATGACCATGGAAGCGTTTAAGAAGGTGTTTAACCATCTTAATGTTTTCGCCCCCACGCTGGCCCCCTTGGTGGTAGAGATTCACCAACTACTGATCCGGGTGGTTCTGATGGCCCTCTATCCAGGGAAAAAATTTCATATAAATGGCTAAAAAAATTTGGAAAACAATTTGGGGGTTTCGCTCCCCACCCCGGCCCCCATGGTGGTAGAGAATCGCCAACCCCTCGACTTTGCGTCTCGTGCCGAGACCTACACAGTAGTGAAGGTTTGGAGTGAATAGCTCAAAAACTGTTGAAATGCATTCCGGACAAACAGACAGACAGACAGACAGACAGACAGACACACGTTACAGAATCTTCTCTTTATTTATATAGATATAGACAGGAAACGCAGACAGATATTTTAGCACAGTGCTGTGCGTTCATATTTTGACTTATTTCTTGTGATTGCTGTTGCTATTGCCGTTATTATTGCCATAGTAATAATAATAGTAATTATGATTATCATCATTATTTTTTTTATTGCTGCTACAACAATAACAGCAATTACTAATACAAACACTGTATACCTGCTTCTACTACTACTAGGCCTACTACTAGTAGTAGTGGTAGTAGTAGTCTACTATTACAATAACCACTAAGACTATTGCCACTTACCAGGTTGCTGTTTGCCAACCTGTTTTTGCTCATTAATCGAAAACACATGCTATACCACTAGACCTTTCGCTTCAGGTCTTAACAGAGTCAAATAATTGCAATTAATGATGAAGGTGACATCGTGTTGTATATATGTATTTGATATAATAATGCAAAGGCTGATGAGTCTAATTATATATAATTATTGGTCTGCGTATATAGACGTTCTGTGGACGATCTGGCAAAACATCGACTTTGGTTCAATGCACCGAACAATGTACCACAGCGAATGTTTGCAGATTCATCACGCTTATCAAAACAAACACAGACAGACAAACACGGAAGGATACAGAGAGATGCAGACAGACAAAGAACAAACACTGTATCTGTCTGTATCTGTCTGTATCTGTCTTTGTGTGTCTCACACAGACAGACAGAGCTGCAGAAGATGCAGACAGATACAGGCAGACATTGGCAGACACAGACAGAGATAACTTACAGACAGATATAAGAGTGATAGACAAACAGGGACAGACACAGACAGACACAGCCAGTCATAGACATATACAGACAAATATAGATAGACAGAGACAGCCACAGTCAGACAGAGACAGACACAGACAGACACAGTGAGTCATAGACATATACAGACATACATAGCTAGACAGAGACAGCCACAGTCAGACACAGACAGATATAAACAGACACAGACAGACACAACCAGATACAAACAGATGCAGGCAGACACAGGCGGATACAGACAGACATGATCAGTCATCAATCAATCGACTTAAAAACTGTGTTTGCGATGGACATCGGTTAAGATGGTCAGCTTGCTCTATGTCTCTGTCTATCTGCGTCTGTCTGTCTGTTTCTGTCTGCCCCTCTGTCTCTTGCTGTCTCCATCTGCCTGTCGGTTTGTCAATCCGTCTGTCTCAGTATCGCTCTCTCTCTCTCTCTGTCTCTCGCTGTCTCTCTCTGTCTCTCTCTGTCTGTCTCTGTCTCTGTCTCTGTCTGTCTGTCTGTCTCTCTCTCTCTGTATTGGTCTTCATCCACCCATCCATCAATCCAACCACCCATCCCACCACCCATCCATACATCCACCATCTACCCAGCCATCCATCAATCCATCCACCCATCCCACCATCCATCCATACATCCACCATCTACCCAGCCATCCACCCATCCATCCACCCATCCCACCACCCATCCATCCATACATCCACCATCTACCCAGTCATCCACCCATCCATCCACCAACCCATCCATCCATCCACCCATCCACCCATCCATCCACCCACCCATCCATCCACCCATCCATCCACCCATCCACCCACCCATCCACCCATCCATCCACCCATCTACCCATCCATCCACCCATCTACCCATCCACCCATCTACCCATCCATCCACCCATGCATCCAATCAACCAACCAGCAACTTCTTAACCATCGAAGCGATTCAAATCAGTCGCTGACGCTGAAACATTGTTCGAGATTCAGTAGCATCTCAACGTCAGACTCCACAAGATTTGCAGGGGCTCCAACGTCCTCCTCTCTACCATTCCATGCCCACAGTCCATGGTCCCCACTGCATGCCCGGGAAGTGTGGGGGTAATATCCAAACCGTTTCGCATGCCCGGGAAGTGCGGGGCAATTTCCAACCCGTCTATGCATGGTCTATGCATGCCGGGGAGTGTGGGCTATGTCCGACCCGTCCTATCATGTGCAATCTGGAAATAGTCGATACAGGATGGAGATGATACATAATACAGGGACATTATAGTCTCTCGTCGTCCGTAATAATGTTCCTCGGCCATTCCTCTGATTGATGGGAAACTATCAACATAGGATGATAGACGTAATAAATCTCTCGCACGAAGTATTCGATCCTCATAGCTCTCGCATCGTCAGTTTCTCCACACTTTCACGTGTATAGATATATACATACATGTATATTACATATATAAACGCTACGAATATGCACATACAAAGCACATTTCTGTATATGTTCGCTTATATAAGCATGTGTGTTTTACGATTAAAGTCCAGCATGACCTATATATTTATGCTCATATATAAAAATCAGCCAGTCTGGTGATATTAGTCTAGAACACCCACACCCACAGGCTATCTAGAGAACACCCACAACCGCAGGCTATCTAGAGAACACCCACACCCGCAAGCTAGCTAGAAGCCACGGATTCAAATTTAGAATGGTTACCGTTATGTGAAGTATAAAAATGACTGCCACACACTAAGAATCAAAATGACTATCGCAGACTAAAAATTAAAATGGCTGCTATGGGCTAAACTCAAGATGCCTGTTTCAGATTGCAGATGAAAGGGATTGTCTGTAATTGCTGATCAGATCTCTCTGGCAATCAAGATGAAAGTCAAAAATTGTAAATCATAGTTTTACAGATTGTGAATAACATTTGAAGAGCACACAAATTAAATGGCATCTAAACAATGTCTGTAATATTTTGGGAATCAAAAAGGCTGTCACAGAATGTCAATAAAAAATGTCTGTCACATATCGGAAGTCAAATGGTTGTTGCATGTCGAAAAACAGAAAGACCGTGGCATGTCTGAATTCTTAATATTTAGATGTCGGGAATCAAAATAGTTGCTATAGATCTATATCTGGACATTTCCGCGTTCAAAATGGTTGCTGCATGTGGGGAATCAAAATGGCCATTACATATCTGAATATCAAATGTTTACACTTCGGTATTCAAACTGGTGGTAACATGTCGGAAATTAAAACGGTTGTTAAAATATTGTATTATAGCCTATCGTTGCTTTAAAAATCTATATAATTGCTGGTATTGACTCAGAATTGAAATGGCTGCCATAGGCATTGACTAAAAATCAAAATGGCTTCCACTGACCAAGAATAAAAATGGCGTATAAAAATGGCTGCCACGCACGCTAAGAATCTAAATGGCTGGCGAAGACCAAAAATCAAAATGGCCGCCATAGAATAAAAAAAACAACCAAGATGTGTGTGTTTGAGATTGTTTGGAGGCTCGTTCGCATATGACGAATAATCTGCCATTTATCCTTTTGTTTATTTCAGTTCCTCTGCTGTCGACATTGACCCAGATTCATGCGCAGAAGCAGATGACGTTCTGCAAATCGGGTCAGACGGAGGGACGAGCGAAAGACCGGGCGACACTTGCGCCATCTGTCGCCTGCCGGGTATTGCGTTCGTCCGAGTCTGTGACGGGTGTTGTCAGCCGACGGAGGTGTGCTTGACATGTAATCGGAGTACGCCCGGAGACGACGCCATTCCTATGACGAAGGTACTCGGTCACCACCATTGAGTAGTTCCGCCATTATTGGATGTGTTGTTTATCTGTTGTTGTGCCTCAGAATGTTTCTAGTAATGATCAGACATTCTTGAGTCATTGTTAATATTAGTAGGCTATAACAATGCTTCTCATTCATTTATTCATTCATTCATTCATTCATTCATTTTGAGTGTTTATATGGTGTCCATTCATGAACCTACTCAGGATAGCTTCAAGTCCAGTCCCGACTAAAGAGAACAGACTTGCTTGGGCAGCGTCGAAACTTCTGCGGCTTGGACCACTGAATAAATAGTGTACCCCAAGTAGGAGGTCATTCCAATGGTCCACCCCGCTTCCTAATACCCAAGCGAGACATGGAACTAGAGGTCACGTCTGGTCGGACAACAAAGCAGACGTCATTAATCAGTTTGTTTTGTTATCCTGATTTGCATTGTTTTTCTATCAATTTCAATTCAATTGTATTCAATTACGTTGTAGGATATTTATTGCTGTACGTGTGACAGGGTGAGACGCGTAATAATGAAGCGTAGTGAGTTATGCAATGCTGTGTATGGCATTGTGTCTTTGCTGTATTGTAGTTTTTGTGTTTTACTGTATATGGTATTCGATTGCAGTGCTGTATTGTAGCCTATACTTGCATTGTTTTATACTTGCATTGTTTTGTTTTGTATTGTATTCCATGGTTGGCATCGCATTCTTTTGTCTTCTTCTTCTTGCATATATCTGTTGTTTTATGCTTCGAAACGTTTACCATAAAACCATAAATCTTCTGCTTTCGGCAACGATTATTCATTTACGTTCGTTTAGCGCTTTAGCCTATAATATATGCTCTCTCTTCTCTCTCTCTCTCTCTCTCTCTCTCTCTCTCTCTCTCTCTCTCTCTCTCTCTCTCTCTCTCTCTCTCTCATCTCTCATCTCTCTCTCTCATCTCTCTCATCTCTCTCTCTCTTTCTCTGTAAATGTGTGTGCAAATTGCTTTATGTTTGCATCTTCTGACACGTCTGTTAGGCAGTATAGGAGGCGATGTGTTAGAAGCAATACAGTATACTTCCAGAACCATTTAGGGAAAGAAGAGAAACAGAAGAGAGTGGCAGAGGCAGAGACACAGAGACAGAGACAGAGACACAGAGACAGAGACAGAGACACAGAGACAGAGACAGAGACACAGAGACAGAGGCAGAGGCAGAGACACAGAGACAGAGACAGAGAGACAGAGACACAGAGACAGAGACACAGAGACAGAGGCAGAGACACAGAGACAGACACAGAGACACAGAGACAGAGGCAGGCAGAGACAAGTACACAGAAATATAGGCAGAGACAATCGCGGACGATGTGCATTTGCCGTTGATTTCAGTTCTATTCAATTTCCGCTTTCGTTGACATCTCGCATACAACGCACACAAACTACAGAGCGTCGTCATCGTCTCAATATTAACATACCCCCTCTCCCTCCAACAACACAGCACAACAACAACAACAACGCCAACTATCCATAAACCTCTGATTCATTTGCAACGCACGAAGACGCTTCCCATAATCTTTGCACTTGAACAGCAGCAGAGCAAATCTCCCTACCCATAATATACACCACCTCCACACACCCCGTGATCGCCGACTTATTTGACCGGCGTCTCAACGCTTGAGATTGCAGCAGCGTCTCGGCTTTTAGATGGACGGGTCAGCCTCTCTGCTGGCGGAGGCTGAGATGGCTCGCCCTGGAGCGTTGCTCCGGGGATGGCTGAGACCACCGTGGCTTCTTGTTAGCTCTTAAAAAGCCCGACCTTTCCTTTCAGAGGCTCGGCGTTGCTTGTCTTCCGAGAAGTGGCTTTGGCTTTAATAAAGCCAGATTGTTAGTGGCACAATGCCTGTGGTGGTGACTCACGCTCTCGTCGGCTATATTATAGTTAGACGGTCTTCACTGCTGCGAAGATGAAAAGACGAATTTTATCGCGTGATATTAATACTGACCTCTCGCTTCGCACGCAGCAACTCCTGCTCCTTTCTCTCCCTCTCTCGCTCTGTTTCTGTCTCTGTCTGTCTATCTGTCTGTCTCTGTGTGTGTATCTCTCTCTCCCTCTCTGTCTCTCTTTCTTTCTGCCTGTCTTTATCTCTGTGTCTCTGTGTCTCTATTTCTCTGACTATGTCTCTGCTTCTGTCTCTGTCTCTCTCTGTCTGTGTGTCTCTCTCTCTTCTCTCTCTTTCTCTTTCTCTCTCTGTCTGTCTGTCTGTCTGCCCGTATCTCTCTCTTCTCTCTCTTTCTCTGTCTCTGTCTCTGTGTCTGTCTGTTTCACTCTCTTTCTCTCAGGCTTTGTCACTGTCTCTCTGTCTCTGTCTCTGTCTCTCTCTCTGTCTCTATCTCTTTGTCTCTCTCTGTCTCTGCCTCGCTCTGTCTCTATCTCTTTGTCTCTCTCTGTCTCTATCTCTTTGTCTCTGTCTGTCTGTATGTCTATGTCTCTCTTCTTCTTTATCTCCTGCTTTCCATTCCTGCTCCCCCATGTCCATTTCGAGCTCCACTTCTCAGATACGCTTGTGCTACCCTATATTTACACAGAACCATATTATGGGCGTGGACGTGAAGCCCTAATGAGGTATTCGATGCACGAAAATCCATTGTACAACTCGACTGTCACGAACCAGAGATAGAGATACTGTCGCTATATAAATACTGCGAAATACATACTCCACTTCGAGGTACATAACTATATCTCATTGCAACAATACTACGCAAATCAATGCAATGGCCTTGTGTATAGTAACATATGCAGCTGACTAGCCATTAACACACACACACACACACACACACACACACACACACACACACACACACACACATATATATACTGTATAATATATAATATATAAAACAGTATCCACCCTACGGTTTTTTGCCAATACCTTGGCCAGAAGTAAGAATTTCGAAACGAAATTTGAGACGTGGTTTAATAAAATTGTTTTTTGCTACTTTTTGTTGCGTTACGTTCTTGAATCATCAAAAAACGGTGGGTGGTCTCACTAAAAGTGATATAACTTTTGTTCTGTTTGACATATTTTGATGAAATCTGGCCATCATGTGTAAATATGAATTGTCTTTAAGACTGCACAATTTCATTTCTAAATTCTTATTTTTGGCCAAGATATTGGTAAAAAACACTTAGGGTACTTTTTATGGCTCACCCTGCATACTGAAATGCGTATCCCCGGACACTTTTCCAAACTATCCCCTGCATGCAATGCAGATAAAAGATTCAGACGACCAAAGCGGATGGTCGGTGGGCCGGTGGATCGGTTGTTCGGTTGGTGGGTCGGTGGGTCTGTCGGTGTTGCAGTCCGATTTCATGCAGGACACAATCTGGCGAATAATAACAATCCGTGTTTTATTCGTTCTTCTTCCGCGTCGTCAACACAACAAAACATTTCCACAGATCTATCTGTCTGTGTTTTTATACGTATATGTACATGTATGTATAATACATTGTATATATATTGCAATGCGACAATGGAATCACGATGCTTTATGTAGGCATCTCTTTATGCTATATATATATATATAAAGAGTCACCGACCGAACAGGACATAGAAAACACGCTTTAAATATATCCACATATTATTTCACATAAATCCGCACGTATATATATATATATATATCGTGTATGTATATATATATATCGTGTATGTGTATATGTTGCATATATTATACATGTATTGTAGGACATGTACACTGTATACAGTGTACATGCATGTACACTGTATACAGTGTACATGCATATATCTAACCACTTTTTGTATACTTACAAATTGGATCCATCACACACACACACACACCTACCCCATACACATACACAAACACACATACACAAATACACACATGCACACACATATAAACGCACATGCACACACACAAATATACATGTATCTGTATGTACATGTATATTGTATATATTGTATATATATATATACGCACTGGAAGGGTATACATGAGATAGATCCAATTTGTTGCAAAAAATCAATATTTATTTGATAAATCGTCATTCGTTGCGTTTTGCCGTCCGAAGCTCAAACCACACAATTACAGAGCACAGACCCATACAACGACAGTCTGCATTATACATATTTATAAGAGTATATTTTATATATAAGTATGTATCAAATTGTTATGTATTGTATACATGTGAATATTACATATACTACATATATTAATTTATATATATATATAAGTGCATGTAGTAAGTATGATATTTATAGACGTGAATACCTGCAAATCGCGTGGCTTCGAAAAAATAAAAATAAAGCACTGATTAATTGTATGAACGCTTGATCGGAAGTTATAAGACAAGATAATGGCAATAGATACCGATATAATTATCGGTATCTATTGCCATTATCGAGGGAGGGAGGGAGGGAGGGAGGGAGGGAGGGAGGGAGGGAGGGAGGGAGGGAGGGAGGGAGGGAGGGAGGGAGGGAGGCGAAATGAGGTGGGAAAGTAAGGGATTGGCCGGGAAGGCGGTGAATCCTAAAATTCCCGAGCAACGCCGAGTACCCAAGCTAGCATATAATAATTCGACTGTATAGAGGACAAATGGGTTATGTCCAATGCGTTTTAGAGAGTTCATAACACCTTATCTATATAAATAAAGAGAAGATTCTGTAACGTGTGTCTGTCTGTCTGTCTGTCTGTCTGTCTGTCTGTTTGTCCGGAATGCATTTCAACAGTTTTTGAGCTATTCACTCCAAACCTTCACTACTGTGTAGGTCTCGGCACGAGACGCAAAGTCGAGGGGTTGGCGATTCTCTACCACCATGGGGGCCGGGGTGGGGAGCGAAACCCCCAAATTGTTTTCCAAATTTTTTTAGCCATTTATATGAAATTTTTTTCCTGGATAGAGGGCCATCAGAACCACCCGGATCAGTAGTTGGTGAATCTCTACCACCAAGGGGGCCAGCGTGGGGGCGAAAACATTAAGATGGTTAAACACCTTCTTAAACGCTTCCATGGTCATTATATAAATGGCGAGAGCTGCTAATTTAATTTTAACGAAAATCCTTATTTCACGGGTGGCGTACTGGTGCAGGTCGGTGTGGTGGGGTGAGGTGGGAAAGAGGGTGGGGGGCGGGGAGAGGGTTAGGAGAATGGGGTGAGGGGGAATTTTTCCTGGAAACCCTAATTTCACCGTTTTCACGGGTGGCGTACTGGTGGAGGTCGTAGTGTGGTGGGGTGGGGGAGCGGGTGTGGGAAGAGGTGGGAGTGGAGGAATTTGTCCCTAAACCCAAATATCGCGGGTGGCGTACCGATGAAGGTCGGAGTGCGGTGGGGTGTTGTAGAGTGGGGATGGTATGGGGGTGGGTGAGGTTGAGGGGGTTGGGATCGTGGTGGGGTAGGGGGTGGGGTGAAATGGGGTGGGGGTAAGAGGTGTGGTGAGGGGTGGGGTCGGGGTGGCGTGGGGTGGAGGGGTGGGGGTTTTGGGTGGAGGGGGTGAGGGTGGGGTGGAGGGTGGGGGTTGGGGTGTGGTGGGGTTGGGGTGAGGGTGGATGGAGGGGTGGGGTGGGGAGTGGAATGTAGGGGGATGGGGTGGGAGTTGTGTTGGGGTGGAGTGGGGTCGGAGGGGGTTAGGGGTGGAGTGGGGGTGGAATGGGGTGGAGTGGGGTGGTGGGGTTGGAGGAGGTTGGGGTGGAGGGCTGGGTTGGGTGTGGGGGTGGGATGGGGGTGGTAATTTTCCTGAGACCCAAATTTCTCGGGTGGCGTACTGGTACAGACCGGAGTGTGGTCGGGTGTTGTGTGGTGGGGTTGTGGCCGAAGCGGGTCGAATCCTAAATTTCCCGGGCAACGCCGGGTACCCCAGCTAGTATACCTATATATTTTATATATTTATTATAGAGAGGCAGGCAGACAGATAGACAGACAGACAGATGGACGGACAGAGACACTGTGGGAGGAGGACACAGAACAGGTCTTCCACTTAGCCTAGATGGAGCGAATATGCTTAGGTTATTTTGCGATCAAAATATAATCTCCATCATTTGCATAATTCCATAGCTATACTCGATCCCAGGCCTGCATTCGACTTCCTCTCATTTGTTTCTCTCGCCCCATAGCGTTCCTT
>OX457045.1:8652331-8803625 GCA_949752735.1 Lumbricus terrestris | reverse complement strand
GGAAAACTGGAGGGAGAGAGAATCAAGGATGAATCGGAAAATTTTCGTGATCAGGTGAATTTAATTGGTTTACGAAACTATTTATGCAATACATCTCTTAGCAGCTCATCTGCCTCTCTCTCTCTCTCTCTCTGTCTCTGTCTCTGTTTCTCTCTATCTGTCTATCTATCTGTCTGTCTGTCTGTCTGTATGTCTGTCTGTCTGTCTGTCTGTCTGTCGGTCTGTCTGTCTGTCTGTCTATCTATCTATCTATCTATCTATCTATCTATCTATCTATCTATCTATCTATCTATCTATCTATCTATCTATCTATCTATCTATCTATCTATCTATCTATCTATCTGTCTGTGTGTCTGTCTGTCTGTCTGTCTGTCTGTCTATCTATCTATCTATCTATCTATCTATATGTCTGTCTGTCTATCTGTCTATCTGTCTATCTGTCTATCCTATCTATCTAGCTAGCTATCTATCTATCTATCTATCTATCTATCTATCTATCTATCTATCTATCGATCGATCTACCGGTATCTATCTATCTACCTACCTACCAACCTACCTACCTACCAACCTACCTACCTACCTACCTATCTCTGTCTGCCTGCCTGTCTGTCTGTGTCTGTCTGTCTGTCCGTCCGTCCGTCCATCCATTTATCCATCCACCCATCTATAGGCCCATCTATATTCTCTTATCTATAATTACCATTTATCAATCTAATCTACCAATCAGTGCCTTCAAATACCTTGACCTCTGACCTTCAGCTTTGAGAGCAGCAATCATCGTGAGGCGATTTAGTGCTATAGCTGGCACTTATATTATGGCGCATGATAATGGCAAGATAACAGAAGCACGTTTCGACTAATGATTAGCGATATACGTCGTGCAAACAGATGTTCTTCGTTATATTAACGTGACTTTCGTCTTTTCTGCAATCGATTGGTTGATAAGAAGGAAGTATTAATACTATACGTAGAGCACGTCTGTTTGTCTGTCTGTCTGTCTGTCTGCCTGTCTGCCTGTCTGTCTGTCCGACAGTGTCTTTGCGTATGCCTTTTTTGTCTATTAGTGTGTCTGTCTGTCTGTCGGTCTGCCTGCCTGTCTGTCTGTCTGCCTGCCTGCCTGTCTGTCTGTCTGTCTGTCGGTCGGTCTGTCTGCCTGCCTGTCTGTCTGTCTGTCGGTCTGCCTGCCTGCCTGCCTCTCTGTCTGTCTGTCTGTCTGTCTGTCTGTCTGAATCATGCTGTCGTGTATGCATCTTTCATATATCTATTTGTTTCCGTCTTCCTGTCCGACTGCCTAGTCGTTCCTGTTCTCTGTCCATCTCTGTCTGCCTGTTTGTCCCTCGGTCCTTCTCGTTGAGATTTTCGGTCTGCCTGTGTAGGATAGAGAGGTGGGGAGAGGGATCGGAAATCATTGACCTTGCAATGACAACGAAGGTCATTATTTTGGCCTCGCAAGAACGCAGACCTATATTGAATGGCGCTTGTCATCTGCGTCACCAAAAGAGTCACTGCTCTTAACATCATTCTGTATGGTAATCTGTCCAGACAAAGTCAGAATAATGTTCGAAAATAACAGGAATAGACAGATAAAAGGACACAAAGGCAGGCACTGCCAGGCAGGCATAGACATACAGAGAGACAAGCAGAGATAGTGAAATAGCTAGAAAATTATACTGCAAACCAACCCTCGAATACTGTAATTCGCTTCGCCAACTGCAACGTAATTTATCTGACACCGTTTGATAGACGTTATTTTCACAGACCGACCAACTGGGGAAACGAGTAGATGGCTAGGATCGATGTTCATAATCTATGTCAGCATATAAGTAAGTAAGTAAGTAAGTAAGTAAGTAAGAATATTCTTTAATATACCACCAGCAAACGCACTGTAGTTTACAGAGGAAATAAATAATAGAAAACATTTATGCAAAGTTATACAACATTCGCATAATAAAACTTCTTCTGGCAAAAGAATCAACTCCAGGAAGAGTTAGATTATGTGGTCTTGGTCGAGTATAGTGTGGAGTGACCTTATCGGGAGGTAGGAGGTCGTGAGGAATGTGATAAGGATTTAAGAGCATAGAGCGGAAAAAGAACAGAGTTCGTCAAAACTAGGAAAATCGGCAGGAAGGAAACTAGAATGGGTCAATTTTCTTAAAAGACCGTTAAGACGTTTTCACTCCATTGCGTTGGCAAATCCCCACCAAACAGAGGAAGCATAAAGTAATCTTGCAATGGTAGTAGCTCTAACAATATAATTATGTACGTGGGTGTGTACGTATGTGTAAGTGTGTGTGTGCTTGTGTGTAGGTGTGCGTGTGTGTGTGTGTGCTTGTGTGTGTGTGTGTGTATGTGTGTATGTGTGTGTGTAAGTGTGTGTGTAAGTGTGTGTGTAAGTGTGTGTGTAAGTGTGTGTGTAAGTGTGTGTGCTTGTGTGTAGGTGTGTAGTGAGTAGATACTAGGTATGTGTATGTAAGTATTTATATGTATGTATGCGTGTATGTAGGTGTGTACTGTGTAGGGGTTTGTGCTCGCTGACTGGGAGTGTCTCTGAGCAAACACACAGGCATCCACTGTTTGTCGAGAATAGTGTTTCATCTGAGTTTCAATATTCGTTTCTTTTGCTCTGTAGTCGGGAAGTCTGGACGACTTGCATCACCGACAGATCCGTCGCCGACTGCCAGCGATTCCATCATCGTCATCGGACCAGTGGAACAACTCACCCTCTTCCGCTGCTGGAGCAGCTGGAGCAGCTGGAGCAGCTGGAGCAGGTGGAAGACCTCTCCGGTTGGCAGAGATCAAGAAGATTCGTCCGATGCTGAAGGCTCGATCCCTATCGGCCGATGCGACCCACCACCAATCCGGAGCAGCACCTCTTGCCTCCTCCTCCTCCCGTCAGCGACCAAACCCAAAGTGCCTGACATTCTCTCGCTCTCTCTCCGTCGAGGACGGGACCCGGGCTGCGGAAGAGCCCTCCGTCAGCGGTCCCTTCTTCCACCAGGACCCTCGCAGCGGGAGGCCCCCACAGCAACCGGTGGTGGTTGGCGATGCCCGTCATAGGCGCTCCTCGTCGACGAAAACCCGGTCCAAGTCGGCCGAAGTGACTCCGCCTCCCAGACCCCGCGCCTCCTCCGTCTTACCACCGAGGTCTTTCTCCGCCGACGACCGCCGGGCCAACGACCTTCTCACGCTGCTGACCGGAAGCGGTTTCACGTCCGGTTATCGAACCGCCGTTGATTCCGGGATGGGTGGTGGATGTACCACCACGATGGACGGGTTCAAACATGGAGAAAGCTGGAGGACTACATTGGAAGAGGAACAGGAGACAGTTGGAAGAACAGAAATTGAGGCAAGGTCTGCCAGGTTGGACGCCTCAAGGTCTGCCAGGATGGATGCCTCGGATGATGGACCGGGAGGTAGAGACGCCTCCATCGATCGAACCGACCGCCCCCTGGATTCAGTGAGCAGCACTAACGCTCCTGTTGCTAAGGCCCGCCAGAAGGTGCCTCCGAAAATTCCGCCCAAACCGCGCAGACTTCTGAAGAAGGAGGTGGTACGGGACGAGCGCGAAGAAGAAGAAGAGGAGAAAGCACCTCCTCCGTTTGTGTCCGTGTTCGGATTGTCGGTACCCACGTCCGTTCACGGTTGGATGCTTCGCGTCAAGGACGAGGTGAAGATCGTCACTGCAACGAAACGGCTACGCTTGGACGAAGCCGAGGAGGTGCGAATCATGGAAGCGGAACTGGCCGTCAGAACGAAGGAGCGCAGAAGAACGGCGATGAAGGTGGAGCAGGAGGAACGGGAGAAACGAAGAGCCAAAGCTGCCGAGGAAAAGGCTTCCTCCTTAGCTCTCTGCGATGCCGCTTCGGATGCCATGTTCGCCCAGAGAATGCATTTCGATTCGGATGTACATACGAAGCACTTTCTCAACGAGGACCATTACCACAGAGGAGCGTGGACAACGGCTCCAGCTGACCAACCATTTCGCCTGGAAGAAACCTCCTCCTCCTCCGCTTCTTCCCACTTCGTCGTCCGTCACAAGCGACAGGCCTCCGATCCCACCTTCTCCTCCGCAGATCCTCCCCGCCTTCTCAAGAACCTCGATCGCGGTTCCTTCCCAACAGATTACGAGACCCTACCTCGCTGCTTCGATCGATCGAAGGCCACTGCGGCGTCTGAGAGAGCCGCCCCTCAGCCGATGATCCACCTTGGCATCACCGTCCTAACGCAGAGAAAGTCCGACGTATCGCCGCCTCAAATTGCCGGCTCCCAACCGACTCTGCAGCTGGCGGAGGGCAGCCACCCGCAGGCGCGGTCCGCCTCGGCGGGGAGACTGGCCAGCGCTGCGTCGACGGGGTCTCTTCCGATGATGCTGGCCGCGAAGATGGCGTCGAGCGAATACCGGATGGAGTTCTACGCGAGGGAGTGCGAGGCTCTGCGGAAGAAGAAGGAGAAGATCGATCGTCTACAGCGAGAGATCGACCGGCGAAGACAACATCTGGCGGAGACGTTGCGGCAATGCGAGCGACTCCGCTCCGACGCATACCGACCGAGGAACGAAGACCCACCACCACCTCACCTCCACCACCCCATCGACGTCCAGTCCACTCTTCCACCTTCCGACGATGATCCAGAACTCAAGGGGCTCATCAGACCCATCGACTACCCCATCGATCCGGAGAAGTACTACGTCAAGTTCGAACCACCTACCCCACCACCACCACCGCCACCACCACAGCCTCCAACGCGGAACTTAGGATCACCGAACCCTGATGACGCCTTCGATTCGTCCGTGTACAGTTCCTTCGAGTACATCGTCCACAAATCCGAGCACGCCCAGCACAGACGCCGACCGGACTCTGCCTTCCGCGGGGTCTCTTCATCCTCATCCCCCGCCTGGTCCTCCCTTCCCCACTCGGGGCAGCAGGCGAGGCGACGCCACGACGCCGTCGACAGCCACACCCTCTCCGACGCCGCTCCCTTCTCCGAGTCTGACGACCCCAACTATGGCTACTACTACAGTCACGGTGGCACCTACGGCAGTAGCAGCCACGACTCGGGCGTCAGCAGTACGCTCACCGGAACAGACACCCTGCCCTACAGGGAGCAGACCCCACCACCGGCGCCACCGGCGCGTCCTCCCCCTCGTGTGATCGGCGACCGTAGACGGGGCGCCCCCCGGCCGGACCATGGCCCACCCAGCTACGTCCCTGCTAGTGGGACCCCACCGATGCCGATACTGGACGACGTGGCCACCAGGTCGAGGAGCGTCCTGAGAGGGATGGGGAGCCGACCGCTTTCCGACGACATGGGAAACTACTTTCAATCAGAAGGTAATTAATTATAATCATAATAATAATTATATTCATCATCAAAACACGACTTATATGGCGCAGCTATCTTACAACGTATAGAGTACAATGTCTCCAGTCGATATAGTCTTCTCAGTTGAATCCGTTTCCAAAAGAATTTGATAGTTCCAACAATGTTCCAAGACTTTGTCGTTCCTCACTGTTTCGTCATCTGCCTACTTCATTATCATCACTTCATCAGCAGCAGCAGCATCGTCATCATCATCATCGTCGTCGTAATCATCATCATCGTCGTAATCATCATCATCATCATCATCGTCGTCATCATCATCGTCGTCGTCGTCGTCATCATCATCGTCGTCGTCGTCATCATCATCATCATCATCATCATCATCATCATCATCATCATCATCATCATCGTAATCATCATCATCATCATCATCATCGTCGTCGCCGTCGTCGTCGTTGTTATCATCATCGTCGTCGTCATCATCAACATTATCATCATCACCATCATCATCATCATCAAAATTATCATCATCATCATCATCCTCATCCTCATCATCATCATCATCGTCATTACCGCCATATGCGCGACCAGTATCTGACGCCTACCAATAAGTGAAATGCACACATACACAATCTTTGGTCATTTATCGAGTCTATAATTAATTGCTTCCATTTGTGTGACACGAAGTGACGCGATGTCCAAAGTTATTATGCCGTCTGTTTACTTGCATGCCTCATGCCTGCGCAATCCTTTGCACACTTACGCTTGACCAAAATCATGAGGTTTTGCTGCCTCGTTCTATTATCATGCTTTGCTTTTTCTAAGCTAACTGCCACATGAAATAAACAATTAAATCGTGGTTCTAGCACATCATTTAGGCTATAACAAGAGAATGCTTGTTGCTATTTTAATTAAATTTAAATAGAGCAGAAGCTACTTCCAATAACAATGCAACAACTTTTTTACAGCTTTTAAACAAACAGGTAAGCTTATAGTAAAAGTAGGCCTACATCAATTGAAAGACCCTGTTAAAATACAATGTCTTTATTTGCAATTATTCAACTCGTCTGCAATAAAGTAATCGAACCAACGACTATTCGACTGAAAGCAGACAATCAGTTACTTTCTGTGGAACCTGACGTCATTGCCACAAATCGTCGCGAAAAATAATTCTTGCCAATTTAGTCGAATTGCACCGATGCGCAATATTCATCCGATTGCCACGAATTGCCTCATCGATTGCCACGCTTCGTTGTCTGTCGCCTTCATTCGATTGCCAACGGTTTGTTTCGCGGGTGCAACTCGGCAATCCCAATATTGATGAAGGAAATCGTAGAGCTCAAGCGACTGCACGGAACGATCGAATCATAAGCCGAATATAATTGCAACACAAACGTTATAATATGTCGCCGTTCGGTGCAAACGCTATCGAAGAATCGCTCTATTTCCGACGAGCAGGACGGCCTCGCGGTCGTGATGTGGCAAACAGCAAAACTCACGCTTGAGCTGAAAATTACCGTCTACCAGTCGCTGCACCGTCAAATACGTCCACGTCAGATGCGCCCGACAAATGCGCCCCGAGAGGTGCTCTCCGTTTAAAATCAACCCCGACAGATGGGGTCCGACAAACGCTTCCCCGATAAATTAGCTTTGACAACTACGACCTGACAAATGCGTCCGACAAAATATGAGCCTCCGATAAAATAGCCCCGACAAATGCGTCTAAAAATGATTCCCCCTCCCGATGAATTAAACGAAGTAAATTGTGTCCCGGCAAAAGCTTTACACTAAATAATAATAATAATAATTATTATGTTTTCTGTGTTCGGCGTAAACGTTTAAATGGAATGTAATAATGATAATAAATATTGCGTATTTAGAGGTGGTTTTTGGGTCAACACAACGAGCCACGAAATAAATAATTTCCTTATTTAGGAAATATAAATTCAGTTTATTTTACGGCCATGTCCATTAAAAAACCCGAAATGTAGCCCTCACAGAAATGTTTTCCTGTCCATGGCCTTGATAAAAGAAGTTCAGTAACGCTATTGTAGCAATCTTCAGTGTGTGTTCACCACTAAGCCAAGTGTTCAGGTTGAGACCAGTCGAAAGCGATGGCTGGATTCCACAAGGACACGATGACAGA
This sequence comes from Lumbricus terrestris, assembly GCA_949752735.1. Classification (NCBI taxonomy): domain Eukaryota; kingdom Metazoa; phylum Annelida; class Clitellata; order Crassiclitellata; family Lumbricidae; genus Lumbricus; species Lumbricus terrestris. Next base: position 8,796,160 of record OX457045.1, on the reverse strand, counting down.
TTGCGAAGGAAATGAATCCAGGAAGAGATGAAGTCTTAGTCTGATGACCGGAGACTCATTGGCAGACTTTGCAGAGCGAACGTTTTGCCGGAAGAGAGCGAATAATATGGCGAATGACGGCAGAATAACGATTGCACAAGAAAGCATTCGTTATAAATTATAATACAGAATGGTTTCATCACAACTGCTGGGATATAATTAATCTATAGTATAAAAGTAATCATACGGTAATCGTAATCGTAATCGTAAACTCGAAATTTCTAAAGCGCTACTCGAAAGCCAAACGCGGGGCATCAGCTTATTCGGTGTTCTAGGGTGCCCGCAAATATTCTTGCAGCAAGGGGCAAGTCGCAACGGTGACGGTTAGACCTTAGAAGTGTTTTGGGGAGAACATGAAAAATGCAAAACAGACAAATTAAAAACATGAATTGCTTTAATTGAAGTTATCAAGTGTATTATTTTGAAACGTGTTGTTCAAATCAGTCAGCTTATTCTAGTGGTAAGAAATTAATCGGAAACAAATTGTAGGCCTATCAACAGCAATTAAAACATAGGTATAAATTTTCCAGAAGAGTAGTAAGTGCACGCCCTCTTGCTCCTGTGTGCGGACGTTTGTGACATCCTGTGAACTGCTCTGAAAATAGTCTACGAGTTGAATTGCAAAATGTCTCTGTTGCAGACTATTATATATACAGACGATTTAACTGCAGATATCAATTCTTAATGACCTCTACCCAGCGACTGTCTCCAACCTTAATTCCGCATAATGCTCTTCACGAGTAAATTCTTAACAGGTTGTGACAGAACTCTTACAATAATGAGAATGATGATCGAGAATGTGGGGTGTCCCATCCATGTAGAGTTGCGTGCGTTGGCAAATGTCGTATTAAAAGGCCATAAATACTTACTTACTCATTGAAAATAATCACCAAAGTGACATTTAGCGTGTGATCTATTAGAATTAATTAAATTTGCCTTTCTTTATTATACCTATCTATTATTAGTATAATTACTAGTACTTCTTCATGTATGTCGTGTCGTGTCGTAACATGTCATGTCGTCATGTCCTGTCATATCATGTCATGTTGTGTCGTGTCATGTCATGTCATGTCGTGTCATGAATGTCATGTCATGAATGTCATGCCATGTCATGAATGTCATGTCATGTCATGAATGTCATGTCATGTTCTACGGCGACTCATATAGGCAGCACCCACACCACGTGTGGCAGCACGTCAACTTTTTGTACCGGGTTGCGATGTGTCAACCAGTCTCTTATTAAACAAACATAGGCTACTCCTTATGTTTGCCACAATAATTTAGCCGTGTGTTGGCGTGTTTGGACGCGTTTGTCAAGCACATTAGAGGTCCATTTATTTGGACTAAATAGTTGCTTTTTTCGGAGACTATTTGTCATGGCGTATTCTACCAAACACGTTTCATTCGCTGTGAACCGTTAGCACTGTTAATTAAACGAATAATCAATAGTATCGATCGGACAACTATTTACTGTCGGGTCATGTGCCAAGAAATAATTTGGTTCTGATTAATCCGCGCGTCTGCAGCGAAGCAGAAAGTCGTCTGCTTTTGACGCAGACGACTTTCGGTGTTTTGGAGGGAAACGGGGTGAATGGTCAATGGGCCTACCTTAAAAAAACTATCACCTTTTTTTAAGCTCTCTTAGGAATGTGTTTGAATTTCTGTACAAGTTGCACGTCAACACATTTTGTCCACTTAATAGAAACCTGTCATCTACGCATGTTTGTAAGCCTAGATATGCACGCATTTATAAATATGCATGCATGTATGTAAGTATGCGTGTGTGTGGGTGTGTGTGTATGTGTGTGTGTGTGTATGTGTGTGTGTATGTGTGTGTGTGTTTGTGTGTGTGTGTGCGTGTATTCAACACTGCATAATGTATGAATGTTTTGGCTTTCAAGCACTTGGATGTCTTTGACGTCATCTTCTCTTGATTTCTGACCATCCGCATCTCATATCCTCATTTCGGTGTCACCGTGTGGGCGATACAAATTGAAATTTGGTGGTGGTGGTGGTGGTGGTGGTGATGGTGGTGGTGGAGATGGTGGTGGTGATGGTGGTGGTGGTGGTGTTGGTGGTGATGGTGATGGTGGTGGTGGTGGTGGTGGTGATGGTGGTGGTGTTGGTGGTGGTGGTGGTGGTGGTGGTGGTGGTGGTGGTGGTGGTGGTGGTGGTGGTGGTGGTGGTGACGGTGACGGTGACGGTGACGGTGACGACGACGACGACGAATAATAATAACAATAATACGAACAATAACAACAATGTATTTACATTCGTGAAAAGACACTCTACATGTACATCTACATAACGCATTTTATGTTCCGTACAAATACGATAAAATATATAGATACGCGGCTCAAACAATCTGCTTCATTTTTAGAGCCACTGCAGTTGATGTACAAGGAAGGCAGTGACGGCAGTGTCGCCGAATCAATAGATGAGTCATCGATGGAGGGAGGAACGACGTTGCGCAGGAACTTCGATCGAAGGCAGTTCGTAAGTCATGTGTCGAGCCCTCGAGCTCGCTCTAAGCGCACCCCGATACTGCCATGTTTTACACGTCTATTATAGAGACAGGGTGATGCGGGCTTAGAAGTGGACTGCTTTAGTGTCCTCCACTCGGGTTTGAATCCCGTTGCCGTAATGGAACCCCATTCACGCCTGTCCACCCCTTCTGCGGTTGAAGACATCCTATATAGCTGTAGTGGCACTTGGTGGCGTCGGCCATATAACACCGGAGCGTTGGTGCAATATTGTATAATTATAATCTATATAATATACATGTATATTAACACAATGTCATGTATATATGTGCATTAGATATATAATATAATATATATATATATATTGTAGGCATAATAGAAATGATCATGCTTTAGAGAGGTGTCCAATGCACTTATTGATATAGTATCAAATGTTATGAGACAGAGATAATAAAATTTGATAACATTGGGTACTATATCAACGAGTGCATGTGGTTCTTTGTTTTGGACGGATAGGTAGACGGATAACAAAATAATGTGTAGACCGACAGATGCTGTTTAGCATTGACGGCACCCTCCTCGTTTACCCAGGTTTGGATCTGGCACTATACCAGATGACCGATTATGACGGAATTAAACTGATTGTTGAGAAGCAAGTGAGAGATACATGAACACGCGGTGGCGTAGTGAGTATGTTCGTTGCTTGCAGCCAAAGGTTTGCAGGTTTGAATCCACTCCAGCCGCCGCGTAGGGACCTTGGGCAAGTCATTCACTCGCAATTGCCCAGCGCTTCGGCGTAAAAACTCCGATTCAGTGTCCGCGCTGTAGTCGGGAGCGCGTCTGAGCAGAAATCTTGAAGGGGCGCTATGAAAAGTGCACATACATACGGATGTGAGATATCTAAACTGAGAACTTGGCAAGGCATCTGAATCAGTGATTGTGTTATCATGCTAATAATGATGTGAATGCACTTGGCAGGTGTATCGCGACAACATGGCCTCAATGACCCTGTCGTCGTTTTTCAATGAATTACTGATCGGGTGAGATCGTTCACCACCGTTCGCCCGTTTGAATGGACGCCACGCCATTTAGGTCCCCGTGCACGGACCATGCTAGCACGAATTTAACTATTTAAAAATTCAACTTTAGGAAGCGAACCTTATGATATACCTGAAATGGTTGTGTTAAAATACTGTATTTTATCTGTGTTTGTATGTGCACTTGTTATAGCGCCCCTTCAAGCACACTACTCAGAGGCGTTCTCGACTGCAGAGTGGACACTGCTTCGGAGTCTCACGCCGAAGCGCTGAGCAATTGCGAGTGAAGGACTTGCCCAAGGTCCATATAGGCGGCGACTTGAGGTGGATTCGAATTTCGAACCTAGAACCTTCCGGCTTCAAGGCAACGACGACACCACTACACCACCGCGCCCCACAATATTGGAGCATACACATAGTCTCTCTCTATATATATGGCATACTATAAGAATTAAATTTCTTGTCTGTGTTGGCATTATTTCTTGTGCCTTGTGATTTCCAGCGAGCTGTGATCTCCAGTCTTCACAAATATTCCTTTCCAACAAAACGAATTCTACTAACATCGGATTCAAAGGACAAAACTTTCAAAGGTATATTATAGGCTAAATATAACTCTCTGAAACTCTAAAACATGTCTGCCGCAATCCGAGCATTCGAAGCATTCCTATGACTCCTCTCGTAGACTCACTTTTCAAAGGCATTTTTTGGTTATTGCACAAGAAGTATTACTATCATGAATCATGAATCAACAAGTGCGACACTGACAGCCTTTGAAGTTAATAGTTATTAAACCTTGACCCAGCTTTCTTGATTACCACTCATGCCACAATGGTATGAGTGATAATAAAAAAGATGGAAATTACCACTCAACAACATGTGACTGCATGTTGCTTAATTAGCAGGACTACTGAGTGCTGGTATTAATCAAATACTATAATGCTAAAACTAGAATGATATTCAAAGAAAACAAGCGTAGGACGTATACACTTTTCCATGTTACAATTCGCCCCCGTTCACAAAGTATGCCTCTGGCCAGGACTTATATAATTGTTATTATTATTATGGACTGAATTTTATCCACTAACCAATTAAACATGCACACAATCAGCACTTTGTTGAGGGACATAAAAGGCATACGATATGTGTTTTGGAGCATTACTTTCCTATACATTTGCTCCTTCCACGCAATGTATGTCAAGGTTTCGGAATAAAGATCCGCAATGGTCAGATGCTTCCATGGATGGGGGACGATGTGGGAGCCTACGTCGCCTACATCTACCCAGGCAGCAGTGCCGACCAACTGCACGGCGAACTGCAGGAAGGTGAGCGAGAACTGTACGATAAAACATTGTAATTGTAGTTGTAACTAAGCTGCTATGTATATTGTATATGCCTGGTTTTTGACTGTGCTTGCTGCAATCATCAAGCAATCAACCGTTTATTTGATTTATAGCAACAACAAAAATCTCATATAAATGTAAATGTAAATTTAGATTGATACAGAAACAAAAAGTTGGAGATTATTATTCTGCCGATGTCGTCGTCAATAGAACAGACCTAAAGGATAAGAAAATCCCCAAATGCAGAGCTGTCTTGTTTCATTCATAAACACTGTAGTTGCATGTATACCGTATCTTTTTTATTTTATGCCCATAACGTACACCATAATGGTTGAGAAGAATGCACTTATTTATGTGGTTTTCTTTTTTACTTACTTTGTGTAGATCTATACGGTTAGAATAGCGTCATAGACGCGTTGTCTCTTTCCAACTCCTCTCAGGAGCAGTGTCTGTTTCTTTTCCATTTCAGGGGATCAGGTTCTGGAGATTAATGGCGAACCACTCGGAGGAAAAACTGAATTGGAGTTGCGTCAGATTCTGGCGAGATGCAATTGCGAGATGGAACTTGTCGTGCGGCAGTAAGATCTCATTCTAAAAACCTCCGTTGGAAAGAACTTACTTCAGATAAATGTCATTGTTTACGATTACTTAATGTGAAATTAATTTTGAGAGCTGATCCAGTGATCTGTAAAACTTCACACCCAACTGACCAACGCCCAGAATAGGGAAATAAGAATAAGAATAATGAATAAAGAATAATGATGAAGATGGTGTAGGCCTAAACCAGCAATAAGAATAATGATGAAGGTGGTGGCGGCGGTGGTGGTGTTGTTGTTGTTGTTGTTGTTGTTGTTGGTGGTGGTGGTGGTGGTGGTGGTGGTGGTGGTGGTGGTGGTGGTGGTGGTGGTGGTGGTGGTCGTGGTGGTGGTGGTGGTGGTGGTGGTGGTGGTGGTGGTGGTGGTGGTGGTGGTGGTGGTGGTGGTGATGGTGGTGGCGATGACGACGACGATGACGACGACGACGACGACGACGATGATGATGATAATGAATGATGATGACGACGGCGACGACGACGACAATGACGACGACGACGATGACGATGACGATGATGGCGATAGTGATGATGGCGATGATGACATGATGACAGTTTATTTATTCAGATAATTTATATAGCGCAACTCGCACTTTAAAAATCGTTCTCTGTTTCTCCTATAACAGCTGTTTTAAACGTAATTAAGTACAGATGGTTATCATCAGTACACCAAACAGTGCAAAGAAGCATGGTCAACGTCGCCCGTGGTTGGCACACGCACACCCGTAGAGCCAGATTGCCTTCAATAGATGACAGCACATCTATCCTAGCCTATACTTGCGTTTATCGTGTGCACACACCAGTGCGTCAGCTCGGTATTTTTCTCGGGATAGAACGCACCGGGAGGGCTTCTGAAAGGCTCTTGCTGCGAGAAGCACTTTATAAATGCCAGATACAATACAATGCATCTTGTTGAGTTCCTGGATTGCTTCCAGTTTCGCTTTTCTGCACCACGATTTAGATTCAAAAACTAATCGAAGACCAATTTCCAGTCTCAGGCGATGCGTTAAATCAACTGCCACATTATTCTGTTTGAACAGCTGACAGAGTGTATGCGAAAAAATCCAGCTATGTTCCCTAGCTTGATAAACAGCTGTATTAATTTCGTCTGATATATATATATATATATATTAAATATATAGCAGTATTAGTATATATATGAATAATAGGATTATATATAAATATATTAATTGGTCGTTGTTTAAACAGTGGCGTCAATATGAGATCCTATCCGTCCAATACAATGTCCACTCTGTCCACTCTACAGACAGACAGCAATCGGTCATCCTACGATAACATCCCCACCGTCAGTTCATGCGACGGAATAGGTTAGACAACAATTATTTCAACAACCACCTTTTATACATGTATAGCATGGGTTGAATTCGTTCATTTGATGACAATTATTCTGATGAAGCGTGTGATTCATGAATGGTAAAGCGATGTTGTTGTGCACTGGAATGCAAGATTGGGAAGATTATACAGCCATTTATTCAAGGCAGCGCAGTGTATCATGGCAGTCGACTCTTTATTTAATGCCATTGTCCTTTAAGGCAGAGTTGCTGTGCCATGAATGGTTTCGCACAGCCGCACACTGTCCAGATATTTGTCAATACCAGGGTAGGGTGATGATTATGAGGAGCAGTGAAAAATAATAATAATAATGATGATTAACATCTAGAACAATTGTAACTGGGCAGACTTAAACGGTATACGTAATAGGTAAGCGTAATAGGTGAACGCAGCAGTAAACACAGTCTTTCTCTCGTCTAAAAACCTGCCTTTTATCTCAGGGTTGAACGCACTGGGAGCGCTTCTGAAAGGCTCTTGTTGCGATAAGTGCTTCATAAATGGTCAGATACAATTCAATGATGATGATGATGGTGCTCTGCCCGAAGGCAGGTTCGTTGGCTTTACGCCCCTGGGGATGAGATGAGTGAGGTGGTTTCCCGTTGCCTTCCCCACAGACAATGATGGGTAAGCAACTTGCCCAAGGTCGCTCCGCAGGAGCTTGCGCCCCTGCGTCCCACACGGGCTAGCCCGAGATATCTAAATCTCTGAATGTCAACTCCCAGCCCGGGGCTTGAACCGCAGTCCGTTGCAACCAACAGACGAATGCTGCTCTCGCTTACCAGTGTAGCTAACTAGGCCAGTCAATTCAATACGATATACAATACAATACAATTGTAACTGAACAAACGTAGACGGTAAACGTAATAGGTAAATGAACGCAACAGTAAACACAGATCTAAATGTGATGCGTAAAGGTTACATACTATTGAAGTATAATAGTTGCTCGAATCTTATAGACTCTTTCGAGGGAGTAGACAGAGAGCTGACACAGTTGTCCCTCGACGTTCTTGATTCCGTTCTTGACCGGAAGTCCATGCTGCTGACTTCCGGTGTCGTAAGAGCGCTCAACGACGACGATGTCGGCGACCGAAGAACGCCGTCCCTTCTTCCTACCGGAAACGAAGATTCAGCCGGGTCAATGGGGTCAAGGTCTCGTCGTCAATTGGACGTCAAACGAGGCATAACCGTGAGACAATGCAATGCTTTGTCTTTGACTCATTAGCTTCAATCAATTGTTTTATCATAACCAACCGATAGTACGGCAAGAAGTAAGGAAATATAACTGCAGTGCATGGATACAAAATGAAGGGTCCAGAATCTTTCTATTCAATTCAATTCAGAGCTTTACTGATCAGACAAATATAATTGCATTTGTTTGTATGTGTACTTGTTATCGCGCCCCTTCAAGGTTTCTACTCAGAAGCGCTCTCGCCTACAGCGCCGACACTGAATCGGAGTTTCACGCCGAAGCGCTGAGCAATTGCGAGTGAAGGACTTGCTCAAGGTTCCTACGCGGCGGCTTGAGGTGGATTCGAACCTGCAACCCTCCGGCTCTGTTGCTCCAAGGCAACGAACATACCCACGACACCACAGCATCCCACATTTCTTGTAATAGTTCATGGTTGTCAAAGGGTAAACCTAAAACGGAACAATATCGTTCCGCTATCGAAGTCCTCCAGTCTCGTTTCCATTTTACATGCATCCAGTGGCACATAATATATTTAAGTGAGCAGTCGAATCGCTTTCTGACGCGGTCGACAGTCGCTAATTTTCTGTTCATTGTCTGTAATTTCAGTCACCGTCAAATCGAGAGAATGGCTTCCTCGGCGAAATTCAGGTATATTATGCATCATAAAACCGATCTAAAACGACGATAATTTGAGCCAATTTTGCCTCATTTTCTGCCCTAATTTCCCCGTCGCTCACTGGATGATTTAAGGGCATTTTTAGAACACTGGATAACTACAGTTGACTCGTTAAAACCAAATAAATAATGACACTGATAGACGGATATTGGGCTCCTGTGTGCTTTAGATTTATAACAGTAACCTTTGTGAATGTCGATTAGGAAGCTGCAATGTTGCTCTCAAACCATGGGCGGAGACTTAGGGGAGGGGCAGGGGGACGGTCCCCATCAATGGTTGTGGTGGGGGAACGGCCCATGCATTTGCCCCCCTCCCCCCCAATCGGCAATCGGTAGGTATTAGGTCGGTCATCATCATGTAGGCCTACACACTTCACGAAACACACGGTGAACAACAAACGAGACGAGGTGATGACTAAAAATATGGAAAAGGTCATCAGCTTTTTTGCGGCAGAGAAAATTGAAAATTTTGGTTTCCCATCGCCATTTCGGACGGACGACTAAAAAAATAGAACAAAAAATAAAAGGTCGTCAGAAATTTTAGCCGGCAAAAGATGGGAAATTTTCGTCGGCGTCTCAGCCATTCGTCCGCCCAAAATCTTCGGCCGCCTTTTCGTCCCCTCGCAAGTCTCCGCCCAAGTCTCAAACTCACAGCTACCTTGCATTATAGTTTCCGTGTCAGATTCAACCGAGTTGAGACTACATGTATAAAATTGTATACATGTAGCTCTGAACGTTCGGGATATAGTCTGGTCAATTTCATTCATTACCTTCAGTTGAATATTGACGATTTCGGCGACACAGAGAAAGTAACTGTTGCAAATCTCATTTTCTGCTTGAACTAATTTATAGAATATACAATTGTCCACTACTCTCTGCATTCACGATGTAATCTTTGTAAATTCTGTCTTCGATGACGACTCATTTTTGTTTGTTTTTGTTTGTTTGTACATGTATGTGCAGTTGTTATAGCGCCCCTTCAAGCTCTCTACTCAAAGGCGCTCCCGACTGCAGAGCGGACACTGCATCGGAGTTTCACACCGAAGCGCTGAGCAATTGCGAGTGAAGGACTTGCCCAAGGTCCCTACGCGGCGACTTGAGGTGGATTCGAACCTCAAACCTTCCGGCTTCAAGGCAACGACGCCACCACTACACCACCGCGCCACACAACATTTGCAACTATACGACGGTGGCGCTCTTTACCTTGCATCTAAGCGTAATCTTTGTAAATGTTTTGTTTAGTTACAACTGAGTTACGACGATTACGATTGTACTTTGAACGTCCATGTGATTCAAGCTCGTTACCTGCAGCCGGTGAAATTCAAAAGCGGATACGCTGATCCCTTCGTCAAGGTCTATCTCTTACCATACAAGAGGTAAGGTCATTCACAAGCTTACAATATTATTACTGACGATTAGTTAATTTGCATGTGTGATGATCGATTCAGTTATAAAGAGAGGACTTAATTTCAAAATTCAAATTCAAAATTATTGTTTATTCTTCTCAAGGTAAGTATACATGCATATTGTCAAACACGTGTGAGTACGGTGACTTTACCTCGTTCGCTAATGTTCACTCAATCACTTTGTGCAATCGTACATTGGTTCATTCGTTCACTTCATCCCTGTTGAACGCGTTCGTGCATTCGTACATTTGGTTCATTCGTTCATTTCATCCCTGTTGAACGCGTCCGTGCATTCGTAAATTGGTTCATTTGTTCACTTCATCCCTGTTGAACGCGTTCGTGCATTCGTACATTGGTTCATTCGTTCACTTCATCCCTGTTGAACGCGTTCGTGCATTCGTACATTTGTCACGTTCGTTCTATCTGAAGTTCTGAACCCATTAAGGCCTTCTTCGTGTGTTGTTTTCACTTTTGTTCCTTAGTCGAACGGAGAGCAAGCGAAAGGCGAAGTGCATTCCACGAACGTTGAACCCGGAGTGGCATCGAACGATGGTTTTCGTTGATCTTCATCCGAGTGAACTTCCGCTCAAGACTCTCGATGTCAGCGTCTGGGACCACGATCACCTACTTCCGGATCAGCTCATGGGCCACATCAGTCTGGATCTGTCCGGTAAATTCATATTTGTCTACCAGGGACAGAGATGGACACGATTAGGTCATTCATTTCGAGAATTTATGTAGCGCCTCTGGAATAGATCTACTCAGAGTTAGTTACTCGCCTATGAGTAGAGATCTTGAAGGGGCGCTATATAAATTTATGTGATTGATAGATGGGTTTAGTTAGAGTGCTGGTCGATTAAGATTAGGACTACAGCAAAATCTTGTAGCTAATCAGTTGCCATACACTGTTTGACTAATCGATTATAAGTAATCGATAAGAAGGTAATCGATTAGTTGTCCGACATACCATTCTTCTCCATTATCAGACATACCATTCTTCTTCATCATCATTATAATCATCATCATCATCATCATTAACAACAACATTTTTTTCATCATTGTCATTAATTTTTGTAATCTTTTTCTTCTTCGTTATCGTCATCATTCTTTATCATTTCTCGTCAACATATTCATCTCCTCCATCATCAATCTTCGTCATAATCATCATCCTTGGTAATCGTCATCTTATTCTTTTTCATCATCTTCGTTCTTCACAATCTTGTTTCACCACCATCACCATCATCATCATCATCATCATCATCATCAATGTCATCATCATCATCATCATCATCATCATCATCATCATCATCATCATCGTCGTCATCATCATCATCATCGTCATCATCATCATCACCACCACCACCACCACCAACATTGTTATGATCCTTTGTCACCGTATTCATCTTCATCAACTGCCCTTCTAACAATTCCTCCTCCATCAACAGATCTCTCTCTCCTCGACAACCGTCCTCACTGGTACCAACTGATCGACGAACACGGACACAGGACTTCCGGCAACAACCTCGGTGGTCGTGGCCTCCCTTCCCTGGTCGCCAACAACGGCGGAGGTGTCATCACCCCCTCAGACAGCAGTTCATCGAGCAACCTTAGCAAACCCTCCACCAACCGCGAACGCAGCAGAAACCCCGACCGCAAGAGCCCCTGGTCGAACCAGGACCGCGCCACTCCTAAGCCCCCGGCTGTTTCCCCGTCTCGTCCGTCCCCTCGAAACACGCCCGACGGATGGATGAACGGTGGGACCACGGATCAGGGCCAGTTGCTGCAGCACCAGGTTGGGATGCTGCGGGGGCTTCAACCCGAGGATACCATCCCCGATATGAACTCCATCAATCGTGATGCCTACCTGTTGAGGGAGACAGTTGCGGATGCGGATGCTGCTGGTCGACGTTCTCAGCTGCAGCAGCAGCAACCCGTCATCACTCATCAACGCAACTCCGTTTATCCCATCACTCGGACGATGGAGAATCCGGCGCAGTGGAAGGTAGGAAGAATCAGGACAGATCGCGAAGCAGCCACGAGTGGGAAGGTCTTGCGACTCCATTTTCTTGACCTCAGTATATGAGGGTGTTTATTAAATTATCTATTACCATATAGGTTGATTGTAGGCAGAATTTTAGGTAGATTATTTGTTTTGTTTTTGTCCAGCTTCTCTTGATCTCTTTTCTTACTATGTACTATTATATAAACTAGCATAATTAATTATATATAGTACACATAAGTATGTACTTCTTAATTTCCCGACTATACTTTCTCCACCTCAGTCCGTGACCTTGTCGTTGTGTTAGACCAGGAACTTACTTTTGTACCTCACATTAATCGTCTCAGTCGCTCTTGTTTCTATCAGCTGCGCCAGCTTCGCACTGTCGCTCGCTCTCTCTCTCTCAACTGGCGCTGCAACTACGCTTGTACATTCCTTTGTCTCAGCTCGTCTTGACTATTGCCTATCCCTTTATGCTGGTTTACCATCTGGTCGATTATCTTCTCTTGACCGTATTCTGCGCGCTGCAGCACGCCTCATTGGTCATCTGCCCAAATTTGGTCATGTTACAAATTACATGCTGGAGGTTCTCCATTGGCTCCCTGTCCGTCAGCGCATCGAATACAGAATCTTTTCCTTTATATGGCGATGCCAGCTAGGTCTTGCTCCATCTTACCTACTCGATCTTTGTCGGCCTGTGTTAAGTGCTCGGACTGGTCGGTCCCTACGCTCGGCTAATAGGGAAGTACTCTTTGTCCCGTTTGCTCGTACCTCCATCATGCAAAATCGTGCTTTTCTGTGGTTGGCCCAGTGGTATGGAATGCCCTCCCACTTGAGCTGCACCTGTTCCCTAGATCACTCTCTGACACATTCTATAAGCACTTAAAAACTGTTTGTCCGTACTGGAGTTGGGAGCGCCTCTGAGTAGTTTCCTTGAAGAGGCGCTATATAAATACTCGATTGAATGAATGAATGAATGAATTAATACATAATTATGTTCAGAGTATAAAATATGATATACTGAGTGTATCACTGTATTATATACAATAATTAAACGTATGTATAATTTTTAGACGTAGGCTATACCATTATCATGTGCATATAATAGTTACACATCAGCATAATGTATAAACGTATGCAATTAAACATTGCATTCTTGCAACTAAGCATTGCATTCTGATTACAATCGCCTTGTATCTGTTCATACAGTTCATTAGTATCTTGATATCTATCCTGTGTCTGTTTATAGGTCGTTGATCCTAACAGACGTCACAGTCCAGACGTACGGATAGAAACTCAGTGCGAGAGTAGGTCTCATTACGATCTGCAGCGAAAGTAAACTGCTGTATATTGGAATTTCTATTATTACAATGGACTTATTATTACTTCTAAGGACATACTCAAATCGGTCGTTTCCCCACCCACCCCTCAACTCCTACAAATGCTCTTTTGTCTCAATAAGGTCATGCCATGGTGACAAATCACTGCTCTAGCTGGGCAGTGTCAGCTTGGAATTGTCCAGACTACTTGCGAGAGCTTTGTTGCTCCACGGTTACCCAAGACCACCGTCCACTCAGTTCTGCACAGAAGGGATTGCTCATGGTCCCATTCGCACGAACTGCAACGATGCAGAATATATAGAGTCTTTTCTGTGATCGGCCAAGTTCTCTGGAATGGGCTCTACTTCCTGGGGTTCTTACTGATTTTTTTTATATTAAACTCAAGATTGTCCTTTTTACCGTGCTAGAGTCGGGAGCGCTTCTGAGTAGTCCTCTTGAAGAAGCGCTATATAAATTCTTGAATTAATGAATTAATGAATAGTTGACATTTCAAATGGTTATTTAATCAGTTGCCTGTCTGTTTGCCTGCCTGTCTGTCTGCCTGTCTCTCTGCCTGTTCACTTATCATATCACAGATGGCCATAAACAGACGTGGTGTCATGGCTTATTTTACCAATCTATCCATCTATCTGCATATCTAATCATCTATAGGCATCTTCTTTTATGCTACCATAGATCTATCTATCTGTACATTATGGTAAATACCTATGTTCTACTATTAATTTTTTCTGTATGTCTGCCTGTCTGTCTGTCCGTCCATCCGTCCATCTATCCATCCATCGATCCATCCACCCATCTAGTCATCTACCTATCTTTCTGTATACGTATCTGTCCGTCTATCTAGCATTCTATCTATCCGTCTGTTTCTCTTGAAAGACTGCTAATTTATTTCGCAGTCAATACTTCTAAATCTGTGTGCTCAGTCATCACTTGCGTTTGTCCTGTGCATGATATAAGCGGCGCTATAGAAATGCACAGATAAGACCATAACAATTATGTTTATGTTGATCTTCAGTTAAATTTGAGACGAAGGCGAAATCAGCGACCTGCTTTGATTGTCTCCTGCTTTTCTTCTGCTGCTCTCGGTCATCGCGAGCGATCGCACCAGGCACCGCTCTCTGACAACAGGTACGTATACAGTCTCCTTCCAATCAGTCTTTCGTCTAATCTACAGTGTGGGTCAAAAAGTATCCATAAGGTTTTTTGACAATTTCTTCGTCAAAGGTATGAATTTTTAGATCAAATTTTACAGGTTTAAAGGCAATTCTTATATGCATACAATGGCCAAATTTCACTAAGATATTTCAAACAGAACAAAAGTTATGTCACGTTTAGTGAGACCACCCACTGTTTTTTGACGATTCAAAACCATAATGCAATTTTAAAAAGTAACAAAAACAAGTTGGTTTGTTTGTTTTTCTCTCTGTATCTCTGTTTGTGTGTCTGTCAGTCTATCTGTGTGTCTGTCTGTGTGTATGTCTGTTTGTCTGTATGTCCATCAGTCTGTCTATCTCTGTTTGTCTGTCTGCCTGACAGGTAGCATACTGGTCCTTGTAACAGGACAAAGACGATTCAGCAGCGGATCTTCGTCCGTCGATGTGTTTCCTGTTCCGGACTACTTTTCCGGACCTACACGATTGCGATCACGTGGTGCCTGCGTCAGGATCATGTCATTTCAACAATTACTACGCTGTTTGCTAACGAAATAATGCAGACGAATGTCGTTCAAAACGGTGCTAAGCTAAACTCAAAATGTCATTTTAATACCTAAGCAATCCTCTGAATGCCCAAAGAATACCGGATTTGAATTCCCAAAACGATTTGAATACCAAACTCCACTTTGATTACTGCGATTACATTGTCTATACTCTGATTGTAATAGCTCTATTATACATTTTGGTGCGTGGAACAGGTTGTAGCCTACGTAATGTATGCAATGATTAATAATGTTATAGGAAATGGTTGTGCTGCCCAGCATAAGATTATGAGATGAAAGAGTGTGCAATTGGTGTTCGACACGAATGGGTTAAAATGTGAAAGACTCTAATGAGGAGGTGGAGGAACCATCCACCAGTGTTTAATCAAGTTCTTCCCTTGAGGGTGGGGAGGGTGTTAGGTTTCAAGGGGGAAATGGTCGTTTCGGGCGGACGGCAACCGCTTTACATGACACCGACGACACCCGTTGATCGGAATTTGTCGGATTTTTCTGACGACTTTTTTAGTATTTCGTCGAATTTCTTCCCAGAAACATGTATGCTACTTCCCTCCCAAAAACCGTGATGACCTTTTATGTCTTTTTGTCAAAATTTCCGAGAAAAATGCTGTAAATTCGATAAATTCTATGCGTTTTATTTTGATGACCGTGTTTAGTATACTTCGATGTTTCGTAATCGAATTCTTCTACTGACGGGAAATTTCAAATGTAAAAACCTAGTTTCCCCCGAATTTTCTTGGGGAGGGGGAAATGCTGTAGGCTATATATATATACTTTTCTGGGGAATGCTATGCGTAGGCAATATACATTATGCATGTGTTCAACGCCTCTAGATTTTTCTGAAAAGGGGGAATTCTCATTCCTGGGGACCTCCTCCAGAGACGTCTATAGATTAAACACAGTCCGTCCGCAAGAATATAATATTGGGCATTTTTGCAGGACATTTTGTTGATTTAGCGTTTGCATGAAATCTCCGCGAAAAAGGCGTTTAAATATGCATACAATCTCACACGACGCCGTTAATTAGGTGAACATCGTGATTTCGCATAAGCAGCAGCATCCCGGCTCTAAGTAAATTAAACCTCATGAAACTTTTTATAATATAGGCCTATGGTCGTATAATGCAAAAGAAAATATATACAAATTTGAAGAGACGAACCTTAAGCTGGCCGGAGAGACAGCCATGCGAATGAAATGCTAACGACTGTCGACTTCAGTTTCTCATCCTCGGCAATCGAGGATGGCGAGAGGCCAGTCTTTCCATCACCGCCACATCCACTCATTATTAGATTAACATTTGACAATCAAAACTTAAAACGAGTAAAGGAGCAGCATTCCGCCCGCCCCAATGATCAAATAAGTGTAAATAGGCGAACCTACAATACAACGGTCCCAGAGTGTACGGTCGTGTACTCATAATAACTTATTTGCCAGAAACGCAGGCCATGGGTGGCGTTTATCAGGGGCTAGGGGGATAAGCCCCCAAGAAAATCCAGATTCAGTTTTTACCGTGTAAGCGGTATCTTTTCCCGGGCTTAGCCCCCCCCCCCCCAAGAAGGCGCAGACTCATAAGTTAGCCCCTCCAAGAACGGAAACCAAACTCCGCCCATGGCGCAGGCGGAATAAGGATTTATAAACAGATTAATTTTCTGCTCTGGTGAGATTTGGACTCCCACGAGTCGCTCGACAGTTCAGCACGCTGACCAATAGGCTATAGTCTGCCGAGAAGTACCCGAGAAGTACCGTATGGGTGACTTCTTCTTGACAATAAATCGTTTCGATATCTCATCGATATGTCGTGTGCGCATGCGCAGTGGGTCGAGTCAAGTCTGCCCTAGATATCTTACATTTACTGAATTTAACAGAATTGTAAACACACAACATGCGTGACTTGAGTCTAACAAGTTTTAACAGTAAAAATTAATAAACGACTTAAAACTTCGTCAACTTCTAAGCCAAACGTGCAGTGTGTTTGCAATTCTGTTAGGCTCAGTAAATGTACGAAATCTATGGCAGAATTGACTCGACCCACTACGCATGCGCACACTGATGAGATGAGATGATGAAAATTTGATGAGATGTCAAAACGACTTATTCGGAAACCATCGATTACGTGAAGAATTGTCATAGAGGTCTTCAATAACTTATACAAGTAGGCCTAGACCAGCGGTTCTCAACCTTTTTAGTGCGGCGACCCCTGGGTAAGACTTCGAAAGTTGTGGCGACCCCTAACAACAAAATTGATCGATTTTCTAACTCCGTCACTGCATTTTTGCCAATGTCCATTGTGTTATGCATTTTCACTTCATAATTCGAACTGCTGTTGGCAATTGTGTGAGGTTTCCTGGCACTTAATGGCGATTCTGCATGAGAGCTACCTATTTAGCAGTTTGAAATTGAAGTTTCATAAGTCTATTCATTTTGTGACAATTCAGCAACTGCCACGTCTTGTTGCTGGAACTCCCCATACCACTCGCCCCATCTCCAGTATGCCTTAATTCTTGGTGTCATCAGCTGTTCTTAAAAATTACGGTTATGTTTCCAGCTAATTAGTTGTGATGCTTAGTATCTGACTGGCGATTCAGTTCAATAGGTTGCATCGATTCGACCGACAAAATGTCATTACAAATAAAACGTTGTAGTTTCTCTATTCATGCTGCATCCATTAAACAACAGGCCAGGCTACTGTGAAAATTGGTCATGATTCTTCTTTTCTTAACACTTTTAGCCTAGCTGATTCGTTTGAGGGAGGCTACCAATTTCATAAACGTTAGGACCTACCGTAGGCCTACTTGTGTTCTTTATGAATGCAACGAGCAGCCTGAGCAGGGAAGGGTCTTATGAGGGGATGTGTCCCATCGACATAAAGTTATTGAATTGCCATACTGCAATGGTGGCATTTTATACTGCCATGTTAGCGAATTTGCTCATCATTTCTTTGCTGTTAGTTGTGGTTTAAAACTTCAAAGTGTCCGCCCCATTAGACTCTATTATTATTTTTTAAATTTCCGCACTGTAATGGTTGCACATTAATCTGCCCACTGAACAAAATTACTCATGGTATCAGTGCTCATGGGCATAGTTTCAATAAAATTTATTTCAATCCTTATTGTTTAAATGTTTTAATTTGCACACGATAGCTATAGGATTTTATGCTGGCATCTTACAAAATTCCTTATGATGGATAAACAGCGGATAATATTGTATAAATTTATAATGATATCTATGAAATTTTTTCTGCAATATTGGGGAGATTATAATACTGCAATATTGGGGAGATTATATAAAAGCAGCTCGGTCCCAACCACAATTTTTTGGAGACCGTCCTCCCTGTCTCAAAATTGCATGCTAGCGGACAGGGTAGATTCTTTGAGTAAAACGGATAAAAATTGTTTTATTTATTAATAAGAATGGTAAAGTGGAATTTGCAGAGCTAAAATAGCAAAAATTAAATTACCGTAGCTGCCGTAATCTATAAAATGGTTCATAGCCAAAGTATAAGTAAAATTTTACGTTGCTATAGTGTAGTAGACAATTGTGAAATTGCTACTACATGTCTACATCTTTTGCAAATTTCTGAAGGGCCCAGGCCACCCCTGACAAATCGTCAGGCGACCCCCGTGGGGGTCGCGACCCACAGGTTGAGAACCGCTGGCCTAGACTGTGGACCTAATCATTTTGAGAATGATATTGTCTATACAAGGAAGTGGCAAGAGTCACATGGACAAGCGAAGGCCATTTTGGTTCTAACTGTAGTATCTATGGACTCATTGGACTGATAGATGTATGATCCCTGTTGCGATCTGCCATCTTGGAATAGTCCTTGGTCAAGACTGAAGTTATGTTTGTTATTAAAGTTCTAAATATTACAGTGACTATTGTAATTTTCTTATATAATTATTGTCGTAGCTGTATATACGGAGGTGCTGTCAGTATTAAGAGTATTGCAATGTGATACATTTTATGCAAATGAAGGCATGTTTCGCTATGAACCGCCTAGCCTGACTGATATCGTGGAGTTCAATTCGAAGCGCTTGTCTGCCGACTGACTATTCGATATTGTTTAACATGCTACTAATATTAGCTCTGTTGAATACAAACAATTTGTTTTCTATAGTCTTTACTATGTGTTTCTATGTGACAGCCTGACAGGCGTATGCAAATTAATTGTGGCGAAAGTGGTTTGTAGGTCAATGCACTCTGAGGCCACAGGTTTAGCCTATGTCGTTAGCGAAGCCTATCTATAATTAGACTGATACCCGTTCCATAATTAGATGGCTATCCGCTATAAAATTGCACAGAAGCGCTACAAAAAGAGTTGTTCAAATACATTTAGAGATTTCAACTGTTTAAAAGCAGTCGCGAAACGTTTAAATTTATTACATATGCATGCGGCTTCTCTAAAAGATTTTCGTAAGATTCATTGTGATCAATGTTTATTATCAAGGTCCATGCGAATGGTTCCTAAATGGTTTGGAGTTTCGTTGGAACTATATACCTTACTACGGCTAAAACATGGGCGGAGTTTGGTTTCCGTTCTTGGAGGGGCTAAAGCCTTCTGGGAGGGGGGCTAAGCACGGGAAAATATACCATTTACACGGCCAAAAAAATTAATCTGGGTCTTCTTGGGGGTGGGGCTTAGCCCCCCTAGCCCCTGATAAACTCCGCCCATGGGCTAAAAACATCTGTGTGCAAACAATGCCTAGGCGATACCTACCAAGTTTTTTTACAAAATGAAAGTCCGATATTGCAATCTCCCTTTCCGGCATCCGCCATTTTGTTCCCTGTTATCGCTCACACTGTTCGTCGTTCAAATCCTTAATTTATTGAGCTGTTCAGAGTCTTTGGTCTGGGATTTTTGAGAAAACAAACTCTGTCTCGTTAAGAACAAGATATATTCGCTAATGCAAATCGTAAATGCAAGATTTCTACGCAACACTTGAAGCTCGTAATATATTGTGACTATTATGCTGTTCGCATTTTAAATAAATTACGTTTTCTCACGACGAGTTTCTCCATCAACGTACGTGTATAATTATTAATGTCTGTATAATATTATAAAGATTTAAACCGATTAAGCAAGTTAAATTTATATACATGTCCGGAAGAACAGAGGTCATTCACTTAGGACTAAGGTCAATCGCATTGGTGGAGAGGGAAGGAGCCATCTGAACACGGACACGGGGGAAACAGATATGAAAATGCGGCAGTCCTCGTCTGAAATCGGTAGGTTACATAGAGTCGTTTCATTACAGCTTATGTCTATACCTTACACCATTAGGCCTTGCAATATCAGAGCGCGGCAAAGATAGTACAAAATCGACAAGACACTCCCAACTGCGGTTTGTAATCAAGCTAGTTACTAATGCAGCAATGATACAACAGTTCTTGGTAACCAGACCAATTTAATGTGTGTTGTCAAGCCAACATGATTTTGTCTTGAACGCTATCTCGTCCGAAGCTCCAGCTTTCCTTCACGTACACCTGACCGTTTGTCCATTGGGAACAGGTAACCAATAACAGTAACCGTAGTCTGTTGCAACAGCGTAACAATAGATCCAAATTCCAAACACAGCGAACTTGTTCCCAGCCAAGGCGAGGGTCAGTCAGGCGTGACTGGTTTGTTGTAATCCATGGCAAGAATTCGTTGAACTGTCACCTTTATCTTCTCAGTTCTGGCTAGGCGAGTTGAAGGCAATCGGTTGAAGGCAATCGGTTGCCCCCTTGGTGGTTGTATCGTCTGTTCCGGAGCGGTGATGACGATTGTTGACGATGATTGGCGCTGAGAAAATGATGCTCCAATTGTATCAGATGTATCAATTGCACGTGTATACGTGTGTGCGGGTGCAGAGAGTGGACGTGTCTTCTACCAGACGGACGATGAAGACGATGGCAATGACCTGGAATAAAATTTTAAAGACAGCTAATTTTAAAGATTCTCTTAAGAAACAATGCTTGCGTCTGTCTGTCTATTTACGTTGGTCTGCATATATCTGTCTGCGTATGCATGCCTCTGTCTACATATTTATATGTCCGTCTGCCTGTGTTGTGTGTCTGTCGTTTCGTCTGCCTACAGATCTGTCTATATGTCCTTGTCTTGCTTCCGTCTTAATAAGTCTTTTCTTTAACGGGAACGAACATTAACCCCCTGGACAAAATCCCCCGGGCAATTCCCCCTGACATATTCTCCCTCCCGATTTTGCGTAGGTCATTGTCCTCCCGGACAAAATTCTCCCTACCTCATTATGTGCAAATGTGATCCATCTGACCAAAACCAGGCTTAAGTCACATTTTGTACAATATGAGTGTCATTCTTCTTCTAAATCATGGAATAATGCCGTAACTGATGAGACTTGTCACTGGCATTCACATGCAAACGAAAGTTCTTATAATGTCATTTAGGTCCTAATTGTGTCAGTAGGCCTAGACTTAGATTTGAAATGAACCCTTCTTTAACACCTGACAGTTTTGTGGCCTATTTTGAATGATGACCTAAGGAAGTTTATATGGATTGCCTCATGTCTTGTTCATTAAATATCGGAGCGAAATTCATTACAAGAACAAGGCTTGATGAGCATTTAAGTGTCACGTGTGTGCGCGCGCGCGCGTGTGTGCGTGTGTGTGTTCGAGCGTGTGAATATGTGTGTACGTACATGTACATCTATGCGAATGGGTGCTTAGTATTTGTGTGTACGTCTGCGAATGCATTTTCATGTGTGCGTGTACGTGTGTGTTCACGTACATGCATGCGTGTGTGTGTGCGTGCGTGCGTGCGTGCGTGTGTGTGTGCGTGTGTTCATGGATGTGTATCACTGAGATGTTAGCATCCTACTTGAGTTCCTTCAGCTCCTTGTGAAGCATTTTCCAGACGGTCCTCTTCCTCTCCACCTCCTCCTCCAGGCCCTTCATCCTCTTCTCGGCCAGCGCAGCCTTCACCCTCCTCGTCTCCCTCGACTTCTTCGCCGACTCGTTGTTCTTCCGTCTCCTCGCCCAGTACTGACCGTCCTTCTGCTCCTCAGGCACCGCCATGGCTCGCTTCTTCCTCTTCGTCGTCGTCGGCTGTCGTGACGTCACTTCCGGGCTGGATACGTCATTTCCGGAAGACGTGTAGCAGCTCGAACTCGACTGGTGGTGGACGATCTTCTCTACATCCGGGGATCGCAGGACGTTGTTGCTATGGCGACGCGTCGGGGATGACGTCATCACCCTGGCGAGTGAATCCGCGCCATCTGGTGAATAGGAAGGATTGATGAGATGCGACGAGAAGGTGGCCGGTGCTGGGCCCGTGTCGGTGGTGGCGGGTCCCGGTCGTGGGCCCGGGTGGTGATCGACGAGGAAGGTGGACGAGGATGCGGAGGGCCCCTGAGGAAGGTGCGACGATCGGAAAGGCTGCGTGGTCGCGTCGAACATGTGGCTGTATCGGGTGTTTTCGTACGTGGGAGCCAGTGTCGGAGGCTGATTCGAGTAGTAGCGGTAGTCGACGAATGTCTGGGGATCGGCGAAGTGGGTCTGCTGCGGCATTGGTCGGAACCCGATGGACCCGAGGTGGTGGTAGGGTGTTGAGGAGGAGAGGGTTGGGGCGTAGTAGGGGTGAGCGGTGGAGAAGGATGAGTCGACGACGCTCGGTGGGTTGACACCCTGGTAGGACCGGAAGCCGGAGCAGGAGGGTGAGTGGTCGATGGAGCCGCGGTCGTAGGAGACGAATCCCAGGGGACCGAACGGACCAGGGGCCTTGTGCATCATCGCTACTCCCACTGGGTCAGCGAGAACAGTCTTCGTGGGATCCAAAAGTCTTAATATGGCCTCTTCCTACTCTTTGTCTTCCTCTTTCTTCCTCTCCTGGAAATACTTCCTCCGTTTATCCTACTCCTTCTGTTCTTATTCCTCCTCCGTCTCCTCTTCCTCTTATTCTGCTTCCTGCTTTTCCTCTTCCTCCTCCTCCTCCTTCTCCTATTGCTCCTCTTCCTCCTCCTTCTTCTGTTACTCCTCTTCCTGTTCCACTTCCTATCCCTTCTTCTCCTTCTTGACCTCCTAAAAAGAGTCCTATGTTCCTCTCTTTCTATTTCTCCACCTTCTCCTTCTTCCCGCTTTCCGACTTCCCCTCCTCTGCCTCCTGCCCTTGTTTTGCCGGTAAAGAGAAGATGAACGACGTTCCTCTGGAAAAAGCAAAAATTCAGCAAAACTTTAAGTAACAAACGATTACTCTTCGAGTATAGTATCAATTAGCTTACTAGGCTATTTTAATTATTTTAGTTGTTAATTTAATTGTTATTTTATTTCAATTGTTTTTGCGGTTGATTAATTCGCACTGTCTCTTACAACTCATTCGGCTTATAATTGTTATTTAAAATGTCACAACAAATCCTAACTTGAACATCAATAATAATGACTGAGTGAAAGTTTTTGTGCATGTAACTGCCATATCAATGATGATTAGTGTCGCCTTCCTCCTTTATCCAGGCTTGGGACTGGCACTGGCAGAGTGCAACCAGTGGCGAAGATGACTGCGTGAAAGTGGGATCAATTAATTCCACTCTGTACCGAGGGAGGAGGGGGGCCAAAAGCAACACCGAGATGCAGCCAAAGTTCTGTCATCCAAATGGTCACGCTTGACCAGCCGTCTCTCATACTCAGGTCCACTTTGTCTGTTGGGAGGTACGCTGGCCAGGCCAACCCAAGCCATCGTATCAGTGATTCAAGAGCGTTGCGTAAAAGCGAAATTTGTCGCATTCATTCGTTCGTTCATTCATTCGTTCATTCATTCATTCATTCGTTCGTTCGTTCGTTCGTTCATTCGTTCGTTCGTTCGTTCATTCATTCATTCGTTCGTTCGTTCGTTCATTCGTTCGTTCGTTCATTCATTCATTCATTCATTCGTTCGTTCATCAATTCATTTGTTCGTTCATTCATTCATTCATTCATTCGTTCGTTCGCTCATTCATTCATTCGTTCGTTCATTCATTCATTCGTTCGTTCGTTCGTTCATTCGTTCGTTCGTTCATTCATTCATTCATTCATTCGTTCGTTCATCAATTCATTTGTTCGTTCATTCATTCATTCATTCATTCGTTCGTTCGCTCATTCATTCATTCGTTCGTTCATTCATTCATTCGTTCGTTCGTTCATTCATTCATTCGTTCGTTCATTCATTCGTTCGTTCGTTCGTTCATTCGTTCATTCATTCATTCATTCATTCATTCGTTCGTTCATTCATTCATTCGTTCGTTCGTTCGTTCATTCATTCATTCAGGAGCGTTCCCGACCCAATCTCGTCTAAAGAGAACAGTCTTAAGATTGCGATTCAATACGTATCAGAGGGAATCCTTGGCAGCAGGTGCAGTTATGGAGGTCGTCCATTCCAGACCACAGGGAAAGCTCGTCACTACCTAATTACGCCGTTAAACATGTGACAAGGCTATTCCATGCTGATGGACGGCCCTACAACCGAGAAAGCTCGACGTTGTCTGGCAGCTAAGCGAGCCCTTGGAACCAGGAGTTGCCCTTCAGAGCAGAGCGAAGAGCCCGACGCGCTTCAACGTTTGCAGAGACTGGGCGACAGAGATCGCGTATAGCTATAAGATGGGGCGAGACATTCGTCTTCACATGTGTCATTAGCAACAGAGTTGCATTCACTACATAATTAAATCTATTTTTTTGAATGCGAGTCCATCTATCATATCTATTTGACGGTCATAGGATATAACTTCAGTCACAAATTGCAAAATCAATCGAGTAAATAATAATATTACTCGTTGGCTAAAAATTGACAATCAACCCAAGTGCACACACACACACACACACACACACACACACGTCGTGAATGTTACTAAACAATGTACGTCTCTTCTAATTGCCGATGAGCTGGGCTTTACATAGATCATAACATCAACATAGAGCAAGTTCGTTATCATGACCTCATAATCCACTAAGTTCTAGTCAGAAGCTAAACGTAGGGCACAAGAACGTTCACGAGCGTTGCATCGTGCCAGGGGGGATTGTTCCTAGATACTAAGTGGCTGTACTGCAGTCTGATTGATAGGACGGCATCAGAGACAGAAGGTTGATTGAGGTTGGTCTATGCAACCACGATGATCCATCAGATAATTGTAAAGTCACTTACCACAATTATTATTGGGTAACCTCACGATATTGTCTTATTGAAACCTGTCGCCTCAATCTAAACTAAACCGCGATTCCTCGAATCGTCGGTTGTGTAAGACTGTTGGAAGTATTGCGTCAACAACCATTTGATCAAACAAGCCAATAAGTTATATCACCGACTGTGTCAAGCGTTCTGCGAGTAGCCGCGATGACACAATACCTCAATCCTTTGTCTCCAACTACTCACCTGCGACTCCGGAACTATAGCTCGCTGGAACCGCTGGAACCGCTGGAACCGCAGGAACCGCTGGAACGTCTATCGCTAATCCACTTGATAGATGCCTTCCGACTCCAAAAACACGATAGGACAATTCTCCAATGCAAGAGTTCACTGTCTCTGTGATAGTTATTTGGAAGAAAGCCTGACTTCTGACGTACACCTCTCTCTATTAACCCACTTTGTCCACGGTGGCTGGGAGAGGGGGCTATTAGGCTGGTCCGGGCCGGGCCTGGCCCGTCGCCGCTGTCGAAAGGGTGGGACAGCGCCCAGCAGGGAGGGAGGGTTAAGACGTTACACAACCTTGTCTTCAATTATGCAGTGGTCATCGTGACCAACGCTCTTTGTTAGGCAAGCCCCCTTGACCGGCCAAGCAATGCTGAATATACTGACCAGAATCGGCGATGACTATACATACGTGCATTGTACGTCTACATACATGTGTAGACACACACATATATATATATATATAATATATATTATCTGTATATACTTATAATGTTATACAGGCCTACATCACCCTTATAAGCGCATAAAGGTTGGAGAGCATGATATATCATAATATGCATTCATCATTCTATAGTCTGCATATATTTATATATATATATATTCCACACTTGATCCCCCAATATAAATTATGTATGGACCGTCACATATTATAAATGCACAGATAAATATAAATCATGCATACACAAATGAAGTATTGCGTTTCTACAAAGGATGTATAATTGTATATATATATATATGTTTATGTTGTATATATATATACATGCACGCATAGACTATAAATTACATAACATATATACATACATATCAGATATAAGAAATTGCATATATATACACACAACATATGCGTATACGCTGTATTATTATTGCTGGGCAAAGTTAGTAATAGGACGCTACCTCTTTCTACCAAGTTTCCATTCGCGTCCGCTTGACAATTGAATGGTCTGAAATGCGATTCTCTCGGCCCCCATACATTCCCCCACCTGTCCCTCATCCGTGCCCCACCCAACCCCCTTCCATGAACAACCCAAGGGCAAACAAACCCCGACGACCCTCCCCCAACCCCTCCAGTCCCCCCATCGTCAGGGTCTGTCAGTTCTGCCTGTGTTTCCCATTGGTCCGACCCAGTCAGTGAGAAGAGAAGGGTCTTACGCAATCTCTGATAACCGGACCCGGTGTCGAATCCTGTCCCTCTGCGCCCAGCAGCGCCGCATCGACCCCCTCTCCCCTAGCAATTCCAAATTGTTGATTAGAGGGGTTGACGGACGTGCGGGGTCTAATGTCCACGGTTGGGTTTCATGGGGCGATCATCAGGGATGGGGGTGGGTGTGGGTGGATCATTTCATCTCGTGGTTTCTTCTTACTTAGTTGACCCAGAAAGTGCGCCATATAAATGGTGTAGTGACTTTGTATACATTGAAGGTGAGAGGTCAAAATGAACAAGTAAAGTCAGGGAACAGCAGCTTCTCCGCTGACTGACTGGCTGGCTGACTGACTGGCTGGCTGACTGACTGACTGACTGGCTGGCTGACTGACTGGCTGGCTGGCTGACTGACTGACTGACTGACTGACTGACTGACTGACTGACTGACTGACTGACTTTAATGACATAAACAATGGATGGTAATCGTATCATAATCTCCACATTTCTAAAGCGCCACTCGAAAGTCAAGCGCAGGGCGCCAGCTAATTAATGAGCGTTGTGTCAAGTCAGAAGGGTTGTCTAAAAGGGTTGTCCGAAGGCTGTCGCAGTCTAGAAGTAGTTAGCTACGTGGAGTTTACTAAGTAGGTCAATAGGGTCCTATACCTGTCCTCCGACCTGATCAACAGCAGCACTATCAAACGCTTACATCAAATCGATAATGCATTGGCACTATCATCAATTAGATCTCTATGATACAAGAGAGTGAGACAGGTAAAGAGTTACGACTGTCTTAGGTAACAATCGGAGGTCACATAATAGGTTGATCAACGTCACCAAACCTCTCCTCCATTGTAGTTTAACTCCATTGCGGAATCTTTCGTAACATCGGTCCCTACGTGACGCTACCTGAAGATCTTCCTATACGGCGACCAATCGCGGGGTAACGGGTCACAATGGTCTTGTGCTCTCCCCTATCCCATTCGAGGAGAGGGAGCGGGTTTTATAATGGGGGCCTGTTGGAAGGGGACTTTCTCCCGCTGGGCTAACTGCTGAGGGGTCTGAAAGAAGGGGCTTGGAGTTTGGATTAGGAATTGCTCTTTGGCTGTGGCGCTGCAGGAACGGATGGGCGTCTTTATTTCATGCATGGGAAAGTAGGCACCTGTAGTTTGTCTCTCCGTCTGTTCGTCTGAATGTATGCCTGACCGTCTGTGTGTATCTGTCTTTCTTTCAACAAGAGAGATTCCCGCAGCAGGCGAGAAGGGCGTCTATTCAATTGCAAGGGAGATGGAACATGGATATGAGAGATACGGTGGATAAAATCAGGGACAGAGCAAGCTGGCCTTGTTGAAGCCTCATCATTGGCGTAGGACCCTCACCTGACGGAGAAGAGGCCAAGAAGATGTACTATATGTCAATGTGCACGAATTTATGTACCGCTTTAAACACATAATTATTATGAGAAGAGGCCATTTCAGGGTTATTTCGTGGTTCAACTGTTTCTACGATTCCAGGACTGTGAATTTTTATAAAATCAGCCTGATTCATTCTTGATCTCTCCAGGCAATGGCATCTTTCCTTTTTCAAGGCACCCCATTTATAAACTGAACGGGAATTTTAATCGGCTTACCCCCTCTTACTCTCTCCAACTCTCCGCCTGTAACAGAACACAGTTTCATTCAACTGTCACGGTCTTACCCCATCCTATATATCTTTTGTTACCCGTCCAGCTAACCCCTTCTCCTAATGGGCTGGCACCGCCTGGGCGCCCAGTGGATGGGTACGGTGATTATTGCAGAGGTAGGTCCTATAGGTGGCTGGGAGGGAGAGGAATTGGATGGTAGGCGGGGGTAGGGTGCATTGTCTGAGGCGGCGAATGGGAGGGGATGAGGTTGCGTAAGCTGTCAATTTGACCAGGGGCAATTGGTGGGAATCGGCCAGCGCTCGTTGGGTAAGACGTCGCAACCCCTTCGGGCTGACATGAAAGGTTGGCTTACCACCCTCCCCCATCCCCCGCACCCCACCCCTCCCCCACCCGCACCCGGACGCATCTGTCGCGGCTTCTGGCATTTACGACGGATTGAAAGGTGGATGGATGGATGGAGTGTGGAAGGATGGACGGATGAAATGAGAAATGGATGGACGAATGAACGGAATGAAGGAGGAATGCCCTGGAATGGGTGAAATTGGAAGAAGGAATGGGTGAAATTGGAAGAACATAGGAAAAGAAGGATAGGCGTATACACGTGGACAAAAAAGGGGACAGACTGGCGAATAGAAAGAGAACACACAGGCCGAGCGACAATCGTATGTACATCTACATTGTGCATTGTAATGACGTCGTATAGATCGATGAATTGAGCGCCTCTGAGTAGTTTCCTTGAAGAGGCGCTATATAAATACTTGAATGAATGAATAAATGAATGAACTGATGAACGAATAAATATAAGACAAATGGGCGCCCGAACATAATAGGAATACTTGCTTCACGCTGGAAATTTACATTTTCTCAACTACAACACTTTCGTTCTAACAAATTTCTTAGCACTGAAGCACTAATCATGCTATTAATACTAATGATACTAACGATGCTAATGATACGAATGATATTAATGATAATAATGATATTAATGATACTAATGATGCTAATGATACTAATGAATAGTAATGATGCTAATGATACTAATGATACTAATGATACTAATGATACTAATGATACCAATGATGCTAATGATACTAATGATACCAATGATGCTAATAATACCAATGATACCAATGATGCTAATGATACTAATGATACTAATGATACTAATGATACCAATAATGCCAATGATACACGCAAATTAAAACTGATAATTCTGTTGAAAAACACCCATGTTCCTCTTAATCTCCATAACTGAATATTTAAATCTCTCGCTGAAACAATGAAACCATGACAACTGTGTTTTGTCCCTTGTATACAGAAATCTCTGCGGTCGCCTATATATTTGGTGTATGTCTGTGTCTCATTCGGTTTCTATTCTCCAATACGTCTGTTTATCGTTGGCTTGCTCTGTCTGTCTGCCTGCCTGTATGCCTGCCTGCCTGGCTGTCTATCTATCTATCTATCTATCTATCTATCTATCTATCTATCTATCTATCTATCTATCTATCTATCTATCTATCTATCTATCTATCTATCTATCTATCTATCTATCGTCTGCTGTCTGTCTATCTATCTATCTATCTATCTATCTATCTATCTATCTATCTATCTATCTATCTATCTATCTATCTATCTATCTATCTATCTATCTATCTATCTATCTATCTATCTAACTATCTGTCTGCTGTCTATCTGTGTATATGTCTGTGTGTCTTTCTTTCTGCTGTCTGTCTGCCATCCGCTGTGCCTTCCAGTGTCTCTCTCTTCGCATATGCGAATGGATGTGTCCGTCTGTCCGTCTGTCGGTGGTGGTGGTAAACGAGACCTTTTCGAATGATTAGATCAATGAAACGTGGATTAGATTAAGGCGCCACTCCTATCCAATACAAACGGTCACAGGCTGCAAATGAGATCAACTCCCTCCCCCACCCCCATTCACTTGAGGTGAGAAAGGCTGGATGGTTAGTCGCTTGGTCAACTCAATTCTCACATCGTAAACGATGCATCCGGACGAAAGATTATTTCACGAATTTATTCGCAATAATTAAATGCACTTCTAAGGGACTCGACCTATCATGGCCGACGACAACAATGGGAGGTCATTTATTCGTACAGATCGCCGCCAAATGGCTGGCGTGAGGAACTGATGTTGTTGTTGCTGTTGACGATGATGATGACGACGACGGTGATGATGATGACGACGACGATAACGAGGACTAGGTGCATTTCCCTCTGTAGACGCGCACGCAGACAATCTCGTATACCTATAGGCCTATACCCACTCGCTACATACATTTCTCGTTAAAATTATGACTTCGGTTTGTCAGGATGAAATCTTTACACTAGTTTGCCGGTTGTCGTGTAACATGTAAAGTAAATCAAACGGTTCTAGACAGGTGCGATTTAACCAAGGCTTGATATGGTCCGTACATAAATTGCACGTCTTCCTGTAACGTCGCAGGTCGACCATGCGCGACGCTTCAGGTATTCAAACATGTACAGAGCTCTTTATGACATGAGATCTGAAACCTGTATAATTCGTGTATTAACAGGCGCTATACTTTGTGGTAGGTGTTGTGGATAGTGTAGTGTCTGGTCTATCAGGCTATCAACCGAGAGATGAATGGCTCCAAATTAATACCTGCAAGGCAAATAATTATGTGGCTTGAGATCGCCGCTTCGTCTGCTGGATCCCTAGCCAACTCGGCCAGGCCTATGATGCGTGTACTTATCGTAGGCCTACGCTGTCGGTGGGGAGATAAGACGGCAAAGGAGTGGATTGATGGCCGCCCGCTCACCTTTATATGAAGTGGCAACTACGTCCAGTGGCGTAGCCAGGAATTTATGATGCGGGGGGTTTATGGCCTAGCCGGATGCCCTTCCTGACACCAGCCCAACAGAGTTACAGTAAATAAAAAGGGAATAAAGTAACAAAGGGAATAAAGTAAGAAAAACAATTGTTACTACAAGCAATTGTTTTTTTTTCTTATTTAAGTGGATCAATAACTTTTTAAAAAACTTTTTCCCAAAGCCAATGGGGGGTTTTAACCCCCGAAACCCCACTTGGCTACGCCACTGACTACGTCATACCCGTGAGTTGTCTGCCGGACACCTAGACGAAGATAAGAGAATCAGAAACAACAACAACTCAACGTAAATTCAACAACAGCATTTCAACCAATAATAAATAACAATCGAAGACGTCAAAGACCAATCGGTCATAATTAAGACGTTGGTAAACATCTTTCCTTCCTTCTTCACACCCGCAGTCCTGTTCGCTTCTCTTTCTTTGTATCGCATGACATTTCAAATTCGTTACCTGCAGTGCTGCCCTCTGGCGCCAATCAGTTTTACAGCTACTGCGCATGCGCTGGCTAAACCCTCACCCTTCTAACACCTCTAGACAGCACCGTGCCAGCAGGTCATAAACTTAATTCATAAGATTTGATCTTCCATCACGTGTGAAATCGTGAATGCCATCCGAGGAATGCAATACTAAAATCATAAAATTTGTTTCTACCTTCTGAATACCTGTGAATGTCAATCGTCTACCTGTGGCGTTACAGGAAGACGTGCAATTTATGCAGAGACCGTTAGAAGACTGGATGAAATCGCACCCGTCGGACGCATGCACCTCGATTGCACTTAGTCGAGAATGTCGCTTTGTTGGATGGACCTGAAAGATGTACAGAACTGTTCTATAAGTACCACATAAGTACCACATAAATTTCGTAACTTGTGTTTTATTTATTTTTTCCATTTATTCTGGATCAAAGTTATAGCCTTTCAACAGTCAGGTGGAGTTTCTTTCAAACCTGTAAATTATAATGATTGCATTGTCTAATTTGTTTTAAGTTATTTGTTTATTTTACAATACCAGCCATTTCTTTTTCATTGACATTAGATATTTACACTTTTAAAATCTCATTTATTGAACTTTTTAGTAGTAGCCTATTTTCGAGATTTAAGCGGGATTGCGGGCGCCCATGTATTACTGGTTGACCATTCCCCCAATACATGCCGACAAATATGTATAAAAAACTGACCCCGTAGATTATAGCCTACTCTGCTACCATGTCCAATCTGACCACTCCTGAAATTCTTTCGTGGTAGCTTCCGATGAAGAGAAGAGCTTGAGCTTCAACACGCTAATAGACATCATTTATGCACTTGGTAACTTCATACTAACGTACGCGACATGTAGGCTACATACCAAATTAATTAATTAATTGCACACAGCCGAGTCGGTTTGGTCTAGACCATTAATTTTATCCGTGTGCTATAATGAAACCTTGGTTTTTGGAGCGGGTATATTTTTGTGGTATGGTCGGTAAAACATATCTGGTAGGCCTAAGTGTGTTGGTATATTATATCGTCCGCATAAAGCATCAACGGTATTACAGGCCTCCGCAGTCATATATAACAGACGCGGTGGACTCTATATCCGTAGGCGTCAGCAGGCCTGTAAGCGGATCCCGATGGTGGTATTAATACCAAGCAGGAACCCACCTGAGGAGCGGCGGAAAGTCTGACGGGATGAGCCGCCGTAGTGGAGGGAGGACGAAAGAGAGAGAGGGAGAGGGAGGAAGATGGAGATGATGGCGGCCTCCGGTTGCTGAAACAGGACTGACTGACTGGCAAGGTAGGACACGCGTGTGTTTTTATAATTGGCGAAGATGCAGCAGCAGCAGCGGCGGCTGCGTCGTTGTCATGTCAGCCGAAGTGGAACGCCGGAAGACGAGGATGTTCATTCTCGGCTCCGCTTCACAGGTCGAAGCAACATGACATCAAAGCCATCCGTCTTGTCGTCACCGCCTCCGCCGTTGTCGTCATCATCATCGTCACAAGCATATCGTCGTCATCATCATCACGTCGTCACCGTTACTCTCGCTCTCGTCAGCCTCCTGCTGCTGTCGTCTTTCGCCCACTTTGCTACCGCAGCCACCGGAGCCAGGGACTCGGACGGGGACGGGATCCCGGATCATCTGGAGAGGTCGTTCCGTGGGATCGATCGCCGACTGGACTCGGATGGGGATGGCATTCCAGACTACCTGGACGGGGACGACGATGCCGACGGGATCCCGGACGACAGGGATCCGGACAGGAACGGCGACGGGATCCTTGACTCCCATCAGGATTTAGACGGAGACGGTATTCCGGATTATCTCGACGACGACGACGATGGAGATGGGATTGCGGACGCCAAGGAGCCGAAGGATACGGATGGAGACGGGATCCCGGATGTCACCGATCCAGATGATGACAATGACGGAATCCCGGGTCAGTCAGTCAGTCAGTCAATCAGTCAGGCAATGATTCAATATCAGTCAGTCAGTCAGTCAGTCAGTCAGTCAGTCAGTCAGTCAGTCAGTCAGTCAGTCAGTCAGTCAGTCAGTCAGTCAGTCAGTCAGTCAGTCAGTCAGTCAGTCGGCCAGTCAATCAGTCAGTCAGTCAGTCAATCAGTCAATGATTCAATATCAGTCAGTCAGAATCAGAAAGTGAGTCAGTCAATCAGTCAATCAGTCGGTCGGTCGGTAAGAATGCATAAGTGATCTGGTATCAGTCAGTAAGTGTGTCAGTGTGTCTCGGTCAATCAATCAGTCATTTAGTCAGTCAGTTCGTCAGTCATTCAGTCAGTCATTTAGTCAGTCAGTTGGTCAGTAAGTCAGTCAGTCATTTAGTCAGTCTCAGTCAGTCATTCAGTCATTCATTCATTTATTTATTCAGTCAGTCAGTCAGTCAGCCAGACAGTCAGCCAGACAGTCAGTCATTCAGTCGTCAGTAAGTCAGTCAGTCAGTCATTTAGTCAGTCTCAGTCAGTCATTTAGTCATTCTTTCATTTATTCAGTCAGTCAGTCAGTCAGCCAGACAGTCAGCCAGACAGTCAGTCATTCAGTCGTCAGTAAGTCAGTCAGTCAGTCATTTAGCCAGTCAGTTGGTCAGTAAGTCAGTCAGCCTTCTTTTTTACGATGATAATGGCGACGTCGATGATGATTGCAACAATAATGTTGTTGACGTTGGTGATTTTGGTGTCACTTGCCCTGGCTATGCGTCACCACTGATTGCAACGTAATTCTCTTTTCACGGTAACTAATTATAAAAAAGCAGTGTTTAGACCTATAGGCCTAGTGTAGGCTAGTGGCCTACTACACAGTGTAGGCTACACAATATGATGGCTTCATTCTATTAAAATGTTTCGCATATAGCACTTGAGCCCCGGTCAGGTGCTAATACCAGTTAAAGACTTAATCATGCGCTTAAATTATAATGAAGCAAAAATAGCTCTTCCTTTAGCATTTCTGGTTGATTTCAAGACGAACCTGCCTGATGATTAATCGAAACTCCAATAAAAGTTTACACATGTGCAAAAGTTGTTTAGGTTAAAATTAGTAGTTAGTCTCGAATAATTTACTCTGAGATTTGTTTTCATTCTCACTATTAAACTTACACGCAACATATGACATTGATGAAAACTATTCCTTATGCGTGAAAGTGCGGGACCGTGTTCAGCCGAACATTCATTCATTCTGAGAATTTATATAGCGCCTCTTCAGGATTTCTACTCAGAGGTGCTACATGTTGAACATGCCTCTGGGTAAAAGACTTCTAAGTTTCAACTATATTCCGGGCCTAGACCTATTATAGAAATTCAAAGCTTAAGAAGTATTTAAACTATCATTTGAAAAATGCCATTTACCCGGTACTGCTGTTAACGACTATTTTGTCGTCTCCACCTTATAACTACAACAAACCAGATATTAAGATTTGAGAGTAGAGTGGGATTGTTTGTATGTGTACTTGTTATAGCGCCCCTTCAAGCTCCCTCTACTCAGAGGCGCTCCCGAATGCAGAGCGGACACTGCATCGGAGTTTCACGCCGAAGCGCTGAGCAATTGTGAGTGAAGGACTTGCCCAAGGTCCTTACGCGGCGAGGTGGATTCGAACCTCGAACCTTCCGGCTTCAAGGCAACGACGCCACCACTACACCACCGCGCCCCACAACTACTGTATTGGCTACAACTGTCATGATGTGCAGACTGCAGAAGTCTGCACGTGCTAGCATTGTGTGATTGTTGCGCACTGCAGTTTAGCGTATATAGCCTTGAGGTTTGCTACATGTTTAACGACACCGCCATATCAAAGATGATCGATTAGTGTCGCCCTCCTCCTTTATCCAGGCCTGGGACTGGCACTGGCAGAGAACAGCCAGTGGCTGAGTTCGTAGTAGCCTTGAGGCGTTAGGGGTCATTGCATAATTACGTAACGCTGAAAATTACCGTTTTTGACCCACCCACCCTGTAACGCTTCGTAACGTTGCCCTTGACCACCCATTTAACGTGTCGTAACGTTTTCAATGACCCCACCCACCCACCCTCGAGCGTTACGTAATTATGCAATGACCCCTTATTACTACAGCCTAATACCCAAAGTAAACTCTTCTCCTCTGTCTGCAAGAGTGGTGAGATGTTGGTTGCGGATTGGGATGAGGTCTGGCTAAGCCTAGTTCGTTTAATACTACAAGTACTATGACGTAAAGTAATTGGTCGCTTCTAAAGAGCCTATCGACAGCATGACAGCATCAATCAGCTTCCTGAATGGATTTAGTTCTACAGTAACCAGCCTATGCCTCAGATGCGTGGTCACGTGGTTTAAGGACCTTTTAGCCGAAGTGCTTGTGATGACGGCAATTCAGCAATGGAACAAAACTTTTCTTGCATGTTACGCCACAGAATGTGTGTGCGTGCGTGTGTGTGTGCGTGTGTGTGAGAGAGAGAGAGAGAGAGAGAGAGAGAGAGAGAGAGAGAGAGAGAGAGAGAGAGAGAGAGGAGAGAGGAGAGAGAGACAGAGACGAAGCTAAGCCATTATAGGGTCTGGCACTATCAGAGTACGGACACTAGCCGGGTGGCTGTGATTACGACTTCGAGCAAAATACCCATTCCAATAGTCCTATATAGGGTGGACCTCTGTCCAATTAGAAAATTTTAGGTGAAAGGTGCGAAACTGCGGCCGTAACAGTCAATAATAATTGTCTACCGTATATAAGTATTTTGCAAGTTGACAATTTTACTAACTCGGGCTTACGACCGCTTACCTGTGTCTAGTCTGGCCGTTGGATATACATGTAGGTTAGGCCAACATGCGAACCACCTATGAATACACTGGTTCCTATCACTCTAATACCTTTCCTTGGGCGCCGTAGAAATCTCCATAGATTATAAGCTCCTCCGATTTCCTTTGTTGTTCATCTGCCATCTTGCTGTGTAGATTAGATATACATGTCCAACAAAAAGACCCGCTGTGCGGCTCTCGGCCTTTCCTCCGCTGCAGCAGGACCTTATCGTGAATAATTATACGGAGCTGCGTCCCAGCTGCTCGTCCGCATTATAAATAAGTTGCTGCAACTCGTGTATACCGCGAATATAGTTCTAGGCGTTGATGGAAGCCCGTCTTCCCCATGTTAATGTGTGTGGACGATATCTGTGCAGGCCTATACCTTATGGTGTTACCAAGTGGCAAGTCGACCGCTATTTGGGACTAATTTTTGTTTATCCACATATATCTGTAATTAATATGTTCGCAACGATATTATAGAGGATATATATGCAAGACATAAATATGCTGCATAAATATATCGTTACATATGAATTGACGATTAACCACAATATATATATATATATACACAATTATACACATATAAATATATAGCACTATATATTGGACTACTTGCAGGCCTATAAGGCCCATAGGCCTATCCATCACGAGAGCAGTGTTATTTAGCGCCGTTGCACCATAACTATATTAATTAACTAATGCAAACCAGTTATAATTATAGGCCTACAACAAACCCCTGAAATACAGTGCGATAAAGATCATGTACAATAATTCCATGGACATTAAAAAAGTATCGAACTTCCCTGCTTCTGATTTGAGTTACGATTTTCTCTTAAGTTCACAAACCATACCAGTGAAGATCAGTGGTGTAGTGGGGCGGGGACGCGGGGGGACGCCGTCCCCCCACTTTTTTGAAAATTCTTGCAAGATTGCACTTTTTGCTACAGTTTCTACTTCAATTTCCATGGCGTCCCCCCACTTCAATTTTCAGGCGTCCCCCCACTTCATTTTTTAGGACTACACCACTGGTGAAGATACAAAAATAGTCACACATAGACCTATTTATCGCAATCTACATTGATAGCCAGTTTTGTCCAAAAATGAATTGAATACTGTAGCAAAAAATAATAATAACTTTATAATGGTAGGCATATATGAATCGAAATAGACCTATTCTACTGGCACTTATAATTATTATCGAAATATTAGCCTAATACTACAGATGCCAAGATTTCTGTCAACTTCATGAGTTTCTCAAGTTTATGAGCGTTTGAGATGCAGTGCCGAAAAATGGAAAATTTCCAACATAAAAAAGCCAAAATAAAGTGAAGTTCAGCTCCAGTAATTTGTGTTCAAAATGCCTTCCTTGTTCACGGACCATAGACGTATAGCCTACACTTGAGACGATTGCTCTCCTGTCCAGGGAGACACCCGGCTTCTTATCCCGCAGCTGTGACTGCCCAACAGTCCAGACCTCAATCCAGTTGACTATCAAAATCTGGAGGAGCGCGTTTTTCTGTCCCGTACTCGTGACATCGATCCGATTGAAGATTGGCAGCTGTTTGACTACGTGATCATCGGCTGGACCATCAAACAGTGGCGTACACGTCTACGGTCGTGTGTCCGTGAACAAGGA
Source organism: Lumbricus terrestris (assembly GCA_949752735.1). NCBI lineage: Eukaryota > Metazoa > Annelida > Clitellata > Crassiclitellata > Lumbricidae > Lumbricus > Lumbricus terrestris. Next base: position 8,758,075 of record OX457045.1, on the reverse strand, counting down.
GGACATTTTTAACACCAGCTGTGACTGAACTTCACTTTCGTGTATCTCTTGTAATGTTGGAAATTTCCCCTTCGTAAGTGCCGCATCTCAAACGTACATAAACTTGACAAACTCTTCAACATTTCCAAACGGCGTTACGATTTGGTGATACCATTCATAATATTAATATGGCTACTGCTATTGTTTTTAAAATTTCAGGGAAATGCTAAACGTTTTGAACAAATCATAGCCTAAGGCTAGGCTTATAGCAATTGTTTTTAGGTCTACTTTTCATCGGAACACAATGTATCAGGGTGCGGCAAAAAAGTAATCCCCTACGGTTTTCAGCCCATATCTTGGCCAAACATACGAATTTTTAAATGAAACTTTACAGTCTTAAAGGCAATTCATATTTACGTGCAATGGTCAAATTTTAAAAAACTATTTCAAACAGAACAAAAGTTCTATCACTTTTAGTGAGGCTACCCACCGTTTTTTGACGATTCAAAAACGCGACGCGACAAAAAGTAACAAAAAACCAATTTAATTATTCTGGCCAATATCTTGGCAGGAGGTAAGAATTTCGAAATGAAACTTTACAGTCTTAAAGACAATTCATATCTACACATGATGGCCAGATTTCAGCAAAAGATTTCAAACAGAATAAAAGTTATGGCACTTTTGAGGAGGCCACCCACCGTTTTTGACGATTCAAAGACGTAACTCAGCAAAAAGTAACAAAAACACGATTTTATTAAGTCTCATCTCAAATAATTGTTATCAAATAGACTTTGATGATGTCAGATGATCATTATTATTACTATTTAAAAAAGGAACAGGGTACCAGCGTAGCTGCACGTCACTGAGAAGTCACTTAGCAAGATGACAATCAAATTGGTAAATAAGGAATCTGTCAGATTAATCAACAGGTCCATCAAAAACTTTGCAAAGAGGCTCAAAAGAAGTTTTGGCACTGGTGGTGGGCACATTGGACACAAGTTGTGAAGCACTGCCAAGTTCATTTGACAACAGCTATTTGAGATGAGGTTTAATAAAATCGTGTTTTTGTTACTTTTTGTTGCGTTTCGTTTTCGAATCGTCAAAAACGGTGGGTGGTCTCACTAAAAGTGGTATAACTTTTGTTGTGTTTGAAATATTTTGATGAAATCTGGTCATCATATGTAAATATGAATTGTCTTTAAACCTGTAAAGATTCATTTTGAAATTCTTACTTCTGGCCATGATATTAGCAAAAAATCTTTAAAAAAATTGCGTTTCGTTTTTGAATCGTCAAAAACGGTGGGTGACCTCACTAGAAGTGGAATAACTTTTGTTCTGTTTCACATATGGCGATGAAATTTGGCTATTGTACGTAGATATGAATTACCTTCAAGCCCGTAAAACTGGATTTGAACAATTCCTATTTTTGGCCAAGACATTGACAAAAATCCGTAGGGGATTACTTTTTGCCGCACCCTGTTATATATAAAAATATGTACAATTATATGCATATATATTGAAGGAATTAATTACCGTATTGCGGAGGTCTACTAGCAAAATTATAGCGAAATTACCAAGGTCCGAGTAGCCTTATGGGATACCTAAGTTCAAAGGATAATAAGTTGGAGAAAATGTGACCATAGGAATAAACGAGCAAATTACTGACTGAATAAATGACTGACTGAATGAATGAATGAATGAAAACTGTTTTTCTTCAGATTCCAAGGACCTGGACGATGACGGAGACGGCATTCCGGATTCTCTCGAAAGGACGCTGAAGGGCGTGAACCTGCTGTCGGACACAGACGGAGACGGAGTCCCCGACTTCCTCGACTTGGACGACGACAGCGATCGCAGCCCGGACTTCAAGGACTTCGACGACAACGGAGACGGCATTCCGGACGTCAAGCAGGACAGGGACCGCGACGGAATCACCGACTACCTGGATGCGGACGCCGACGCTGACGGTCTCGCGGACGTCCTCGAGGGACGGGACTCGGACGGAGACGGATCGCCGGACGAGGAGGACAAGGACGACGATAACGACGGAATTCCGGACAGCAAAGATCTGGACGACGATGGAGACGGAATCCCAGATGACAAGGATCCGGACTTTCGAGACACGGATCGGGACGGAACCCCGGATATCTTGGATGAGGACGACGACAACGACGGCACTCCCGATCATCTGGACGCCGACGACGATGGAGACGGCATCCCGGACGAGGATGATCCGGACACAAGGGACTCGGACGACGACGGAAGTCCGGATTTTCTTGACGATGACGACGACGGCGACGATATTCCGGACGAGCAGGATGCCGATAAGGACGGCGACGGCGTTCAGGACTTTCTAGATTTCGATTTTAAGGATTCGGACGGAGACGGAGTTCCAGACTACGTCGACGATGACGACGACAATGATGGCGTTCCAGACGTCAAGGACAACGATGATGACGGAGATGGAGTTCCGGATATACTCGATCCAGACAACAGGTGGTCAATTGTATCGACTCATAATGCAATGCAGTATTTCCCACTGCAAGGACGGATACAGAAATTTTCGAAGGGGGCCAAAATTTTCGGTCTTCGGACAGGGCAAAACTTTCGTCGTCTTGGTCGCCGAAAAATCTGATGACCTTTCTTTTAGTCATTTGTCTCGAATTCCCAAGAAAAGATACGACTTAATCCGCCAAAATAGTTGGGCCTTTTTTTATTCGTAAGGTCCTCGTATACGGACCTCGTTGGCGTGGGGAGGGGTCTACGAGACTACTCATGGGGAGGGGGGCAGTCAACTTTCCGAGCCAAAATACCTGGTAAAAAATAAAGAAATTTCTAAATGGGAGGTCCATGGCCGAATTGCTCCCCTGGATACGCCCCTGTCCCACTGCATTGTACGATGACTTGATGAGCGAGTGTAACTAGTTGTCACTGATTGTTTGCCTTATCACTTAATTTGTTCACATGAAACATTTCTGGCAAATAAGCTTGTGTAAAAAGAGAACTAGTTATTCAAAACTATGCTATTAATTAAACCAATACTGGCAGCATATTTTATTTAGGTCACGGTTCCCTCAGCAGCTTTTACTTAGGTCAAAAGGGTTCCATGTAGGAAAGAGAATGGGAGGCACTGAGCTTGAAGACAATTAGTGCAAATAACTGGCTAATAATTAAATCGTTGTTCGTTAATTCGGTTCGGGATGTCAATAAATGACCAGATATCATATATTGTTGCAATTGAATTGGGGTCAATAATTGATTGATTTATTGAATGACTTTTGGTAGGTCAATAAATTGATTGATTAATTGATTGATTAATTGATTGATTGACCGATTGATTGATCGATTGATTGATTGATTGAACTATCGATTGAACTATCGATTGAACTATCGATTGAACTATCGATTGATTGATCGATTGATTGATTGATCGATTGATCGATCGATCAATTGATTGATGTTCTTCTGATTGAAGAGATACGGACGGAGATGGTGTGCTGGATAACTTCGATCCGGATGACGATAACGACGGTATCCCGGATGCCAACGATCGGGATGACGACGGCGACGGCATTCCGGACGAATGGGATCCGGATCAGACGGATGCAGACGAGGACGGACTTCCGGATTCAGCGGACGACGACGACGATAACGACGGTATAAGAGACGGTGACGATTCGGATGACGATGGAGACGGTATCGTCGACCTCTTCGAAGCCCAGCTGCGCCAGGTGGACCTCACGGTCGATACGGACAGGGATGGACTTCCGGATTACATCGATCCGGATGATGACAACGATGGAAAACCAGATTACATAGGTCGGTTGAATGTGAATTTTTAAAAAAATAACAGTTTAGATTAGTAAAAGAATGTCGAGGAGACAATAGAATCTCGTCTGGAATGGATACAACACGTCAAACCCCGGCTGGGTAATGTCACGGTAGTCAATGGCAATGAAGCACTGAATGGTATTAATTAATTAATAATTAATCAATCAATCAATCAATTAATTAATACCGTCGTTATTGTCGTCGTCATCTATGAAGTCTGGAATGCCATCTCCGTTAATTAATTAACTAATTAATTAATTAATTGATTTATTGATTAATTAATTAATCAATTAATTAAGATGTATTGTATGCTATTCATAGGCATTAGGCATGAACTACCCGTGAGTCATAGTGGCCCCTTATAGCGGAGGCAAGGACTCTTTATACACAGGACTGGTTTCTTCTTCTTTAGCCGCCTTGTACAGGTTTTTGGGCGATAATCGGAGTTCCGGAAAATTTCAAATCTTATTTTCAAAATAAAAGCATTCAATTAGTTGCATTTACGAAAGCAGATTGACGACTAATTATGTTTGCAAAATAAACAAATGCCTTTGGAGATTCAAAACATGATCCTTAGCGATAGAAACGGAATTTTAAGTGGAGCGCCATCTATCGCTGAGAGTGAAATCATGACCACAATATGTTCACGTAACCTAACCCCTAATTTATTTCAAGTATTTATATAGCGCCTCTTCAAGAAACCTACTCAGAGGCGCTCTCTGCGCTAACTAGCCGAAATGATGTTAAGTGTCATAACAGCAAGAAAATTCCATCAATTAGCAAAATAAGTCACAGTGAGCCGGAAACAGTCATCAGTGGCGATCTAATATAGTATCTTTGTAGCGGAGGATATCAGGAAGGAGGGAAGAGGAGAAGAGTTCCAATCAGGCAGCGCACAGGAACAAAGAAATGCCATAAATGAAGCTTGCATGCAGTGATCGAGATCTCGTCACCATTATCTTCATTATCTTCGTTTCAGATCCTGACGATAACGGCGACGGTATACCGGACAGCAAGCAGGACACGGACCTCGACGGAATTCCGGATTACCTCGATGCGGACGACGATGACGACGGAATTGCGGACGTCCTGGACGTCGACGAGAGGGACAGCGACAGCGACGGAATCCCGGACGCCCTTGACTCTGACGACGATAACGATAAGATCCCTGACGTCAAGGACACGGATGACGATGGAGATGGACTCCCGGACAACCTGGATCCCGATCACAAAGATACCGATAAGGACGGTATTCCGGACAACACGGACCACGACGACGATAACGATGGAATTCCGGATTTCTTGGACGAAGATGCCGATAACGATAGGATACCCGATGATGATGATCCGGATCGAAGAGACACCGACGGAGACGGTATCCCGGATCATCGCGATAACGACGACGATAATGATGGAACTCCGGATGCACTCGATAGCGACGATGACGGCGACGGTATTCCGGACTACCTCGATCCTCAGAACCGGGATTCGGACAACGACGGTATAATCGACTATCTTGATCCGGACGACGATAACGATGGAATACCGGACGAAAAAGATGACGACGATGACGGTGACGGTATCCCAGATGACAAAGATAAAGACTACGCCGACACGGATGGAGACGGTATTCCAGATGCTCTCGACCATGACGATGATAACGACGGTATTCCAGATCGTTACGACAGCGACGACGATGGTGATGGAATCCCGGATAACCAGGATCCGGATAACGAAGAGGACGACGATGGTGACGGAATTCCAAATTATCTCGACCCGGATGACGATAACGATGGTATTACAGATGATAAAGATACCGACGACGATGGGGATGGAATTCCAGATGATCAAGACCCTGATAGCATAGATACGGACGGAGATGGTATTCCAGACTATTACGATAACGACGATGACGAAGATGATGACGGAGATGGCATTCCAGACTCTTTAGATGATGACGACGATAACGACGGTATTCCAGACAGCCAAGATAACGACGATGATGGAGATGGAATACCAGACAGTCAAGATCGAGATAATGAAGATGATGACGGAGACGGAATACCAGATTACTTAGATAACGATGACGATAATGACGGAATACCAGATGATCAAGATAACGATGACGATGGAGACGGAATTCCAGATGACCAAGATCCTGACAATGACGATGCAGATGGAGATGGCATTCCGGATTCCGAAGATAATGATGACGATAACGATGGCATTCCAGACGATCAAGACAACGACGATGATGGAGATGGAATACCAGACAGTCAAGATCCAGATAATGAAGATGATGATGGAGACGGAATACCAGATTACTTAGATAACGATGACGATAACGATGGAATACCAGATGACAAAGATAACGATGATGACGGCGACGGAATTCCAGATGACCAAGATCCTGACAATGACGATGCAGATGGAGATGGCATTCCGGATTCCGAAGATAATGATGACGATAACGATGGCATTCCAGACAGCCAGGATAACGACGATGATGGCGATGGAATTCCAGATAGTCAAGATCCAGATAATGAAGATGATGATGGAGACGGAATACCGGATTACTTAGATAACGATGACGATAATGATGGAATACCAGATGACAAAGATAACGATGACGACGGTGACGGAATTCCAGATGACCAAGATCCTGATAACGATGACGAAGATGGAGATGGAATTCCGGATTCCGAAGATAATGATGACGATAACGATGGCATTCCTGATGATCAAGATAACGATGATGATGGAGATGGAATTCCAGATAGTCAAGATCCAGATAATGAAGATGATGATGGAGACGGAATACCGGATTACTTAGATAACGATGACGATAATGATGGCATTCCAGACGATCAAGATAACGACGATGATGGAGATGGAATACCGGACAGTCAAGATCCAGATAATGAAGATGATGATGGAGACGGAATACCGGATTACTTAGATAACGATGACGATAATGATGGAATACCAGATGACAAAGATAACGATGACGACGGTGACGGAATTCCAGATGACCAAGATCCTGACAATGACGATGCAGATGGAGATGGCATTCCGGATTCCGAAGATAATGATGACGATAACGATGGCATTCCAGACAGCCAGGATAACGACGATGATGGCGATGGAATTCCAGATAGTCAAGATCCAGATAATGAAGATGATGATGGAGACGGAATACCGGATTACTTAGATAACGATGACGATAATGATGGAATACCAGATGACAAAGATAACGATGACGACGGTGACGGAATTCCAGATGACCAAGATCCTGATAACGATGACGAAGATGGAGATGGAATTCCGGATTCCGAAGATAATGATGACGATAACGATGGCATTCCTGATGATCAAGATAACGATGATGATGGCGATGGAATTCCAGATAGTCAAGATCCAGATAATGAAGATGATGATGGAGACGGAATACCGGATTACTTAGATAACGATGACGATAATGATGGCATTCCAGACGATCAAGATAACGACGATGATGGAGATGGAATACCGGACAGTCAAGATCCAGATAATGAAGATGATGATGGAGACGGAATACCAGATTACTTAGATAACGATGACGATAATGATGGAATACCAGATGACAAAGATAACGATGACGACGGTGACGGAATTCCAGATGACCAAGATCCTGACAATGACGATGCAGATGGAGATGGCATTCCGGATTCCGAAGATAATGATGACGATAACGATGGCATTCCTGATGATCAAGATAACGATGATGATGGAGATGGAATTCCAGATAGTCAAGATCCAGATAATGAAGATGATGATGGGGACGGAATACCGGATTACTTAGATAACGATGACGATAATGATGGAATACCAGATGACAAAGATAACGATGACGATGGAGACGGAATTCCAGATGACCAAGATCCTGACAATGATGATGAAGATGGAGATGGCATTCCGAATTCCGAAGATAATGATGACGATAATGATGGCATTCCAGACGATCAAGATAACGACGATGATGGAGATGGAATACCGGACAGTCAAGATCCAGATAATGAAGATGATGATGGAGACGGAATACCAGATTACTTAGATAACGATGACGATAATGATGGAATACCAGATGACAAAGATAACGATGACGATGGAGACGGAATTCCAGATGACCAAGATCCTGACAACGATGATGAAGATGGAGATGGTATTCCGGATTCCGAAGATAATGATGACGATAACGATGGCATTCCTGACGATCAAGACAACGACGATGATGGAGATGAAATACCGGACAGTCAAGATCCAGATAATGAAGATGATGACGGAGACGGAATACCAGATTACTTAGATAACGATGACGATAATGACGGAATACCAGATGATCAAGATAACGATGACGATGGAGACGGAATTCCAGATGACCAAGATCCTGACAATGACGATGCAGATGGAGATGGCATTCCGGATTCCGAAGATAATGATGACGATAACGATGGCATTCCAGACGATCAAGACAACGACGATGATGGAGATGGAATACCAGACAGTCAAGATCCAGATAATGAAGATGATGATGGAGACGGAATACCAGATTACTTAGATAACGATGACGATAACGATGGAATACCAGATGACAAAGATAACGATGATGACGGCGACGGAATTCCAGATGACCAAGATCCTGACAATGACGATGCAGATGGAGATGGCATTCCGGATTCCGAAGATAATGATGACGATAACGATGGCATTCCAGACAGCCAGGATAACGACGATGATGGCGATGGAATTCCAGATAGTCAAGATCCAGATAATGAAGATGATGATGGAGACGGAATACCGGATTACTTAGATAACGATGACGATAATGATGGAATACCAGATGACAAAGATAACGATGACGACGGTGACGGAATTCCAGATGACCAAGATCCTGATAATGAAGATGATGATGGAGACGGAATACCAGACTACTTAGATAACGATGACGATAATGATGGAATACCAGATGACAAAGATAACGATGACGATAATGACGGAATTCCTGACCACCTTGACGACGACGACGACGACGACGATAACGACGGTATTCCAGATTACAAAGACACAAACCACAGAAAGGTAACTAATTTTCTACTATAGATGCATTAATTTTAAACGATTCCGGTAACACTCGTTGAAATTTGTTGACATATTAATAAATAGAAGTTATAGAACTATCGCCTCCATGATTGACGATGGTGTGACGTCAAAACTGACAAGAACGTCTATTCGCAGGAATGTGCGCTTTTGTTTTTATAGCGCAAGATTTTCTCTATGATAAGCCATATGAGAGTAATATTTATGTTGTGTAATTGTGGACCCAAAAGTAAATTGTAAAAAATATATCAATCAAAATGTTATAGATTTCGAATAGTCGTTTCATTTCCGAAAATCCAACTGCTATGGTTACAGATAGAGCGAACTTCATAAGAAGCGGATTCTAGGTCTAAGGCGAATTTTTATATAGCCTAGCAGCCTACTAATGTGGCAGTCAGAGTGAAGTCTCGACCACCTCAATAATGCAGGCTACATCTTATTAATTTGATCAGATCTGTGAGCCTTGCATTCGGAAGCTCCCTCCTTCCACTTACAATATACAATACAATTTATTATTTGTAACGCGCTTTAACAAGACACGTCTTGCACAAAAGCGCGCGGTCTATGATGTTAACAGTCGCTACAGCAAACAAAGTCATCTGACAGTAATAACGCACCAAAAAATAAACAACACGAGTCACAAGCGAATGAACTCCTATGAAGACATAAGAGTCCAGCCGAAAGTTTCTCGTACGATGTTAAGTTGAGTTTAGGATCGGAATATTCGAGTCTCTGCTTGATGGTCGAAGCAAAGAACAGCAACGAGCAGAACTATCGCAAACACGTAGCACCGCAACGGTACAATCCTCGCTGAAAGACAGTAAATGAAGCATAAAATCCTTCTCTCGTTTCATCGTCTCATTCGTGTAGTGTGCAAGTCCGGTAATTGAATCGCAGGCTGGCGGACATGATGGTATGATCAAAACTGGCATCCCTTGCGGAGGACGAAACAGATCCGTCCTCTGGTGAACGCCGGTTTCCTTTGGTCCGCACACCAAGAAATTGCTGGCAGATATGATGGTATTCTGACCAACCTGGCATCCCCTGCGGAAGACGAAGTAGACCCGTCCAATGGCGAACGCCTAGGTCCACGCGAACTTGCGATACAAAATCCCGTCCAAACATTATGAAAACGGAGACGACAAAGTCAGAGAAGCAATCACGACTTCAAAAGACTAACAAATATTCGCAAATTTCTCAGCGACTTTCACTACAGACACCATAATCTGCCATAACGACTCAGAGGCCACATCGTCGGCCATTTTGCCAACGACCAACGATCTAGTATATCTTGCATAGGCCGCCGGGCACTGCGCTCTGCTGTCCATGGTGACTTACTGGTTCCTTTCACTCGCTCTGCGACAAGGCAGATCCTTTCGTTCTCTGTGTCCAACAACCTGGAATGGGCTTCCCTTGACTATGCGACACCTCCAAAACTGTTCTCAATTTCACAAACAGTACTGTTGACTTTTTCGCATGATCTCGGCCGGGAGCGCCTCTCAGTAGTACCTTTTAGTGGCGCTGTATAAATGCTGGTTGATTGATTGATACAAGTCACACAAAAGTCATGTAGTAGGGCCTACGCCCATACGACATTCCTTTTGGGTCAGCCTGATGTTTTGAATAAACAAAAATAGATTGATTGATTGATTGATTGATTGATTGATTGATTTATGCTTATGGTCAATACTTTGTGATCCATAAATGTGTAGACCCCCTATAACTGTTATGCATGTGTTTATGTAGATACGGAAAGAACTATAACGAGAAGGCGATCTATCAGTCCTCAACAAGAAACGTCGAATGTTTTGTTCCTTTCATTCCCAGCCCGGCTAGAAACTGGAAGGCAGTCTTCTCGATATTCCCCGTTATCGACTCCCAGAATCTTCCTTCAGGGGGCGGCACACGTGCGACGACGGATCACCCATGGCGCCTACAGACAGCACCATCTAGCGATTAGGGTTCGAACAGCATCGATTTAAATATTTATTTTCTCGACAAGTTATGATCAATGATCACGAATTGGAGCCGTATGCCATTGCTAGTAAGGCTACACTGTGGCGCACACCTCCGCGTTACATCTATAACTGGGTCAGAGAAATGGCTGCCCTATACCGGTGTTTCTAGTATTTCTATTCGTGCGCGCTTTAATGTAAATCGTCTATTCAACTCTATTGTACATAATGATTATGGAAGAGTAGACCTCTAGGCCTAACCTGTCATGTTGTCCCTATTGTTTAGGTCTGTCTGTATTCGATCAATTATTTGAACTGATAACAACGGGCTCTTCCGAATCTTTCAACGCTAGGTGTCGTCAGAATTAACGCGTTCTGACGATTTTAGGGCGTGTATTAAAGGGTGAAGTTGAATGTGACAATAATATGTTATTTATATTCAATGTTAAAAAATTGTACAGGTTTGACACAGCGTGCAATGTTCTAGCTCGGCATTAATTTTATAATTAGGTTCAGAATCGAGTGAATTTTGAGAGCAGTCGAAGTGGAAGCGTAAAGGCTGAATATGTCTGTCACTGCCTACTATAAACAGAAGAAAATGAGGAAACAATGAGTCCGAATGTTCGTCTTTATTGTAGTGGTCTTCCGCACTAATAAAACGCCCTGGACACAGGCACCACCACCATGATTGTAGTCATGTACGTATAGGGCTATGTGTGTCCTCCAGCGCAGCTTCCACTGCGCTACTAGCAGCGCTAGCCTGTAGTCCCTTCTCGGCCACCGTGGGCGCTATATCGTAAAGTCCCTTCCTTTCTCAGTTCCCCACCGGGTAGTTTGTTAGGGGTTCTCGAAGTTTTCATATGCTTAAACTACGGTACGCCACTGCTCGTAGGCACCACCACCACCACCAGTGCCAAGTTTGGAGAAAAGAGAAGAGCGACACTAATCCTTGATATGACACGGTGTCTTTGAACAGCAATAAGCGTGAATGTGGCTGATTGTTGATAGTGGCTATAGGCTATCAGTTACTAGTTGATGTATACACGCGTTGGTATACCAATTAAAGTCGCGCAGCCTGCTGCGAAGATTTTGAAAGAACTTATGTTGGAACAATATGGTTGTCATAGCGACCACCTCTGGCTTGTGCCCCTCCACTTTGACTGCCTGCCTTTGTCCCGATACTTAGCCTATTATGTCCTTTCGCCCTCCTTAGACGCTATAGCTTATGACCAGCCTATCCCCCCTCTCACCCGCCATGGCTGCCTGCGTGCCTGTATCCATCCCAAGACTTAGTCTATGTCCCCTCTCTTCGCAATCCGGGCATTCAAGGAGCAGTTAGGAAAGAGAAGTCCGCCACTGCTCGCTCTTTGGCAGTGCCAGTCCCAAGCCTGGAGAAAGGAGGAGGGCGACACTAATCATTCTTTACATGACACACTGTCGTCGTTAAAGGGAAATCAGCGGATGTTGAAAAGAGCGGCGCTAGCTGTCACGCTGTGCTGAAAGCTGATGATCCGTGTTGAAGTGCCGTAGAAGTTATAGGTGCGGTTGTGTAAGGCAGTGATTTTCAATCGGGGTTCCGCGGAACCCAAGGGTTCTGCGGGAGTCGGCCAGGGGTTCCGTGGCAGTTTTTGTGTCGGCATATATACGCGACTCTCTGCGATGCGTCCAATACGTACTTAAACCAGGCATGTACAAATTACACAGTAAACATGAGGTACCCGGTACGAAGTTTTAACACAATTAACTTATCCATAACCAGTGCCTAAAGTGTGGAAAAATAAGTGCCTGGACGCCCCTTACCTCTCCAAAAGAAGTGCCTGGACGCCTCTTACCTTCAGTGGCGTCTACCAATGGGGGGGTTGGGAGAACGTTCTCCCACGGTTTCTGAAAGTGGGGGGTTTGACGCTTTTCGGGTGTAAATTGGGGGGGGGTGAATTTCTATTAAATAAAGGCCTAGAATACGAAAATTATTATTTGTGCATCATTTATGTATAGAAAAACATTACTACCTTGGACTAACGAACCCACGGTTCGCATGATGTCACTTATATTTGGTAGGGACTAGGGAGCAGGACAACTCATAGACATTAGTGTCAGTCAGGTCCCTGGCATACAAGGGTGGAACACACCCATTCGGGATTGACCTCTTATCGCTAATCACGTTTAGGCTGCCATTGCAATGTGCAAATTCAAAAAGTTTCTAATGGGCCGCTGAAAAAGTACAGCTATTTTGTTAAGACGGCACCTTAAAATGCTGCCATTGCAATGTGGAAATTCAAAAAGTTTCTGATGGGGCACTGAAAAAGTACAGCTATTTTATTAAGACGACACCTTAAAAAATGCTGTCATTGCATTGTGGAAATTCAAAAAGTTTCTAATGGGCCACTGAAAAAGTACAGCTATATTGTTTAGACGACACCTTAAAATGCTGCCATTGCATTGTGGAAATTCAAAAAGTTTCTAATGGACCACTGAAAAAGTACCTTTTTAAAGATGACCCCTTAAAATGGTGCCATTGCAATGTGCAAATTCAAAAAGTTTCTAATGGGCCACTGAAAAAGTACCTTTTTTAAGATGACCCCTTAAAATGGTGCCATTGCAATGTGCAAATTCAAAAAGTTTCTAATGGGCCACTGAAAAAGTACAGCTATATTGTTTAGACGACACCTTAAAATGCTACTATTGCATTGTGGAAATTCAAAAAGTTTCTAATGGACCACTGAAAAAGTACAGCTATATTGTTTAGACGACACCTTAAAATGCTGTCATTGCATTGTGGAAATTCAAAAAGTTTCTAATGGGCCACTGAAAAAGTACAGCTATTTTGTTAAGACGACACCTTAAAATGCTGCCATTGCAATGTAGTAGAAGAATTTTAGCTGGAAAATCATCAATCGACTCAATAAATTACTACAAGTTAGAGACTTTGCAGACTTGTTAAGTACACCCCACTGACGAAAATACCAAAAGTCCCCATAAATCCGAGCTGTGCTCGAGCCGCCATCTTGGAAAATGGCGGCCTAAATTCGGTATTTTGACAATAACTCCGGAACCATCACAGCTACATGGAAATGTAAAATAGCCAAATTGATCCTCATTAAAAGACAAAGAAGTTTTATGTGTAACATTTCTTTCTAGGAATACAAATAAAAATGTTACATGGGATAAACTAGTCATTATAAGTGTATTTCGATGCGATGTACTAATTTTATGGCGGGAAAAGCAAATACTGTGCTGCGAATGATAATTTAAGATCAAATTTATATCCGTGTCTATACTAGGCTGATGTAACTTAGTTCTCAGTCATCTTGTATTGTATCTGACCATTTATAAAGCGCTTCTCGCAGCAAGAGCCTTCCAGAAGCGCTCCCAGTGCGTTCAACGCAGTGAAAAAGGCAAGTTTTCTGCAGATTAGAGAAAGACGAAGATATACTACCAGAGAGGATGGCAGAGCAAACTGATGGGGAAGCCCATTCCATAAGAAGAGACCAATGCAGGCAAATGATCTGGATTGAGCCATGGCGGTCCTGACTCGGGGGACAAAGGGGTCATGCCAATCAGAGGACCTAAGAAGACACAGCGAAGTGGCAGAAAGGGAGCGAAGTACATAATCACACAGATACATGTACTTCGGAGCAAGACCCAATTGAGACTTAAGGACCAAAATCAGGACTTTAAATTGTATACGGTATACATCTGTCATCTGGTGACATCTCAACTAGGGAGTTAGCGCGGGTAATTCCTTGGCATCCTCCACACATCGCTGAGCACAGCAAACCAGACCGTAGACACTTGCATCCTGGGATCTAAGTCATTTCCCAGCCATTGCTGCAGGGACCTGCAGGTACATGACTCTCTTTATGAGTGTTGCTCCGCATCTGCACTGGTTGGAGGTAGAGACGCCAGTTGAAATGATGTATCCAACTTCTTTTTGGCCACCATCCGGTTGTACAAGAAGTCTCTCAGCTCATCCAAGGACCTTGATGATATAGAGCCGTACAGTTTCAACAGGACTTGATTACTTCTTTACTGGCATACTTTTGGTTCAATATTTTCAATTCATCTCTCAACTCCTCGTGATTCTGAATAAGCTTTAGGCCCATAATTTTTCCCTTTAGAGTACAGCGCTGAAGTCGTGTCACATCCAGTCATTGCATGAGCAAAGAGTAGAAGTTCACAAGCCTCCCCCATATTAGTCACTTTACCATGTGTAGGCCTACAGGTATGTTTAAGATGCTAGGTGCACAGTTTGATTTTTCTGGCTTGAAAAACCAAGGTTCTTTAAAATCTTTCAGGGCCAGTGCAGCTGCAATTACTAGTAGATCCGTGTCCTGGCCAAAGATCACCGTTGAAATGTTATTTTTGACTTTATCTAGATCAGCTGCGACAAAAACAGTATCTACATCAATTTTCGCTTGCAGAACAGAATAATTTCATATTCGACTTGGACCCCACAGAGTGGGTTCGTCCATGACAGGTGGATCACTTAAACCTATCCCTACCAGCAAAGAAGCAGCTCCAGAAGAACTTCTCAACCTAATTTCGTGCAACTGCAAGCTAGTTTGCACCAAGCGATGCAAGTGTCTACGGTCTGGTTTGCTGTGCTCAGCGATGTGCACATGTGGAGGATGCCAAGGAATTACCCGCGCTAACTCCCTAGTTGAGATGTCACCAGATGACAGATGTATACCGTATACAATTTAAAGTCCTGATTTTGGTCCTTAAGTCTCAATTGGGTCTTGCTCCGAAGTACATGTATCTGTGTGATTATGTACTTCGCTCCCTTTCTGCCACTTCGCTGTGTCCTCTTAGGTCCTCTGATTGGCATGACCCCTTTGTCCCCCGAGTCAGGACCGCCATGGCTCAATCCAGATCATTTGCCTGCATTGGTCTCTTCATATGGAATGGGCTTCCCCCATCAGTTTGCTCTGCCATCCTCTCTGGTAGTGTATCTTCGTCTTTCTCTAATCTGCAGAAAACTTGCCTTTTTCACTGCTTTGAACGCACTGGGAGCGCTTCTGAAAGGCTCTTGCTGCGAGAAGCGCTTTATAAATGGTCAGATACAATACAAGATGACTGAGAACTAAGTTACATCAGCCTATAGTATAGACACTGATATAAATTTGATCTTAAAATAATTATCATTCGCAGCACAGTATTTGCTTTTCCCGCCATAAAATTAGTACATCGCATCGAAATACACTTATAATGACTAGTTTGTCCCATGTAACATTTTTATTTGTATTCCTAGAAAGAAATGTTACACATAAAACTTCTTTGTCTTTTAATGAGGATCAATTTTGCTATTTTACATTTCCATGTAGCTGTGATGGTTCCGGAGTTATTGTCAAAATACCGAATTTAGGCCGCCATTTTCCAAGATGGCGGCTTGAGCACAGCTCGGATTTATGGGGACTTTTGGTATTTTCGTCAGTGGGGTGTACTTAACAAGTCTGCAAAGTCTCTAACTTGTAATAATTTATTGAGTCGATTTTCCTAAAATTCTTCCACTAATGTGCAAATTCAAAAAGTTTCTAATGGGCCACTGAAAAAGTACAGCTATTTTGTTAAGATGACTCCTTAAAATGCTGCCATTGCAAAGTGCATATTCAAAAAGTTTCTGATGGGGAGGGGCGCATCCCCTCCCCATACCCTTGCCCCTCACAGTGCAACGCGCATCACGAGCGTCCGAAGACGAGCGTCCTTCGGACGCTCAATTGTCTCCCCCCCCCCCCCCATAGAAACCTCAATTCCCTCCCAGAGGAGACTAGATTAAACACTATGCGTACGTAACATATGAACAAATTTCCATACAATTGTTTTAAGTCGGCGAAAATGGAGGGGTTTGTTCTCCCACTCCAAGTGGGGGGTTAGACGCCACTGCTTACCTTTACAGTCTGTGCTCGCCAATATGTGGCTGGACGACGTTCAGATTTTAAAACAAGTGCATGGACGCCGTCCATGACCGTCCAGGCACACTTTAAGCCCTGTCCATAACCCTGATCTCGAATAGAGCGTATTTTTCAATATTCTATACCCATCTGTCAGATGAATGCATGGGCGCCCGCGCATAGGGATAGGAGGGGCACTCAATTGCCCCCACTGGAAAATCGATTAGCCTTTTTAAACTACTGCTTTTTGGTTTTAACAATTTTGCTCGCACTAAAGCGCTGTTACTAATTATAAACAACGTGAAACTGAGATATTGACATATGGAAATCTCTGTGAAAAATAATCGCGCTCTTAATTTTCTGCTTCGCATTATCAAGCTATTAAAATTGACCGGTTATGGGCTACGTGCTAAGTTAGCCATAGATAATTACACATTTGCAATAAACCAAAGCCCTATAGTAAGCAATGCTTAGCGTTGCTCTCTATGATTTGACGCGGTGTCACGAAATAGAGTATACCCCGTATTAATTGTATCCCCCCAAATTACAAAAAGTCGAAAAAACCGCTTCCGCATGTATTTTTTTGAGCAAATTAATTTTCATCTGCTTTATGTTGAACAGTGACACTAACAAGTATATTCTTACTATATAATTTCTTTTGCCCTGTTTTTAGAGCACTTAAAACTTTTAGAACACTTAAAAACACTCAATGTCACTAAATAAATTCGAGTTGCCTTTATCTGAGCATTGCTTAGGACACTTAAAACAATTAGAGTCACTTAAAATTTTGATTACAGCCTACATTTTTTTATTGTGCGCATTTTTCTAAAAAGGGGATAGAATTGTTCATCCCACCGGATAGTATAGACCGGTTAATTCCATCCGGGGGGATAGATTAATTCATCCCCCGGATAGCTTTCAGAGGGGATACTCCGTTTCATGACAGCGGCGCTTATTATGCTTAGGCTGGTGCCCTGTTTTGGGTCTCGTGTAGCGCTTTAATTTTAGGCTCAGACTAGATCCATTTAGTTAGTTGGCTGCAGATCGAGTCTAAACTCTAAGGTGAGTGGAAACGCGTGGGATAGGAACGGCGTTTCTACCGCTCACCCAAACCACTTTAACCACTGGTTAGCTTCATTGGTTAGGGCAGTGGTTCCCAAAGTGGTGGTCCGCGGACCGGCACCGGTCCGCGGAGGTATGATCGCCGGTCCGCGGAGAAGAGTTAAAAATAAACAAAATAAACTGTAATTGTTAGTTTATTTGTTTGAATTGTGAAATTATTCGAATAATATTGTTGTCCAAAATTTATTCAAATTTCTGTCCTAATATTTAAAAATTTGAAGTAAATCAACGCGCCTTATTTTAACTTGCCAGATGGGGAATATTCAAACAATTTAAATTTAGTCTAAATTTACTAAATCGATGTCAGATTCGAGTTTATTTATGCTGATCTTTGAGCGATAATAAATGCCGGATGCAGAATTAAAAAATTTCTAACATAGCATAAAACTTTAAGTTTAAATGTAAACAAATGTCTTTCAATAAAATAAATGAGAAAACGTAAGCAAACAAAGCTTGACAGGTTTTTTAATAGTAAAAAAACAGCGAATGAGCGGGATTGCTCAGAAACTCGGAACGAAGATGATTCAGAAGTGACTTCTTGTTCGAACGCGTACAAGGTGAAAAAGAACCGACAGTTCAAGCGAAAATACGATCCTCAATATCTAAAATATGAATTTATTTCGAGCGGACATGCAGCCTTTGCTGCTCATAATAAATATTAAACACATAAGGCTTCAAGGACATGTAAATGTAGGCTTGTATTTCAGTCTTTTTATAACATAGGTCACTTTTGTTTGCCATCGCCATTTAGGCCTAAGTTAGAGGTCTGTGAGTTTCACCAAAAATTTTTGCCGGTCCGCGGCCTACTGAAGTTTGGGAACCACTGGGTTAGGGCACATAGCCTATACTCTATGAAGAAGAGCATATAATAATATTATGGAGTCATGGACTCCTCGAACCTTGTCCCTCTGCAGCTCTGCATGTCGACCTTGCTTCGATTGAACCCTGACACATAGGCTAGAGCAGGGGTTCTCAACCGGTGTGTCGCGACACACTGGTGTGTCGCGACTTGACCGGCGGTGTGTCGCGTAAAAGTGGTGTGTCGCTGGTGTGTCGCGAAGAATTGGTGTGTCGCGAATTAATAATAATGATAATAAAATGATTATAAAAATTATCTTCGTTTCTTTTCCAAACTGATACAACGCAGTAGGTCTATGATTACATGAAATAATCCTAAATAGCATCAGTCTACTAAATTCTCACAGCACACGTCCGTTGTTCGTGCATTATACACTGACTTACTTTACCTACAGGTAATTTAGAAGTTTAGTGTATGACTGCAATGAGAATTTGTTGCGCTCTATTTATCTATCTATTTTACCGCGGCCTGGGGGTAGTTATGACGTTTTATGTTCAACGGATATGACATAATAGGGCCTATGTAAACACGTTTGCGATCGCACCTGCTAGAAAACTTTTACCCGTTAACCTAGGCTAAGTCAGCAATCAAAATGGAAAAATTTATCGTAAGAAAACGTAAATTTAGCCATCCTCTTCAGATGCTGATATTAAGAAGACAAGGTGGATGTTGAACCCATTCCTCAGAGACAACATCTATGGATCAGAATTGAACAACAATGAACAGGAAATACAATTGCTGAGCTGCAATGTGATTCAAAAATGAAGGACATGCAATTATCAAGAACTCAGTTCTGGGCAAAGACGTACAAGGAAGAACATTACCAATCACTTGCAAGCAAAGCTATCAAAGAGCTGGTTTCCTTTCATAGCTCCTACATATCTGAACAGGGCTTTTCTCAGATGATCAACATAAAGAACAAAAATCGGAACAAACTTGTCGGAGGTGCCCTCTCAGCCTGCTTACGAGTTGCACTTATCAAACTGTGGAACCGCGTTTTAATATGATCCCCCCAAAAATTCAAGAACAAAGATCCCATTAACTGTTAGGACCACAAGGTCTTAGTAATTAGGTGACTAAATTGACGTCGAGTTGTAGCAACGACTACGCTTATAGGCCTATAGATTGGGATCAGAAGAATAACTTAGAATTTTAGTATCATAAAAATTGGAAAGAAATTCAATATAATTATTTTCATTTATTAAAAATGTCAGCAGTTTAGCATTTTAGAAGGATAAATAAGTTTGAGAGCAAATTTGAAATAAATAGACATGTTTAACTTTGACACTTTTTATATTTTTACAACATTTATATGTGACGATTGAATGGTGTGTCGCCAAATTTGATAGCAGGTTTAAGTGTGTCGCGGGACGAAAAAGGTTGAGAACCCCTGGGCTAGAGTCATATCCGCGACGTCATTTGCGCTGGTTACAGCGTTTAATATAAGCATCTCCAAGTAGACCTGGGAGTGACTTTGGTCAGCTAATCTGACCCCACTTGACCTTAAAGTGACTTGAGGTCGACTTGAAGTCGACTTCTCGGCGTCAAAACGACTTGACCCGACTTGGCAGAAAAACAAACGACTTCCGACTTGAAGTCGATTTATGACATGGTGCTAGCCATTAGCCTAGGTCTACGTACGGCTACTAATGCAAGAAGTCAAGCCAATTTTCCTGCAATCATTATTTCATTTAGGCCTACAAATGAGTAACGAGGCCTCAACACTTAATTGAAGCATGAACTTGTTAGAGTGCTATTAAGACCATTTCAGGCTGTTTGTGTTTCAGTTTTAATAGTTTTGTGATGCTTTGGGCCATCTAGTAACCTAGACAATGCGACGGCAAATTATTAGGCCTATGAATTTTAGCTTGTCCTTTGTCTGTGATTATTCAGATTACACTCATTATTATTATTTTTTAATATTAATATTAAATAAATTTGTAAAAAGCGCAAGGTTTAAGATAAAATAGCGGACCGCGGACTGCATGGTTGCACTGAATGGCGTGTTGTGATAAGCCTAATATTTGTAATTATGTTTTCATAATTATTTGGCCACTAACATCATTTCGCAATTTGCATATACATGTAGCATTGCAAGCGCATCATCCTACAGTAAGCTACTACAGCTACTAGTCCTACTCACTGACAGTAAAGTCTTTCATTGTCCAATTGGCCCTACAACAGTTTTCCGTCTGCAGACAACTGCAGATGCAGCGCACCAAAAGTAGCGCCAAACTATCAATTTATTATAGGCATTGTAGATACTGTATCCAGCTTTCGCCGCGCGAATTCACTGACCTATAATAGTCCACTGATTGCTTTATAAGCACACGTGCTAATATTTTAGTAACATTTTGTCTCACCATTTCGCTTGCCTAAGCGTGACGGTTAAGAATAAAATTACAAATTATATAAATAGATCGGCAGACGGCAGTCTGCACGATAGCCTACCAGCAAAATAATCAGTAGGCTAGCCTAGCCTAAGTCTCTGTCTAGCAAAGACCTAATTCATTCTTGTAAACACACTAGACAACAAAAGCTGCTTAAATGTTGTCACAATGATAGGTTTGAAGTGACAAATTTAACTATGTTTGTGTCTCAAGTCGGTTTAAGTCGACTTGAGGTAAAAACAACTTCAAGTGACTTCTATCTACAAAATTCGACTTGGGGTCAGTTGCGGTGAGCAGAAACGACCCGACCCGACTTGGGATGACCAAGTCGACTGGGGTCGACTTATTGGGGTCGACTCCCAGGTCTATCTCCAAGGGAATTTCCCTCCAGGAATGACATCCACCGCCAGAAAAATCCTGATCGAGGTGCTTTTTTAACATCTAAGCTAATCGAATATTAGACTACATGTCCATGAACGGTTTTAGTAAGCCTATTAGCCTAGCTATAAGACGAAGTTTTAGCCACTGACAGAATAGAATTAATAGAATAAAGAAACAAACGTTTACTAAAAAGGCCAGAATTAAAAGAATAGGCCTAAACAAATTATTCTAAGCGATGCAGTAAAAAGTCAGCATATTTCAGAGATCCGTTCATCCAAATTCACTACCGAAATCTATTATATTTTTTAAATTTGCCAAAAGCTAAAAATTCATCAGAAATAAATTACCGGATAATTTGGGATAAATGTCGCCGCTGCCCGCCTTAGCGGTTTCCGCCTCCACCCCCTCCACAGAATGTGAAACCCCCAGCTGAGGCACTAGATCAAACACGGGCTGTAGAAATTCCGATGTTACTATCGCGATTACGATCGCGGTTCGTTTCCTGATGCTGTCTTCAGTGTTGCCACCGAGGTTTCAGAAATAAGCCCAGATTTCCCTCCGAAAAAACCCAGAAAAACCCAGACTATTCATATAAGCTATTTTAGACCCCTTTGTTCATATTAAGTTGCTTTTTCGCTTGTTCGTATGAGAGTTAACAAAATGTTCGTCAAAATATTCGAATAACATGTAATTACAACTTTTAAAATATCAATTGTTAAAGTTGTCAGAGACTCGGCATCCATACTGACAATAAGCTTAATCGATATAATTTATTATATTCGTGTGCGCAGCGGCAGCGGGTATATGTATATTCGTTTAATAAGCAAAAACAGGTTGGCAAACCGCAACCTGGTACATTGAGATAGACAAAAATTACATTGAAATAAAAAAAAAATAATATTTTAGGGAGTAATCAGTTATTGGAATAAAATTGAATCAATAGCCTAGTTAGAATGAATCCATAGTCTAGCCTACCAGAAATTGAAAAGGCATAACACATGCGGCTTAAGTTTGCGAAGTCTTAAAGTTGTCCGAGGTTTCCAGTCAAATTTCCTTAATACATCAACAGTTCAATGTTTTAACCACCTAGAACATTAATACTCTGCAATGACTAGGATATTATACCACTAGAGGATTGACCCGACCTACAGTGTATAATTATGCATGTTACAGATGTCAAAACGGCCTAACAAGGAGAGAGGAGGGACCTGACTTGTTTTGAGATATCAAAATGGTTTATTTCTGTGCAGAGTTATTCTTCAGGTTATGAATTATTTGTGAATTGACAATGTGAGATCTTGATTGTGGAGTTTAAAATTAAAATTAGTGGAAAAATTATGTACCACAACCATTTTTCACATAGAGTATTCATGTGTTGTAAATACAAAATGTCAACTCACCAAAATAAACCCAGATTCCGCCCCAAAAAACCCAGAAACCCAGACGAAGGCCAAAAACCCCAGATCTAGTGGAAAAAACCCAGCTGTGGCATCACTGGCTGTCTTATTTCTTAAATTAAAATCTCGGGCTAGAGCGATCCATGCGTGGGAAGTGGGAACCCCACATCACGTGGCGTACGTGGCGTTCAACCAAGGGGCGTTATGGCAACGGGCGAACGGTAGTGAATAGGGGATCTCGCACCATAAATTCACTGAAAAAATTGAAAAAGAGCCAGGTCGATTTCGTATGACGCGTATAACTGTCGCTATAGATAGAAAAAGCGAATGTGCAGTCCACAGTTTCAGTGAACGTTTAGCCTATATGTACTGTCTTAGGCCTATTACATTTGCAAAGAATAGATATATGAAGATCAAAACACGCAATATTTTGTCAATAATTATTAGTATTAGGCCTAACGTGGTTTCAAAATACTGAATAAGGGATTATTCAAGTATCAGTAAATCTCGAAGGAGTTTGCAACAAGGCAAGCTCATTTAAAAAGTGCTGCATCAATTTTCAATATCGAATTTAAAGTCTCTTAATTTTTCAAAACAGATGCAAACATTCGAATTCAGTTGCCAAGCAAGTTGCAAGGCTGTGGCAGTTTCTCATGTTTAATTAAACTGACCATATAAATATGCGTTTAATGGGTTGTCAGAAGTCCTGGAGTTCATTAGGACCTACCTTATTGGATGACAATGGCTGTTAATTTTTTCCATCGCTTTATAATGTGATTTATGATAGGCGCTATAACATTATTTATGAAAAGAACTTGGGCTTGAGGAGGTATTCGTGCACCGAGTTTGGCCAAATTCTATTAGGATCTGCATTTTGTCAAATGCTCTGAGAAATTACAAATTAATGCACCACTTTTAAAATTGATGTCAGTTTCAAACTCACTTAAGATTCGTTTGCATTATGAGAGTGTAGTAATAATAAATTTGAGAGAACTTACTGCGGCTCTGACCGGACATGACGTCACTGTATATCGAGTACCTATGAGCTTACAAATGGCCGAAATAAAAATACAAAAGAAATGCTAATTGAAATCCTGGGCGAGATCTAAAAGATTAATTTAAGGTAATTAAACGGAGAATTAGACGGTTTTTGTTTTCAATAGTAAGCGGTTGGGTGTAGTAGGTAAATACGTCGAAACGAATGTTTAATTTGTAATTGTTATTTTCGTTTCCGATGCAGGTGGAGCTAAATACGGCAGGGACTGACTTTAATGGCGGCGAGTATTTGTCGACTTGTATTATAAGGCTATTTAGCGAAAGCTGTTCATTAAGCGGAACCGTAAGGCATAGTGCAGAAGGCCCGGCTAGTAGATTAATGGAGTGGCAGTGTAGTGGCTGCTTTTATATCCTATCGAAATGAAATCGTTTGTGAGTCAAAATTATTCGCCTCGATTTGAGTCTGGACATAACTGCACTCCGTGACCCTTAGCTAAGTTGCAAGGCTTGGGCTAAGATGGCGCATAAGTATGGTTTACGCAGAATTATCAAGCGTTAACAAATCTTTGTGCAACAGATTTAGAAGAATTTTTATCCACATTCAAAGAGAAGTTTAAAGTAGAAGATATGATGAATATAAATGTTTGTGTTAAATGTTATTTAGGCAATGGATGCAAAGCCACTGTCTTCACTTTACTTGTGCGGCGATGATTCCGATGAAAATGCTTTTGGTGGAATTTCTGCTTTTGACGGCATGGATTTGGATGGAGCCGTAACAGATAATTTGGGTTACAGTGGTCTGGAGAACCGGCAGCTGAACAATGCCGGAGATAACGCGTGTTTTGCGGGCACATCTACGGACGAGAATTTTCCGTCGAGCGGCGGGGAACCGGGCATGTCTCGTCAGGCCAGCGCCTCGCTTTCAACAAACGATTCGAGCACGTTTACCTCACAGAACAGTAGTTCAGAGGAGCCGAAAATTTCCGATTCGCTTATGACGGAATTTGCGGAAAGTTTTCTCGGGCATTCACTGCCGGGTGCGAAGATCTCAAACACCGAACTTACGGGCAACCGAACAGAGACAGAAGCCCCCTGTAATCGAACTGTACCTCAGCGCAGTTTATCTGCGATGGATATAGACAACTCGCACTCATCTATTAGATCAAATTCAGATTATGGCATTCACGAGGGACTAAGCTTTGCGGGTGACCACGGGAAGACGCCCGATTCTCAGAACTCCGTAACGCGGCGACACAGTCGAAGAGAAACGGAAGGAAGGTTTCTAAACGGGGACACGTCTTCGAACGAGGAAAGCGACGTGGAGGGCTACGACGATGCCGCCGAGGGACTGAGGGAGCCGAACGATGCGGACTACAAGGAGGAGGAGGAGGAAGAGGAGTGTGAGGACGAAGAGGATGATTCGGAGGAAGAGGAAGAGGAGGAGGAAGAACCGGAGGAAGAGGAGACGATGGCGACGGAGGAACCGATTTCCGAGGATAAAGAAACCGTGACGATTAAAACGGAAGTTACCGGATTGGACGAGTTTGACTTTGGCGGCGAGACTAGTACTCAGCCGCCGCCCGAACTGCAGACGACTGAAGATGATCCAACACAGAGCGTTCCAGTTGCCAAAGAGCGTAAGTTTCAATTTACCCCTTTTATCTTTTAATAGTCTCAGCAGAATTGTAGTTGAGTTAGTAAGTAAGCGTACCATTTGTAAATCCTTACTCTGGTGCGCAAACTGTTCATGCATCTTTTATACCCCTGCATGTTGATTTGTTGTTGTTGAATGAGAATAAGCTGGTTCCTGCGACTTCGCTTCCGTGGGCATCGGGGAAATCTTGAGTTCACGATTAGGATCTTAATTATAAATTTCAAATTTATATAGCACCACTTCAAGGGAGACTGGCTCATCGTAGTGCTCTCGCCATCGCACATTGAACCGTGCAACAGAATGATTGTCGTAATTGGCAAGCTGTCACGGTCCAGTGCAGTGTGTATCGCTGGCACATGAAGACTTCCTGATTATAAAGATTAGAGATTATTTGCTAAGTCGTTGAATGTTTAATAGACTAATGGTTGACCTCATAGATTGTTAGTTGTGGCACGGAAGAAATTTGTGCCTAGATTTTGACTCCATTTGCTAACTCGACTATGATTTCACCTCTGAGTAGGGCTTTTGACGAGATGCTACATGTAAATTGTTGGAATTAATTAGTACACTGTTTTGCTGTCAATGCTTAGAGCAGGCAGCAAGGGAGAGACTCATTTAATATCCGCCTTCATATGCTGAAGATAAGAAAGAAAATGAAGCCGCCGATGTTACTTATGCTTGGCTTCCCGCCTGACTTGAGGAACTGCTTTTTTCTTACTTTGTTATTTTGAATTTGTAATAAAATATGTTGTTTGTTGTTTTCTGTTATTATTTCTATTATTCAGTGGATCGTCTTTTATTGTGACCATTACAAAATGTCAAATCTTTAATGTAGTAAGATCATTTATTATAATTATTGGAATGGATTCTTGTTTTGAAATGCGAGGTGATTTGGGTGCAGCCCCAGCTTGATAAGTGGTTCATTTGCACAACTTTTTATTGCATAGTGCTTTGTTACCAGGCATTTATTTGCATTTCGAATGAGTTTCTCGTTTAAAGTTATTCTCACCTAACAACTGTTTACTTTATTTATTGTGTTATGTTTGTTTGTTTGTATGTGCACTTGTTATAGCGCCCCTTCAAGCTCTCTCTACTCAGAAGCGCTCCCGAATGCAAAGCGGACACTGCATCGGAGTTTCACACCGAAGCGCTGAGCAATTGTGAGTGAAGGACTTGCCTAAGGTCCTTACGCGGCGAGGTGGATTCGAACCTTCAGGCTTCAAGGCAACGACGCCACCACCACGCCCCACAAACAGCTCTGTTATCGTACATAATTTATATTGACCCTTTAACTACGAGTTTTAAAAATCCTGTGACCAGCTGAAATACACATTTACGCGCAATTGCGCATGCATATTCACATGTAAATATCAAAATGTATTTATGTATGTAAATGTTTGTAGACCTGTATGTATGCATTTTGCACACATATATATGGTTGTATGTATAATTATGTGTATATATATATATATATATATATATGGGGTATCATATCTTTCACTCTATGTTTGTTGTATGTGTATGTTTGTTATATTTTTTCAGCTATGGCTGGGCTGGGAGCATCCTTGAGTAGATTTCTTGAGGGGGCTGCTATATGATTCCATAGAATGAATGAATATATAATTTTAAATATTTTTAGTAATTTTATTCGACTTGTGATTTAATTTGCACGTTTTATCACCAATTATTACTTTGATGTATGAGTATGATGATGTTCTATGCTACATTGTGCATTTGCAAGTGGAGTAATAAAGGAAATACTTACTCTCTTATACATATACACATGCACATATGTGTTACGCTGTGTATGGTATGTATGTATGGCATTGTATGTATGTATGTATGTAAATATTTCTGACTCTTTAGTCTTGGTTGCGATCTATTTTCGTGCTGACGTTTTGGAAAAATCACGAGTTGTAGCCATGGTATGAGATGGTTCAGTGCTGTAGATTTCAGTTTGATTATCTGGGTGATAACGAGCTTTTTTATTTCATATGCTGAGGTTATGAAGCAGGCAGCGTAAAATGTTGCACTGTCCGGATATATCCGGCACTCAGGAAATATGGTTAAATCTGGAGATCAAGGGATTGAAAGGGTTAATTATATAATTATTTGTGTTTGATTTTGAACCTTTTTTATTTGGACAGTTGATGATATTCCGAAGAGAAATGCAGAGCTGAAAATTAATTTTTCAGGAGTTTGGAATATTGGGATGGTCCATACAATTTAGGTTGAATTTATATGTAGTTGGTTTTATAGCATGAAAATAATGAATTCCACAGAAAGAATTACTGCTATAGCGACTGTGCTTAAATTATGTGAGTAGTCTGTAGTAGCGTCTCTTATGATAGGTGCACACTGTGTAAGGTGCTATAGATATAAATTTGCAGACCTATGCATTACGATACAATGTGACATAGTCTTGAACTAGAGACTTGGATAGTAAACAGTGGTTTCACTTTTGTCTTGAGTTCTGTTTATTATGTGGGAGACTTGTAGCAGATGTACAGTTTGTACACTTGTGCATAAGAAGGGAGTTTAGGGTAAAACTCTGGCATGAAGGGCGTCGTGTGGCTGCAGGATCGCTTCCTACTATCCTCCCAGATAAGGTCCACTCAACCTTCCATTTGGCCAGGGGGGGGCTAATCCGGCCATGGCCCCCCATTTAGAAATTTCTTTATTTTTGACCAGCTATTTTGCTCGGAAAGTAGACATGCCCCCCCCAATGAGTAGTTCCGTAGGACTTTGGCCCCCCCCTTAGAAAATTTCTGTATCCGCCCTTCCATTTGGCAGTTAGTGTAACTAGTAAACTGAGCAGTAGGATGTGACGGGTGCCTTGCATGGCTGCCAACAGTTAAATAATACGACTCTTGCAATAAATTGTGATCATCCGTTCATTACTGATTGTAATCATACAGCGTTATGTCAGTTTGAAAAATAAACGATTTATTACTTTTATTATTTATATGTAGGAAGCCATGCTTTGCTTTATGGTTCTAGGTCGAAAGAAGCCGAGGCGAAAGAAGCCGAAGGTTGATCCAGAAGCCGCCCCGCAGGAAGGAGAAGAGAAGCCGAAGAAGAAGCGCAAAAGAAAGGACAGATCTGGCTTGCGGGCGAAGAAGGCCAAAAGCGATTTTGGAGCCGCTGCAAGGCGGTCAACTTTTGAAAGGAAGAATATCCGGTAAGTACGGCCTATCTTAATTTCTTCAGTTACTTATTTAGTCTTGTTTGCCTGCATATACTTTTCATTTGAATGAAGGATAGAGCAAGGTATTGTAGCCATATAGTCTACAATTTTGTCTGGCAGTTTCTTCTTTCCTCAAGACCTTCTTTCTCTCACTGGGTCTTGCACACTGGACACGCTTTTGAACAGTTCAACCTACTAGCTCTAGGCGCTTTGCCAAAATACTCAATTTATACAATACGGATATATTGGTGTTGTGTTTCTGTGGCACCTTTTGGTGCTGTCTGTTGTTTTTATTCATGAGGAACTTTTTGAGCTGATCTTTTGATGCTCTGGGCTTGTTTTAATTGTTGTTTTTCCTGTCATCTGCCCTCTGGATTTCAAGTCTGTAGACCAGGTTTGTTCTACCTTTTCGAACAGGGGACCAAATCATCACCTCCCTGGTGTTAATACTACTCTCCCTATTTTGCCCCATCCTTTCCTCCAGGGTTGATTTTCATGTGTGTAGAATGTGTAGTGATGTCTACGACTTTATAAGATAGATGCCAAATTGTTTAACTGCTGGGATTGTTAAGATTTAAAATGTAGCGTTTGAAATCCTGGTGGGTCAGGTGAACAGTAATACTGGACTGCCTCTGGTCGTGGGCTGAACGAACCTGCTTGAGACCTAATTGATCTCAGTGTTGTGGGTTTGGAGCGGCCATTGAAACTTGTGCCTCATTGAACGTTTGTTTGCGTTTCATAGAAAAATCTTGGATGATAATTTGGATGAGGAGACGAAAGCTGCCCAGAAGGAGGAGATGGAGCGGAAGCAGCGTCTGCTGGAGATTCAAGAGAAGCTGCGGCAGCAGGCGCTGGAACTGCGCGCCCAGCGGGAAAAGGAGATGCTCAACAACAGCAACATGGAGAAGCTGAAGAATTCGGCGCTCAAGTCTCTGCTCGAAGGTGATCATTGTGAATTCGTGACAGACATGTATATTGGATGCTATGAACAGAAATAACGGCATCTTTAAGTATCAGCGATATAGGCTTTATGAGCCTGGATTTAGGAAGAGTTTTGTCAAAGTCTGCAAAGGCTGTAATAATTTTAGTAGTACTTGAGCAGGTGTAAAAAAGGGTAACCTACTAGTTGAGAATAAAACATTTGAGTCCTCTTTTTTTAAATGTACCTCTCCTCAAACTGAGGAGGCAATTTACAATTGGCATATATATTCTCCAGCTTGTAGCATAATTTATTGTGTGATAACCCATCAGATTTCAGCGTCAAATTTGTTGAGAAATATGGAGGAAATTTACGGGAGTATCGTAAGGCCAAAAAAAAATAATGCTGTGTTTCCGGTAACAGAGCTCTAAAAAATTGGGTAGGTAGGTCGAAAAATATTTTTATTTTGGTAAAATATTTTTATACAGTGACTATCCGAAAAATTATACCCAACTACTCTTTTTTGCATAAAGGTACACGCTGCAACAAAGTACGTGTTCTAAGCAAGTATAAACTGCCTATTTCTCGACTGTCTGTACCTAAAATTGCTCTAGAAAACAATTCTATTAATTTCATTTTCATTTTCTTTTCTGGTAAGATAAAGTGGGAAGGGAAGAGGAAGATGAGTGCGAACCGAACATCACTGCTAGGGGTCGTTCCAGACTGGCCGAGCCAGTGACTAGTTACACCTAGAGGTTGCTAGATTTATTTTCCCTAGTCACCGTTAGAGGTGGCTCAAATGAGAATGATAAGGCTAGAGGTTTTTCAAGACTGGCAACCAGGAAGTAGTTAGGCAGGCGTGAAACTCTAAGGCAATGCCACTGTAAATAAAAAAATTGCACAAAATTTTCCAAGTCTCGGCAATAAAAGTGAGTCGGTCGGGTTACCAGAAACACAATTTTTTTGCCTAAGATCCAACTTTATACGGAAAGCAATGTCACCACACTATGTCAATAAAAGGTTTTTTAAAAAGTTAGAAAAAGTTTGAAATTTTTTTTTTATTTAAAATTTTTTTTAAATAAATTTTTTTTACAAAATTATTTGAGTCGCGGCAATAAAAGAGGGTCGGTCGGGTTACCGGAAACACAACATTATTTTTTTTGGGCCTAATTTGAAATATTGTTTGCCGGCGCCAATTTGGGTTGTGAGTTGTAATATGAGTTGTGGGTTGTGCACATTTTGCGTACAGAGCGAGCCGAATCTCCTTCTGGCGTTGGAGATCTTATGCGAAGCCATGGCACAATGGTATCCAGACCACAGAAGCCAACTGGTAAGATATCTCATGTGTTGATAGAATCTTATGTGCTGATAGAATGGCTGGTCAACACATTGGTTTGATAGCTGAAGTCCATGTCTTCTAGGCTTTGCTAAATATTGGATGTTGTGAACATTTCTTTAAGCTTCAACAGCCTTTACAAGAACAGTTCTGAAGTTAGTAGTTTTAGTTGTGTAGATCTTTGTGGAGACTGATTCATTTTCTGGTTAAGTGATAGGTTTATTTATTTTTAATTATATAGAAAGCAAGTAAATAAAACTTTCGCTCTGCAACTGTACAGTTGCGTTCGTTCTCTGTGGTTGGTCCAACGACCTGGAATGGACTTCCCTTGACTATGCGACATCTCCCAAGCTCTTCTCAATTTCACAAACTGTTGAAGACTTTTTTTTCGGTTGATCTCGGCCAGGAGCGCCTCTGAATAGATACATTGAAGGGGCGCTATATAAATTATGATTGATTGATTGAAAACTGACATTATAAATTCATGTAGATGAAAATGAAGTTCAACCTTGTCAGTTTTTGTGTGTATTATTTTCATCTTCGGAAAACATTGATCCAATAAAATTGTCTTTCACATCTTTTGAGCATCTTTAAACTAAGCGTCTTCTCTTAGCCAGGAGGGAGTAGCGCTTCTCAGAACTTGTCTTGGTTCTGTGGTAGTACCACCAGGTCGCAATGCATTGTGACGGTAAGTTATTATGGCATTGCGTTTGAAGCGCAATCTAAACAGAGATCGCACTTTGTTACAGATGTCGTTGAAATCTCAAGTTCCGACGAAGAGGAGGACAACGACATAATCATGATGAGCGAAGAAGAAGAGGAGGAGGACGAAGAGGAGGATCTGGAGAACAGTGGAAGTCATGTCAATGATGCGCTGAATCGGCCGGATGCCCAGGGCTGTGTCCTGGTCAACGTGGGCCATCCAACCGAAGAACCAGAGATCTTCCTGGCTCCGCAGCTGGCCAGTGTGGTCAAGCCGCATCAGGTTGGCGCCTGTCAAAGCTCGCTCTTGATTAATTAGTTAGGTATTGTATTGTATTGTAGTTAAGATAACGTTGACATTACAGTGACCTTTGATGTAAGATTTTTGGTCAGTTAATTAATTATCATAATCACTTAACGTTGTACCTTTAAAATGCCTCACAAAAAGACTGGTGTTGAAAATAGTGGTAAAGTCGCTATATGGATGAAAATCACAATGCAATCAGTGCTGAGATAACTAAAATTGCCACTTTGGTGAGTGAACCTTGGTGAGCTGTTATTGTAGAAACTTGAAAACTGCTCGAGTAGGTAGCACCTCTGAGTAGTTGCCATGAAGATGTGCTATATAAATACTTGTATGAATGAATGGATTGCATTGAAGTTGAATAGGAACTATGTTACAATTCCCCGATGAATTAACAAACGAATGATATATGCTGATATATATGTATAGTGGGATTACTCCCTTTGGGCATACCTTTTGCTACCGTAAATGTATATTAACAACAGATCACTACAAAGATTACATTTGTGCATTGTGCTTTATCATTGTGAATTTCAGTCGCTTTGTTTCTTGGGATCAATAAACTAATCGATTGATAAAATGTATAGATAAAATATATATATTATATATATAATATATATAATATATTATGTTGGGTTCACTGGCCGTCTACGGGGTATGATTAATAGAATAAGGTCCCAATTTGGATGAAATAAACATAGATTTATTCAAGAGAGCAATATATACAGCGAAATTAACAAAACGTTACCGTCTAGAAGATACGAAGTCGAACAGACCAGAGAACTCAGTACGAACGACAGCACGGCAGACAACGGCTAACGGAGCCAAGGAAGACGGATGAACGGCCAGACCACCAACAGGGCGAAGATGGCGACGTAGAAGAAGAACCCGCAGGTTAACTCGCATAACAACGAGGAAGAAGCACCGCAAGACCGCGCTCAACGAGAGACAGCCACCACGCTCACCACACACCACAACTGCTGCGCTCCCCACGACAGCAGTCCCTTAAATAGGCAAGGCCCCTCCTACCAACACCCACGCACCAAGTAAGAGAGAGTACGGAAGAGAAGAAGGGCCGTAGACATCTAATGGCTACAATATATATATATTTATTTTTAGATAAAATATATATATATAATACATATATATATATAATATATATATAATAAATAGATTTAAAAACCGCAAGGTTATTTGAGGTGTTGAAGTTTAACGTTAACCGCATGTCTGATATCAGATCGGTGGCATTCGCTTTCTCTACGACAACGTCGTCGAATCGTTGGACCGATACAAGACGAGCAACGGCTTCGGCTGCATCCTGGCGCACAGCATGGGTCTCGGTAAGACGATCCAGGTGATTGCCTTCATCGACATCTTTCTGCGCCACACGGGCGCACGGTCGGCACTCATCATCGTTCCGGTCAACACGTTGCAGAACTGGATCAACGAGTTCAACATGTGGCTGCCAACCGTCGACGAGGAGAATCGGGCGTCGATCGACCCGGAGATTCTGTGGCCTCGCGATTTCAAGCTGTTCATCATCAACGACAACATGAAGTTGACGACGGCGCGTGCCAAGGTCGTTGGTAAGGACTCTATGGGGTCTAAACCTGTCTCTTCTCAAAACCTGCTTCTTCTCGTGGGGCTTTGCGCACTGGGAGCGCCTCTGAACGGTTCACTCTACTAGAGACGCTTTATAAATGTTTAAATACAATACAATAAAGGGTGTCACAATTTCTGGAATTGGATGAGGTTGAATGTATTTTTTGACAGAAATGTTGTTGACATGCCGGGTAAAGCACCAAAAGTAGAGGAGTTACCGATGGTACTTCGCCACACACGACGTGCGTGTAGCCCAGCAAACAGATTCTCTTTCATATCTGTGAGATGGCACGGCACAATGTTCAGAGTCTCTGGATCGAGTAGTGTCCATAGAATGTGTTATGTCATTACAACTATTGTTCTTTAAGTGGACAACTATTGTTCTTTAAGTGGGGCACTGTGGTGTAGAAGTAATAGGGTATGGTTGGTGCCTTGGAGCCATAAGGTTGCGGGTTCGTATCTGCCTCGAGCCGCCGTGTAGTGACCCTGAGCAAGTCATTCACTCGCAGTTGCTCATGCGCTTCGGTGTGAGACCCCGATTCAGTGTCTGCGCTGTAGTCGGGAGCGCTTCTGAGTAGATTTCTTGAAGGGGCGCTATAACAAGTGTCCTTCGAACAGTTAAAACAACAATTAATATATTTAATGGAAGCGATATGATGTACTGATTGTTTCTGGTTTTTCCAGCCGATTGGCACAAAAGTGGAGGCGTTCTGCTGCTTGGCTACGAAATGTATCGCCTGCTGATCAAGACAAAGGGCATTGTGGCCAAACCCAAGCGCTCGGCGAAGAAAGTTACGGCCGAACCGCTTGTCATCGACGTCGAGGAAGAGGAATGCAACAAGGAACTTGTCAAAGGTTCGTCCGTATTTTGAGTTTAATAAAATTTAATTTGCTGAAGTATCTAGTGATATGGTCTGATTATTCTGTCACCTTGTGGTAAGGTATTCTTCTGACTCTCTCTGCCTCTTCAGGTGGGTTAAAATGTATGGTGTCGCCATTTCTCTCACTGTTGGGTTTATTTTTTGAGCTTTCCATATGTGACACTGTAGGGGCTCAAAACCTGTCACATGTTGTCTCTCACTGTTGTGTCTATTCTTTGAGCCTTCTGTATGTAACACGGGCTCATAACCTGTCACATGTTGGTTTCTGACCTTTTTATTCACTCGCATGTTACAATATATCTCTGTTTTAAAATGCTTTTATGGAACAAAATATATTTTTTTCTAACTGAAGGTTTACTAGAACTCTTGATTCTTTAATTAATTTAGAGTGAGAAAATTAAATAAAAAGTTTCTGGAAATTCATGTCATCAAAGTCCTCAGTTCTAACTACTAATAGAATATTCTGCAATTTTGCTGGGCTGTAAAGGGATATATTCTGAATCACGTAATGCAGACGGCATCAAAATCGGTTCACTACGTCGCAAATTATGTCGAATTCTGTCAAATTTAAGAATTTTAAATGTGCACGTTCTTGACCACTCTTGCTTATTTCTGAATCTAGACCAATATCTAGGAAGCAACAAGCGACGTGTTTCGAGTGTATTCAGAATGTTATTCCTAGATACATGGACTGTGTGATCGTGTGTTCTAACTCTTCTTATTGCATGGTGTGTAAGCGGAAGCATGTGATCTTTCCAGGGCTGCACGAGGCTCTGATGAGACCCGGTCCCGATCTTGTTATCTGTGATGAGGGTCATCGTATAAAGAACAGTCATGCCAGCATTTCTCAAGTATTAAAGAACATCAGAACAAGGTACGTCGTTTTCTTTTGATTGTCACGTGCAAAATCATGGTTTTGTGAGTTTGAACAATGAACATACACGGGTAATGTTATGGGTTAGGTTACTTGCATTTATGGGTAAAATTTCATTTTTCTTTATTACTTAATTATTCAGTTCTTTCGTAATTAGTAATTCAAGTAATTTTTAGTTGATTATTTTAGGCTTTCTTAATTAAGTACATTTGTTTTCTTTCTTAATTAGTTTTTCTATTCTTTTGTGTACATTATTATTATTATTATTATTATTATTATTATTGACTTTTTCTATAGAGGGAGAGGCCCAGCCACCCACCTTTCCTGTATTCCAAAGCTGAGGAAGTGAAGTTGACAATTCATATTCATGCCTGCCTCCCAGTCTATTGTCTTGCATTCCATACATATTTTCTATTGTTTTGCTAACAATTATCCGTTACTGAGCCTATTATCTTGCTTTGATCTTTTCTGTTGTTTTTCTAACGATTGCCCGTTTCTTTGTCTGTTGCTAGGCGACGCGTCGTCCTGACTGGTTACCCGCTGCAGAACAATCTGCTCGAGTACTGGTGCATGGTGGATTTCGTGCGACCCAACTACCTGGGCACAAAGACGGAGTTCTGTAACATGTTCGAGCGTCCGATCATGAACGGACAGTGCGTTGATAGTACGCCGTCCGACGTTAAGCTGATGCGATTTCGAGCGCACGTTCTGCACAGTCTGCTTGAGGGCTTCGTCCAGCGGTCAGTGTTTTTATTTTTAACAGTGGACAGGTACACTGTCTTTTTTTAAGAGTGGACAGGCACACTGTGACAGAACGGTACTCTGCTAAATGTGGGACTGTGTTTCATTTTTAAGAGTGGACACGCACACTGTCCTTTTTTTAAGAGTGGACAGGCACACTGTGACAGACTGGTGCTCTGCTAGATGTGTGACTGCGTTTCATTTTTAAAAGTGGACAGGCACACTGTCCTTTTTAAGAGTGGACAGGCACACTGTGACAGAATGGTGCTCTGCTAAATGTGTGACTGTGTTTCATTTTTAAAAGTGGACAGGCACACTGTCCTTTTGAAGAGTGGACATGCACACTGTGACAGAATGGTGCTCTGCTAAATGTGTGACTGTGTTTCATTTTTAAAAGTGGAAAGGCACACTGTCCTTTTTAAGAGTGGACAGGCACACTGTGACAGACTGGTGCTCTGCTAGATGTGTGACTGCGTTTCATTTTAAAAAGTGGACAGGCACACTGTCCTTTTTAAGAGTGGACAGGCACACTGTGACAGAATGGTACTCTGCTAAATGTGTGACTTTGTGTTTCAGTTTGTGTTTTGTGTTAAGGCTTAAGTGTATCGGACCAACCTTATACATTGAACCTTCATGCTTTAACATTCTTCCATTAATAATTTGCAACATTGCACCGCATACAACTTGGAAACATTATCAAAATCTATTAAATCGCATCTGTTTTGATCTGTTGGGTAGCTATATCAAGTGTCTTTGTGAGATTCTAGTTAAGGGCTTTATAAAGACCATAATTATACGTACAGTACTACAGTCGTACACACATGCATACATTGGTGTTTTGTGGCAACTATGTTCGCGTGAGTGTGGAAAGTATTTAAGTTTGCATGCTTTTAATAACCAATTAGTTACATGGCACTCTGATGTACACTTTTGGCACATCACCGGGTACCCCAGAAGAGTGGGGGCAAGATGGGGCAACCTACCATGCTGGGACAGGTGAGAGTTGGGTGGAGTTTAAAAAAACTGAAATTTTTCAGGTAATGCCGCGTCATAATAATATGAATAATAATAGTTTTGTTGCATAACTGGACCGTTCTAGGCATTTTACAGTGAGTGTAAAGTTTGTTGTGTGTTGTTGCCGTAGACGTGGTCATGCCGTTCTGCAGACGGCTCTTCCCGTGAAGGAGGAGTATGTCCTCTTCATACGAATGTCACCCATTCAACGTCAACTCTACAACGAGTTTATGTCGTCGATCAAGGATTCCGGTTTGACGAGCTGGAGCAACAGCAACAATCCGATTAAAGCATTCTCCGTCTGCTGCAAAGTGCGCATTCTTTTTTCACTCGCATAATAACAAGTACCTCAATTCATGCGGCGCCATAAGATGACCATGCCGTTGCAAGGGTACCTGCACTTGCATGGGTACCTGCACTTGCATAGGTACCTGCCCTTATAACGGTGCCTAAAGCTCTGTAGTGGCTGATCCAAACTATGCATCATGAGAAAACTTCCACATTTTTGACTGGACTTACCCTAGAAATTTCTATACATGTAAGGACTATGAAACTGAAATGCGTAGATAGCCATGATGATAATGACAATGATGATGATATGATAATAATAATAATAAAATGATAATTTAACAACTAGTTGTTACTAGATGTGCAGGTACGTACATATAATAATTATTATGTTGACCTTATAATGACCTCTGGCGTTTGTTTCCCGTTCCGCTGTTAGATATGGAATCATCCGGATATTCTCTATCAGATCGTGGAGCAGCGTAAGGACGACAACGACCTTGACATTGAGGATGCCAAAACTGCGACTGATGTCCCACCGGCCATACCAACAACCCCTCAGAGCAAGAAAGGGAAGGGCAAACAGAAGCTGAACAATGCCTCCAATTCGCTCCAACAACCTCCCACCCCAGCTGCACAGCCCGCACCCAACCAGCCCATTATCCAGGCCAGCCAGCCCATGATCCAGTCCAACCAGCCCATGATCCAGTCCAACCAGCCCATGATCCAGTCCAACCAGCCCATGATTCAGGCCAATGGTCAGGGCCAGCCATTACCTGGGTCTTCTGCTGCCGTGACGGCTGCTACCCCATTGGTGGCGCCAGGCACCCCGACTGGAACCCCAACTGCCACCCCGGCACCTTCTGTCGCTGCCGCTATTGAGGATGCGGCTGCTGCGGCAGCTGCCGCTGTGGTGGCGCCATTGGTTGCCGACAGAAAGGAGTCGCAAGTGATCAGCTACGATTGGGTGAGTGTGCGGCTGTGCATCCCTCTTCGATGTTTACGGCTAATCGCTAGTTGCAGCCGAAGCGCTCTGTAGGGTAATATGCGACGAGAAATTAATTATTTTGCACCGGTGAAAGATTGTATTAATAATGATATGTTTGTTTGCATGTGCGCTTTACTCTGAGGCGCTCCCGACTACAGAGCGGACACTGCATTGGAGTTTCACGCCGAAGCGCTGAGCAATTGCGAGTGAAGGACTTGCCCAAGGTCCCTACGCGGCGACTTGAGGTGGATTCGAACCTTCCGGCTTCAAGGCAATGACGCCACCACTGCACCACCGCACCCCACATAGTAATAATAATGATGATGATGATTGTAATAATGATGATATTAATAGTAATAATGATGATGATAATTATAGTAATCTTCATTTAATTTCAAACCGATGAGCCTCAATATGAAATCGCAAATTCATAAATTCATGCTACGAACGAGTGATAACAAGTTATTTCAGGAGTCGAATTTAACTGTTTGGCAGCTATGAAAGGCGTCCATCTTGTTCTACCGCTCATTTTGCTAACCCCCCATCTGCGAAACAGAAGGCTGAGTTGACCCTTAATTGCACTTTAAAATTTCTATATAGCACCATTTCACAATTTCAGAATATCTTTCGCGTATTGTTTTCATGGCTGAATTTTTCGTTTTGTTTAAGGCTACGAATCTGATGAAGGACTACGTTGCTGGTATCGCAGAGCACAGTGGCAAGATGGTCATTCTCCTCGACATCATCGAAGAGGCGGTTGCCGTTGGCGACAAAATACTCGTCTTCAGGTTGGCCGTGCTCTGTGTTTTCAAAGGCGGTTCTTTTCCTTCGGTGTTTCCATGCTGAGAGCACCTCTGAATAGTCATTCTGAGACAAGAGACAAGCACTATATAGATATGATATGATAAGGAGTGCTGTCTTCTACTTGTAAGTGTCAGGCATATGGCTTTGCTTTACTCCTAGCTACTCCGTCCCTGCGTGGCTTAGCACCTAAATACGTCTGTGGCTTGACGTGAAATCTGCTCTCCGCATGGTTTTCACGCTGTCTTTGTTCTTCTGACCACCTCTGTGATCTGTTTGTTACCTCTGTCACGAACCTCATTGACACTGCACCAGACTTTTGATATTTTGGGTCCCTCAATGTGGAATCGCCATCTATGTGGAATTCATGGCAGGATTCTGGTGGAGGGGAATTCACCTGCATCTTTTCACTGCTTGAAGACCTTTCTATTTTCATGAGCCTGTCACGCTGAGAGCGATTCTGAATAGCTTTACTGCGAAAGCGATTTTAAAATGTTCAGATTAGATTCTAAAGATTAGATTATTTAT
This sequence comes from Lumbricus terrestris, assembly GCA_949752735.1. NCBI lineage: Eukaryota > Metazoa > Annelida > Clitellata > Crassiclitellata > Lumbricidae > Lumbricus > Lumbricus terrestris. The sequence continues at coordinate 8,718,319 of OX457045.1, read as the reverse complement.
ATCGATGTTGGATTTGATTTGATTTGGTTGTTCTATTTTCAGCCAGAGTCTGTTTACGCTCGGTCTGATTGAGGAATACCTCGGCAAGCGCCAGATTCCAGGAAACGGAGAGACGTGGATGAGGAACAAGAACTACTTCCGTACGTTTGTATTGCATCGTCTTCTGCAATCGTTTATTCCATAATTGCATCAATGGCAAAGCGCGATACATTCTGTGAATGTGCAAGCTATATTTTAGAGTTTAGTGCATGAAGAGTGCTGCTTCATTGCAATCAATGCATGGTGCTGATTGCTGCTTGATTGCAACAAGTGCATAGTGATGCTTGATTGAAGCGAATACGTTGTGGTGATTGATAACTCGGTTTTGCTATTCTCCCTTTATAACACAGTGTTTGAAATTGCTTTGTTATTATTTGATGATTTTATACATGTGACTGTTTGGAACGGTGTTGTTCTTAGGTCTTGACGGAAGTACGTCTGGTATTGATCGCGAGAAACTCATTAATCAATTCAACGATGACAACAACAATAAGATCCATCTATTCTTGCTCTCCACCAGGTAATCTCATTGTTTACGTATTTGTTCTAGGTTCATTGTGTTGCTAGTGTGGGCGGGTGCGTAGTCTGTTTGGTTGCACCATGTTCTGTAATGTGATGACTGTGTAGCAACCCTGGGCAAAGATTTAGATGTCGAACTTCTACAGTGTTGCATAAAAGCTTTGCCGTGGTTGGTCCTTCATTCTCAAATACATTACCTAGTAGTCTCCGTAATGAACTTCACGATCTTTCTTTGCCCCTTTTCCACAAGCATTTGAAAACCAATCTCTTTGCCTGTTGTCTGGTGCTTTCATGTTGAGAGCATGTCTGCGGAGTTTCTCTTGAAGTGGCGCTACACACAGAATTTATGATTAAAAATTTTTGCCTCATAAATATGCCTGATGCTAATGAATAATAATGATTGTCTTCATACTTTTTATGATTACGATTGTCTCATAAATATGCCTGATGCTAATGAATAATAATAATTGTCTTCATACTTTTTATGATTACGATTGTCTCATAAATATGCATGATGCTAATGAATAATAATGATTGTCTTCATACTTTTTATCATAGATTGAGTATTCGCATATTACGAATATTAAGATTTTTAAATATTCACGAATATTAACGAATATTAAAACTGCCAACGAATATTATATTTGTAAAATATTATGTTCTTTATTCTTAATTTTTATTTTGTTATTTATGAAATGTTTAACTTTTACTGAATGAATTGTACAAAATTGAATTAGCCTACGCATAGGCCTATATCAGTAAGTTACAATAACTTTAATAGATTTATTGTTAAAAACTTCTGGGTCTGGCCGATGTGGCCATGCAGCATTCATAGGTCTATCACATTCGATACTTAATGACAGTTAATGTTAGTCACTTTATCTGACTTCTGACCATCCTCCCCAACTGAAAAGAGACAGAGTCACCGATGGCAGTTGGCAAGTAGCAGCAAGAGCTAGTTGGCTAAATTAGAAACAAACTTTAACTGCCTATGATGGCAACTGCAAATTGATAAAGTAGTCTTATATCAGTGTAGCAGGATGAGTAATAATAAATGCCAACGCAGGAAATAATAGTGCCAGATTACAAGCAAAAAATTATCCCGATCTCAGCAAATTAAGCGCATTGCAGATTTTAATTCAGCCTTGCCATGAATGCGAGTGAATGTCATGGAGACATGCAGAAACTTAAACTACTTTACCGGGTAGCATTGCGTTTTCAATGGTTCACTTTAATTCGTCAACGAATATTTACGAATATTTACGAATATTAAAAAATCTTAATATTCACGAATATTTACGAATATTAAACCAAAAAGTCACGAATACTCAATCTATGCTTTTTATGATTACGATTGTCTCATAAATATGCATGATGCTAATGAATAATAATGATTGTCTTCATACTTTTTATGATTACGATTGTCTCATAAATATGCATGATGCTAATGAATAATAATGATTGTCTTCATACTTTTTATGATTACGATTGTCTCATAAATATGCATGATGCTAATGAATAATAATGATTGTCTTCATACTTTTTATGATTACGATTGTCTCATAAATATGCATGATGCTAATGAATAATAATGATTGTCTTCATACTTTTTATGATTACGATTGTCTCATAAATATGCATGATGCTAATGAATAATAATGATTGTCTTCATACTTTTTATGATTACGATTGTCTCATAAATATGCATGATGCTAATGAATAATAATGATTGTCTTCATACTTTTTATGATTACGATTGTCTCATAAATATGCATGATGCTAATGAATAATAATGATTGTCTTCATACTTTTTATGATTACGATTGTCTCATAAATATGCATGATGCTAATGAATAATAATGATTGTCTTCATACTTTTTATGATTACGATTGTCTCATAAATATGCATGATGCTAATGAATAATAATGATTGTCTTCATACTTTTTATGATTACGATTGTCTCATAAATATGCATGATGCTAATGAATAATAATAATTGTCTTCATACTTTTTATGATTACGATTGTCTCATAAATATGCATGATGCTAATGAATAATAATGATTGTCTTCATACTTTTTGTGATTACGATTGTCTCATAAATGTGCATTGTGCTATAAATGAATAATAATGATTGTCTTCACATGTTTTTATTATTACGAAATCTTTCCTCATAAATATGCATGATGCTAATGAATAATAATTATGGTCTCCGTGCTTTTGTCGACACCGAATTTTCTTCGGGCTTTCACTTTTCGGTTTCTACCAGTTCATCGTGGTCCCTGATTGTGCGTAACATCTTTACTGACAGGGCTGGATGTCTCGGCATCAACTTGGTCGGTGCGAGCCGTGTGGTGATCTTCGACGCGTCTTGGAACCCGTGTCACGATTGTCAGGCCGTCTGTCGCGTCTACCGTTACGGGCAGACGAAATGCTGCTACGTGTATCGTCTCGTGACAGACAACACGATGGAGAAAAACATCTACGATCGGCAAATCAACAAACAGGGAATATCCGATCGAGTCGTCGATGAATTGAATCCGCAGAACCTGCTCTCGCGGAAACAGGTGGACATTCTGATGCGATACGAGGTGGGTGTGTTGGCTCTTGCCTGTTTCGTATTAAATGAAGTTCCTTCAGGACTTCGTAGTTTTGTCTGTGTTTCGGAGTATCGAGTATTTCTCTGAAATTATGCGAGTTTGCAGTCGCTGTGTGGAATGTCGTTTGACGGTTTTTTGCTCAGAACTCTGAAAATTTGGTTCATTACAAGTGCATTTAGGTATTGATGATTTCTACGGAATTTTTATGTCTGTCAAACAGTCGGGTTGGTTCTGTTTTGCCACATATCGGAGTTTCTGTTTTCAAATTGTTTGTGAAATACTTGTCCAGTAGCTGTGAAATTTAGTTACATGTGCCATTATTGATGCGACGGTTGCTACGGATTTTCGTAGGCAGAACAGTGTTGTGACATAAATCTTTCAGTAATTGTCTGTTTATTTTAAATTCAGGACACTGATCTGCCGAGCATAAGCATCGAAGACTATGACGACAAATGTTCCGATGAACTACTAAAGAAAATCGTCAGGAGATATAACAGCTGGATAACAAAGGTAAGATATAAAAATAGACTGCATTGGACCTTGGTGCCCAGCAGCATGTTTGTTACACAGTTATAACTCAAGATTGTTTATTTGAATTTGTAATCGTGCTTGCTCAGACTATTTCGTGTGATCACACTGCGGTTTGTCAGTTTCAATAAAACTTTATACCTTACAAACAGCCATACTATGTTACAACGACATTGTTCTTTATGACTGAGTGTAAAATTTTGGATCCAAGTCGTGACTTCATTTTATCAGAGTTTGTACTGAATGTCAATTGTGTAGTTTACTTTACAATAGGCATTGTTTGTGCTTGCATTTGTTTGTTCACTTTCTTTGTTTGAAGGAACCTTTTACCCACGAGTCGCTTCTCCTTGATCGCAAGGATCAGAAGCTGACGAAACGTGAGAAGCGTCTGGCGAAGCAGGGATACGAGATGGAGAAGAAGCTGAGCACGTTCGGATACCCACGCCCGTCTTATTCGTCGCTTTATCAGAAGGGTGCCGATGGAATGCCAGTTATGAGGTCGGTGGTAGAAACGCGGCTAGTAATACCCTGATAATTATTTTCGTGATAGCCATAATAGTGATTGTGCCCTGAATAATATCATCCTTAGTAGTTATCCTACCTGTGATGATAGTTAATCCATTAATGACAATTGTACCCTTTATAATTAGTGTTTCCTTAGTAATGCTTATGCCCTTATTAGCAGTTATGCACCCTTAATAATTTTTATACATTTAATAATAATTTTACCCTTAACACATTGACCGCCTACACGCCATGTTAAATGACTTCAGCCAGTACGAGTTAACTCGTACTGGGCGATGCATTCTTTGATATCCACGAACTATTGCAGAGCGATGTTGTATTTTGGTGATCAATAAAGCTGCATGTGAATCGAATTGAATAATCATAGCTGAGTACTTTTAATGGTAATTATACCCTAGGTAGTTATAATTATGCTGTTAGTAATGCTAACGAGCCACTTTGGTGTTGCCATCATCTAGCACGTGAAGCATCGGCCAATGGCGCTCCTTGATGCAGCTTATCGTTAAAGTCACCTCAGCATCTTGCCTTACGATAACACCTTTGTATGGGGTGTCGAAAGAGTGTAAAGTCCTTTAAAAGCATGAAATTAAATCATCTTTGAAAACACAAAATCGCATCAGTTTGCAAGCAATGCTCTTAAGAGACAACCGTGAAAGTTGCCACCGGCAGTCTCCTACCGACACGTATGACCCAACCATCATCTTCCCATCGACAATCGGCTTATAATGCAAATCTTAAATCGATTCTACATAAATCGGTGAATTCGATCGTCGTGCGTATTTGATCTTTAGGTACGGAGCCGGAGGACGTCCAATTGCGAGCGTTCGACCGATGATGTCGACTCCGATTCCGATGAGGTCGTCGGGCGGAGCGACCTTCCCGAATCGTCTGATGGGGCAGAACTTCGGAACGGCTGGAATGAAGCCAGGTGTATCCGTTCAGCAGGTGCAGACCACTACAGGTGAGAAGACATTTTGGCCACTCACCCTCGTATGCTGAGGCCAGGAAAATGAAGTTGTTGATGTTTCATTCCAATGGCTGCCTCAGCGCTGGCTTAAGAGATAGTTCTTCTTCTGTAATGTTGCCTAATGTCATATAGGATGTGTTTTCTAATGCCATTATAAGCTACGTTGTCTAGTGCCATATGGTATCCATATCCTAACGTGGCCTTGTCCCCGGATACCTTTCTGGTTATACGCGTAATCCTCTCCTTGCAACATCTGTTCGCCCCTTGCCCTCTACCCCACTCTACAGACATAAAGCGTGGCCTCTTTGCTTCTCGTGTTCGGTGTGCCTTCGCTCAAACAAAGCTAGGCGTTTGCTGTGATTGGTCTATTCACATAGAATGGCCTCTCCTATTCTACGCGCTCATACAGTCTGAGATCTTCTCCACATCCTCTCGTTCTCTCGAGAAGTTTATTCCCCCACACATCCACACCCCTGGGGCTTCTCTGCTGAAAGCTTCTGAATAGTATATACCACAAGAGGGGGGGGCTCTATAAAACTTTAGATACGTTACAATATGAGCTTGCACTGATTTATTTTGCTCTTAGAGAAACACTGCATTAACCGGTCGGTTGCAATTTCATTCTAGACATAATAATTCCACCGACCAACACATCATCGGACGCGGCTCCCAGCAAGATCCCGGCTGGTGAGAAGGTCCTCATCATCCGAACTCCCAAGGGCGTCTACATCCGAACGAGCCACGGAAAGATCTTCGCAGTCCGGACGACACCGAAACCGGGTGCGACGGCGACCACCACGACTGCCGCTGCAACTACCGCGACTTCGGCGTCGAGTACGACTTCTACCATTTCGACCGCTTCGCAGCCCGGTCGAAAGACGGCGACCTCGACTGCGACTCGCGTCACGACTTCTGCGACTGTCAGCATCGTTTCCACTATTACAGGTGGGTGCTGTTATTGTTTTCCAGGGTTTCATTGTTTTAAGACTACTTCACTCATGCTCCATTGCTTGTGTTTGCGTCGATTGCTGGCAATGTTTCCAAACATGAATTGGTTTTGCTGGTGGAGATGGTGCTGGTACCTCACTTACCGGTACCTTTTGCTACCTTCTTACCCTACCCTACTGAACTATATATACTCTGCCTTACGTTTCGTTAAGTGCGCAAGTAAAGTTAGCTGTTGTGGACGATTTGTTGCAGCCGACTGTGGGGTCACGTGGTGCAGATAAAGACGTAAAACGTACAAACCATGTTTAATAAACATTGTTTATATGTATTCACAGATTCGAACTGTGTGTTAATGTAATTACTTTGTCTGAGTTTTGTACGATTGTCTGTGCTCACGGAATTACGTGATTTCTGTTCAGGGTCAACGGCTACAAATACTCAGTCGACCGTGAAATCGTTGGCCACGTCAACCGGAGCAGCCTCTGCGTCCGTAACGAGCGCTGAACCCTCCGAGTCCGCGACCTCGACGACCGTGTCGACCTTGTTGACCCAACCGATACCGTCGCCATCCGTAACAGCACCAAAGTCGACCACCGCGTCTGATACAAAACCATCAACCGGACCACTGACAGATGCTCCTGTCAGGCCACAGCAGCAGCAGCAACAGCCTCCGAGGGTTCCGATTCTTCCAGCAGTAATGCCAAGCGCCACCAGCACCAAGGCCAGCATCATGTCTAGCATCGCCAGCACCAGAGCCAGCGCAGGATCAGCCTCGAGCGCCAGTGGCAACGGCAACCCGGGAACCAAGATTGCCCCTACTATAACCATGGAAACGATGAACCCTGTTGCCCCGAACATGGGGAGCTTCGGCGCCACCCAGGCTTTACAACAACAACAGCAGCAGCAGCAACAACCGATGGTGAACAAAGGAACCGGGAACATCGCCCCACACGCGGGATTACCATCCTCCGCCGACGACAGATCTGAGCACCACCACCAAGACGCCATGTGGGACCGAGCGCCCGACTTCGACGAGCTGCTCTCCGACTCGGACGACCTGAGCGCCCATCATTCGGGTCACTCGGGGCTCGAGTCGAACAACGCGCCCGACAGCTTCTACCACGGCTTTCTGAACAGCTCGACGGCGACGGGGAGGAGCTCCCCCGCGATGGTCCACAACCCCAACGACTCGCAGATGTCGCGACAATCGTCGTCGAAGTCGTTCACCCCGGTCGACCATCGCCCGTCGCAGACCATCCCTCCCCGTCACCCGATGCCGATGGCGCCACCGTACTTACCTCCGACGATGCCGCCGTACGGAATGCCGAGTCACTACCCGTGGATGCCGAGCATGCCGCCGCCGTGGATGCAGCCGATGGGACCAATGGGGCGGATGGGGATGGAGTCTTTCTCCGACGCGTTCAGCACGCCGGCCGATAACTCGGACTTTGGAAACGAGATGAACTTCGACGACCTTGGCTCCGACGACCGGAGCTTCTCGTCGCTGCTGCTCGGAAGCGACTCGGACGACATCGGGGGGCTGGGCAGGCGCGGGGTCAAGTCGCTCGACGGCACCCGGGCGAGCACCTCCGGGTACCGCCAGAGCCCGAGCATGCCGTACTCGTCAGGCATGGGCGGTTACCCGTACGCGCCGTACCCGTACAACATGTCGCAGGGCGGGTACTACCCGCCGCTGCCCCCGGTCGTTCCGCCTCACCATTCGTCAAACGCTTCGTCGCAGGGAACCAGTTCGTCGCTGAACCGAGGCTACATTCCCATGCACTACCCGACGCCGATGTCGGCCTCCCACATGGGACTGCATCCCGGCTACATGGCGCCTCCGGGCATGATGCCGACCTACGATATGTCGGCGGCGGCCGCGGCTGCCTCCTCGGCCGGCCGGAGCGGCCTCACCGGGAAGAAGGAGTTCGACTTGAAAGATAATTAGAACAATGGAACGCACGCAACAACTGGTCTCGTCTAGTCTCGTTTGTGACTCGCTTGCAGGACTCCTCTCTCTCTCTCTGTCTGGAGTGAGTGGGGCAGGTGCTGACCATCATCCGAATTGCTGACCAGCCCGCTTCGAAGTGGCACCATGCCCCCTCTTTCCCCATCGTAGTAGTGTATAGTTTCTATTGTCGCCTAGGACCGAACGAAACAAAAGTTCGGCTTTCTTTTCTCTCGGATTTTCAACTATTATCATCGTGCGTGTATTCGTTGCCGTCGTCAACGATCGTTCTTCGTTGCCGTCGTCAACGATCGTTTATTCGTTGGCGTCGTCAACGATCGTTTATTCGTTGTCGTCGAGGAGTCTGTTGTGGCCGTTCTATGTTGTAGACGTGTTTCTCGAGAAGTTCTGGCGTGACTCGCTGTGGAACGGTCGTCACCACGGCGACCTGCCGGACGTTTATTTAGATGTTGTCATGACGCTGCGTTAGCGTGGTGTGTTGAACGGTAGGACGGTTGGAGTAACTTGGACGTAAAAACGCATTTCATCGTATTTCTGTTTTTGTGAGGGACCCTCTGTTCATCATCCTTAGAGCGAATTAATTGTAGTAATCGAAACGTTTTAGATTTGTTGTGGCACTGGACCACGGCGGCGGTGCAATTTTCGTAGAATATATATAACTGTGACTTTTGTTGTGGTTCTAATGCGATGCTTCTGCCGTTATGAAAGTCGTTTAGTAGTAAATGATAGCCACGCTGTACTCTTTTACGGTGTGAGGCGAAGGTAATTGTACTAATTTAAGAACGGATTTAAAGATTTGAGCGTAACTTTTATTCTATGTCGAAATTTGTGAGTTTACGATCGTGAGGTACAATTCCAATAACATGCGGCACATTCTTGTTACCAGTCAGAAACAGTGGTCATAAAACAATGGTAACTAGCATCCAAACCAGTGCCAGATAGTCCGTGACAATCTTATGAGTTCATGCAGTTATTATTAACAGCAATTGATGCAGTTATTATTAACAGCAAATGATGCTGTTATTATTAACAGCAAAAGATGCAGTTATTATTAACGGTAGTGTGTAATATAACATGATATTTACCGAACCAAGATTCAGCCATATGGCATTTCAGAAAGGTGAATTTTGCCTGCTAGATGTTTATAAAATGATTGGACTTGGGCTTTAAAACTGTAAGCTTAATTTTTATGCGGAGTTTCAGGATGAGGATTTGAGGCTTGCAATATAACACAAGCAGCATCAATTTTGACAACCCATTGCTGTGTTGGCTGGAAAGTTGTAGTGACCTCATGTTTAGTACACTGCATTTCTAAGGTATGGGTCTTTAATGTGGAAATCCTGTTGAATTAGAGTTGGTCTATGTGATCTTTCTGAAGGAACAGAAACGGTGTCTGTGATGACATGCTTGTGCTGAAATGTTGTGGGGAAACCCCTTCTAAGTTTAATCCATTGATTGGAATCTACCTGGTATTGGAAATAGAAGCCTGTTAAATCAAGTACCTGCTGCCAAAGGGAAAAGTATGTGGAAGTTGAATCATCAGTGAGGGGAGAGAGAGAACGAGAAAGGACTGTATTACCACCGCTGCAATGTCCTGCACATTTCTTTTAGCGATGAAGATATTGGTCTGTGTTTTTCATGTGTACCATGTTGGATTTCTTTACAACCCTAGTTGGCCTAAGCTAGACTTTGAAAATACAGTTTTGCAGCCAACTTTTGGTGATCTGAGTATAGCTAGAAGTGGCCATGAACTGGTTGCAACAATGTAGTTGGGTTTCACTAAGGCAAAACTAGAAACATTGTTGAATTAGCCATTCAACGGCCATTGTCATTTATTTGTACCCATCGCCACCAAAGTGTTTGGCATTTAGAAACCAATGATGCTGATGATGATACTGTGTATGTTTGTATCTGAATATTAAATAGCACCGTTATTATAACCTTTCACAGTTGCTGAGACATGGCTGACTGACGGGCTTGAAATGTTCCGAGTCTGATATCGGCTGAAAACCATATATTTATATAGCACCTCTTCAAGGAAACTACTTGGAGGTGATCCCCTGACTCCTGCACGGCCAAAAAGAACAGTTTTCAAGGGAATGTTTCTCAGAGTGTGACCTATGTAAGAGGAGTGGCTACATCATGTGTAATATATAAATATATATTATTATTTACATTCATAAGCCAATTTGACAATATTCCCAAATGGACATGATGTGGGTTTGTATGATTCGGTCTGTAGCCCATATGCAAATTATTTCAGGTGGGTTTTGAATTTCTTGCACATGAGGTTGCTATGGGAGATACTTGCTACTTACTAACGAGCCCAATAACTAATTAATGATTACAGCACTGGTTAACTAAATTGAAAGTTTAAGTTGTTGGTGGTGTTTTGGACCATAGTTTTCAAACCTGCCCGATTTCACGATTGAAAACTAATTACATGCAAGTTGTAGACTACTGCGTACATTACATTACATAATTGCTTTAATACGTGATTATAATTTATTAAATGAAAAATTTCTTTAATTCTTGTTGACAGGTTACTGAAGATTAGAAATTTTTAGTTAGTGAAATGTTGGATGTCGTCATGGAAACGATTGTTTGATGTCGTCGTGGAAACGATTGTCTTTTGATGACAACAGAATAGAATTTCTTGGACTATTTTGCCGATTATTGTGCAAGAATCGCAGTTGACATTGTAGCAGCTACTTATTAAATAGAAAATCGGTTCAATAATATATCTTCGTTGTTGGAACAAAGGTTTGTCGACAAAATAGTATTTTTGTGAATGCTGTTCTTGACAATACATGCTTAGATACGGAGCTGTTTTGGCGCCTATGGGGTGACCTTTGTGTTAAGATTATCAATACCTAATTAATTAATACCTTGTTAATTAAATTTTTATTGTGCTCACATGGTCCTACTGAAATGTTAATATGAGGTGTGGAGCAATGGTTCCGGATGATTACAGTTACTTGGGTGTAGCTTCAAATTGTACGGCCAACACTAATACAGAAATGGTCCTTTTTTGGGGGGACAGTTGGTACTGTGTGCAGAGCTTGGAGGTGATTTGGCTGGAATAGAGCATTTTGGGGACGATGATGAAACGAGAAGGAGCTGCAGCCACTGCACTTCAGCTAAGTCTGTGGGTGGTTTAAAGAAGAAGAAATTAAACAGCAGTTTCCTCTAAGGTTTTTGTGATCTGTTGTTGGGCATAGATGTACGTACAATTGTCGGTTATAGCTCGAGACCTGAGCTTATTTGTTCCATAACACAATATAGCATAGTAACGTGGTTTTCAACGTTGACTTTTGCAGGCACCTGCAGATATCTTTGCAGGAAGGGCAAAACACAATGACCATGGTTAATTTTTTTAACCTGAGCCTAAAGTAGGAAATTAAGAGCATGGGTGTTATGCATAGAAGTTCCTAAATGTAGATTTCACAGTTTCACACAGTGACATCTACATTAGTATCGTCATTAGTGATTTAGAGTTGAGAAATTTGTTAAAACTTAAAACCAAACTACTTAGTAGTTTGAAATACGCATCAGTTTTTCAGGTGGGAGCAAGAACCCTCTTGCCCCTGTGTGCGGGCGCTCATGTTGACGCTATTGTGCCCACCGACTTATGTAGTAATAGTTCGATAGTAGTCATAGTAGAACTGCATGAGGGATCAATGAGTAGGTTGGCATGAAGACGTGTTAGTATTGTCAAGTTAAAGTAACATTGATATAGCAACTCTTCAAAAACACTCGCAGAGTGGTGCTGGACTTGGGTTTTTGTCTGAAGATTATAAAAGTTCACTGGGATGAAAGCAGAAATCATTTAGTTCTTGTTATAAGCCTTGCATCATATTTTGTATCCATCCAACTATTTTTCTCGCTGATTTGCAGCATCTTCAATGCGATGTGTGACAAAATCTTGGTTAGGTGCAAACTAAAGAACCTATCCAGGCAAAGCCGCAGTCTTTATTGCAGTGCCAGCCTTCCCTGCTGTATTGCTTGTGGCTTACCACATTCTTGCAGAGGAATTAGGGGAATTGGAGAATGTTGATGTAACTTTTGAAATTGCCACATAAACTCACATTATGTGTACTCGATAATGTAGCAGCTAGCCTGCTGGACTATCCAGCGAGAGGTCAAGGTTCAAATCCCTAGAGATGAGACCTCAACAGCTGCCCAAACAACCGGGCTTTCGATATTTATCACGTGGTTACCTAGATAACAGACTCCCAGTGTCACAACTTGAAGCCTTGATGTTGTTTTGAAATGCCACGCCATTCCCACTTGCTCAATCCTCACCACCTAACTTTAAAAAGATGGTACTGCAATACCTATAGTACAGCCTGCAATGACGAGTCGAAGGTCATCAATGTACATTGTATTCTAATCTAGTGTATCAACTTCTGTTGTTGTCGACTTCTATTGTTGTCGACTTCTATTGTAGTTGACTTCTAAATTGTAGTCCAGTTCTTGTAACGAAGCATCAATCGCTTCTCTCGTGGAATTAAGTTATGATCGAGCTGTAAATTTAGCTTCTACGTGGTTTCTTGTACAACAAAGATGTTTCTTAAATCTCTTTCTGACGTCAATTTATGCATCATTTAAAATGAAGACGATCTTTTACTGTTATTTAAAGATCGTCTTTAAATACAGTAAAAGAGACAGTATAAAAAGACCAAGCGCTTATCAAATTAAGTGTCACAAAGTCGGGTTTCATAATAATAACGACAGGTTTCACAATAATGAGTCTCAAAAGCTTCGTTTAATTGATCAGACATATACATGACTGCACTGCACTAAAATTCCTGAATTTATATAGGCCCCTTTAAGTTACTACCCAAAAGTGCTACCGGCCCAAATTCTGCTAAAGAGAACAGTTTTAAGATTGTGATAGAGTGTGTCAGAGTGGACCCTTGGCATTAGGCAGAGGTATGAAGGTGGTCCATTCCAGATCACGGCCAACAACAGAGAAAGCATGTCCTGCCTTATAGAACTAAGGGACAAGAAGTTCGCCTGTGCAGAAGATATATATCCTGTGTTGAATGGCGAAAACTCCGAGATAGGCAGGGAATTCAGAATTCATGTTGCTGACGTGTGTGATTAAATAATAATAATATATATATTCATTCATTCATTCGGACATTTATATAGCGCTCCTTCAAGAAAAACTACTCAGAAGCGCTCCCAACTCCAGCGCGCACAAAAAGAACAGTTTTAAGTTTAGTAAGGAAGGATCCTGGTAGAGTCCCAGGGTGTAGGCATAGCTCAAAAGGAAGGCCATTCCAGACCACTGGTCCAACCACAGAAAAGGCTCGATCCTTCATGGTAGTAGTACGAGCAAAAGGAACTAAGAGGACTCCCCTATCAGCAGAGCGTAGCTGACGACGTCCTTGGATACCCAATGTAGAGCTGCATAGCTCACGGAGGTAAGTTGGGGCATGGCCCTGACAACATCGCCATACCAATGCAGCTACCCTGAACTCGATACGCTGGCGAATAGGGAGCCAGTGAAGTACCTCAAGCATGTAGTTTGAGACATGATCATATTTAGGGATTTTCCCAATTAGGCGTGCAGCAGAGCGCAACACCCGGTCAAGACAAGTCAATCTGCTGGATGGGAGGCCAATGTAGAGTGAAGAGCAATAGTCGATGCGAGATGTAACGAAAGAATGCACTAAAGTAAGAGTAGCAGCAGACGTAAGAGAACGGATGACAGTGCGAAGCTGGCGCAGCTGATAATAGCAGTCTCGAGCAAGACGGTGAAGTTGAGGAGCAAAAGTTAGTTCTTGGTCAAGTTGGACACCAAGGTCATGAACCGTGGTTGCAAAGACAAAGCCAGGAAACTCAGATGCAAGAGAAAATAGATCAAGCTTGGCAAGCTGCTGCCGTGTGCCCAACCAAATAAATATATGGTTCTGATGTAGATGTAAATATATTCAGCATGCAAATAGAAGATGTTTTTATTGCTAGAAGCAGAGTGGTAAAAGTCTGGGTTGTCTAGAACCTACTGGTATCACTGAACTCTCCGGATTAGTATTCTCAAATAGGACTGATGAGTAATTACACAATGTCATAGTAATTCGCATGCTACCAATCAGACTTTTGTTGGAACAGCTTCCCTCTAGCTATGCCGATCTAATATCTTCTTTGACTTGAGTTTGCAAGTATGTGCACTTGTTGTAGCGCCCCTTCAAGATTACTACTCAGAAGCCATCCCAACAGTGGCGTAGCCAGTTATTTTTTCATGGGGGGGCAGTGGGGTGGCAGCTTAAAATGATGGGGTGGCTACCGTTGGCAATTAAAGCGTGCATCGGCATCGGTATATTGCCATAGACTATGTATTTTTAGATTTTGGATGTATTACAGTATTGGACATAATACGCAAGCAAGCCTCACTAGCTTGTCTGTCCCATAATGCACTATAGTGGCCTGTCCCACTTTCCCATCACCCACCCTATAAGAAGTTGTACAGGAAGTTGTATAAAAAATAAAATAAGTCAGAAATTATATAACATTGTTTAATTCTTTATCACTCGTAAGAGTAAAAAGTAAAACAAACGCAGGGATTGGGGGGGGGCAGCTGGGGGGCAGCCCTTTCATTTGGGGGGGCGGCTGCCCCCCCCTTCCCCCCCGTAGTTACGCCACTGCATCCCAACTACAGCACGGACACTGAATCAGAGTTTCACGTCAAAGCACTGAGCAATTGCAAGTGCAAGACTTGCCCAAGATCCCTACGCAGCAGCTTAAGGTGGATTCGAACCTGCAACCCTCTGGCTGTAAGGCAATGAACATACCCACTACACCACTGTGTCACACATGAGTAGCATTGTAGCTAATGCGTTGCTGCAACACTGCTATACAGCTGACCTGAAGTAGTGTGCTGCTAAATGGTTTTGAAAATGCATGCTACAAAGTTAAAGATGACTGCAGGTTTCACAGTACATGGGCCGGTCTTTTGGGAACGCTCACAATTACAAGCTTTTGTTGCCAGGATGTGTACTTGACCAGTGATTCATCCAATGCTCACTGGTGCTCACCCAAGCTGAAACCCCAATGCTCACCCAAGCTGAAACCCCAATGCTCATTTGTGCTCACCCAAGCTGAAACCCCCATCAGATTAAACCGATTACAAATATCGAACGCAGTTTACAACTTCTTATTTTTTACAGCGAAAATGACGGCAACATTTCCGATACCAAACAAAAAAACATGTACAGCATTCTCGCACAGCAGATCAGTTACAAGTAGTTAAGACAGTGGCAAATTCCTTTCATTCTGTCCATGTTGAAATCCTACAGTTTGAACAAGTCTATTCATGGCCAGCCGAAAACCAGATTCTGATCCCAAAACAGCCGAAATCTTCTAATCAAGAAAAATGGATGGATTAAACATAGAAGTGTTTTCGCCACAAGATACAATACCATCTCAAAACGCCAAAACATTTCCCAACTCTGAATCACCGTAAAAAATTCCCACCCCTTAAAACCGTGCCGCTGCAAGTAAACGACGCACGCCAACAAACATTTAATTAGAAAACCTGTTAGTATTCTGGCTAAATAAAGGACCGATGGGACTGTGGCTAATCTGAGCTGTTTGTTGCGTTAGCCGCGATGTTGTTAGGTTGGTTCGTGTCCATGTCGGACGCTGTGTACAGCTTGAACAGCAAGTTGTTGGGTGATGTTGGGTCAGCAACGTAGATCTCCTGGCCATTCACTAAGTTCAGTTCTACAAAGATGAAATGCCAGAAACAAATTCAGTTTGCAATCGTAATCTTGAAAATTTCTTCAGCACTACGTGGAAGGTAGGTGCAAGACACTGGCTTATTTACAAGTGCAAACGTGTAAATTCAGAAAGGTTGTCCAATAATACCTACTGCCGGGGTGAAAGCTGTACGAAAATTGTTCCCATCAAGTTGTTTTGTTAAACTGGTGAATCTCTGAATATAACAAACTCTGGTTGTCAGTTTGCATATTGACATTGTAACATATTGATAACATAAGGCAGGGTGGGAAATGGCACCACGTCAAAATAGCCCCATCATAATTGAAAACAGTTCCGTGAAAATAGTCTCGTCATGGACGTCACCGACAACTCAGTTCCAGAATGGCTCAAATGTTTTTAATAGCCTACCGTGAAGAGGCGCATTATATAAAACTTCCTAAATAATACCGACCACCTCATGACCAATGTTGAAGAAAGTGGCACCATCCCACGAGTCAAAAGCGAATTTCAATTGTTAAAACGAGCGTTTATACAAAACAGACGTAACAACAGCCAACCAACCCTTCAGCGTCTTCTTGAGGTTCGGTTTCGTGGCGACTTCAATGGACTTAACCGTTGACATGTACAGCGTCTTGTTCTTTCCGCCAATCATCGTCACTATTCCAGGCGACTTCAATTGGCTGGAAATGAAGCAAAAACAATATACAAGACATGAAGTAGAACAATACAAGGCATGAAGTAGAACAATACAAGGCATGAAGCAGAACAATACAAGGCATGAAGTAGAACAATACAAGACATGAAGCAGAACAATACAAGGCATGAAGTAGAACAATACAAGGCATGAAGTAGAACAATACAAGGCATGAAGCAGAACAATACAAGGCATGAAGCAGAACAATACAAGGCATGAAGCAGAACAATACAAGGCATGAAGCAGAACAATACAAGGCATGAAGCAGAACAATACAAGGCATGAAGCAGAACAATACAAGACATGAAGCAGAACAATACAAGGCGTGAAGCAGAACAATACAAGACATGAAGCAAAAAACAATGCAAGGCTTGAAGCGAACAATACAAGGCATGATGTCAGAAAAAACTTCGCTCGCAACTCCATGTGCCGCGTCCGTAACTTGCGAACTGCTATTCAACAGCGCCATTCATCCTTGGTAGCTGGTCCTACCACAACTTGGAATAGCCTCCCTGTTACACTGCACTTATTGTCCAGGGGTCGCTCCACTCTCTTCCTTAAGTTCTTCTATATGTTTGTTGCCTTGAAGCCAGAGGTTGCGGGTTCGAATCCACCTCAAGTCGCCGCGTAGGAACGTTGGGCAAGTCCTTCACTCGCAATTGCTCAGCGCTTCGGCGTGAAACTCCGATGTAGTGTCTCCGCGCTGTAGTCGGGAGCGCCTCCGAGTAGTGAGCTTGAAGGGGCGCTACAGCACGTGCACATACAAACATTAAGAATCTCAAACTATCCCATTTAGCCATGAGAGCCATTGAGGCATATGTCGAGAGCACTTCTGAGTAGCTCCTACCTTGAAATGGTGCTATATAAAATATCTTAACTTATAATAAAAATAATAATTTACAATTTCGTAAATACGTGGCATGTGGAATTGATTCGACTCCCTCTACCTGTGTGGGATAGAGGTACAGGTGAAGCATAAATCTTGCACCAAAGTTCAACCCTACTGGGGGATTTGAACCCTCAACTTCTCGATTGATGGTCTGGTGTGCTAACCACTACACCATCACATACACACCCCTCCAATTAACAAAAGAATAACGATTGAGTTATTTGCGAAAGACGAACTCACTAGACTGGACTTTCCATCAGGTAGGTTACGACGTCCTGCAAAGTGTCTGTCTCCTTGAATCTGAGATTCTGCGGAATCTGACTACAAACGCTGCAGTTTTCCTGCAGAGACGAAATCAAAAGCAAATCACTTCAGATACAGAAACAATTTTAAGACAAACAGATAGGCAAATGCAGGCATACACCCATCTGCAATTTATTTTGCGTACGTTAATTTTTTGGGACCTCTTAACCCCCCTCTGCCAAAACACCTACAAATCCAGAGATCCCTGTAATATATGGACACTGGACCCTATCGGCCTGGGTCAATATAGATAGCTGCATAATAGCTGCAAAGTACCAAATTAAAAGTCTGAGAATCAGGAAGGAACTGTTTGAATGCGATGCTAACCTTTTTCTCCGCTTCAAACATGTGCGTGTAGATGCCGTCGACATCGTTGAAATTCATGTAGTTGTTCAGAGGTAGGCAACAACTAAAACATAACAAGACGGAGAAATAAGATTTCAGAAACTACAACAAATGTGTTTGTTAATTAGATAATAGAAGAGTTTCAACCTAACATCAAAGATATCAATCAGAGACAAGGATTTAGTCTTTTCGAGTTTAATTGACGCACAATTAAAATTTTTATCCATTTCAAATCTAAGATATCAGACACGACCAAAACACGTGTAAACAGATCTATATTTATTTCGGATGCCGTATCTGAAGTCTTAACTCTAAATTTAGAACAAACAAATTCTGATCATTCCTAAATTTTAATTTTAAACAAGTTTGACTGATGAAGAAAAACATATTTATCAACAAAGCAAGTCTGAGCGAAGGTTTAAAAACTGGAACAACGGAAAGTTTACCTGGTGGCGATTTTAAATACTTCTGTAGCACAGGCAGCTGAAAAAAGACAATATTTCAATGTAAAAACAATTCAATTATTACTTACCAGTTTTTCAATTATTGAAGAGAATCATATAACACCCATTCAAGGTTATCTAACTACTCAGCAGCCCTCCTTGTTCAACCACAGTTAAGTAAGAGTCTAAGTTAGCAAAGAACACAGTGATGTGACCTCTAGGCAATAGGAGCAACACAATAGAAATCTGATTCCAGGTCCAAGGCACCGCACCCGAGAAACAGTGCCGCTTAATAATGTGGATTTGAACCCATGACCTTTGAACCCTTGACCTTTGACCTCTCGTCCGACAATCCCGTGCCTTAACCACTCGATTAAACCCAATATATTCATTCATTCCTTCAAGGAAACTACTCAGAGGTGCTCCCGATTTCAACGAATAGATTTAAGTTAGGAGCTGAAGGATTCCTATCGAATCGCCACTGGGGTGTAAGCATAGCTCTAGAGGAAGGCCATTCCAGACTATTGCGCCCACATTGCCCCACAACAGAAAAGGCTTCATTCTTCGAACGCGAAAGCTATCATTACCAACCTGCGATAACTGCGTTGGTAGAAGCTACAGCAGGAATGATCCTCTTGACAACGCCTGCAACAATAACAATACGTAACAAAAGGTGTCAACGTTCATTGTCTCAGGAAACTTAGAAATGAAACGGAAACAGAAAGTTCTAGATTAATCTGCAGATGTCATAGACTGGACGACCATAAAGAAAAAAGAAAATCTGCCAATTTAATTTAACTATTTATTTTTCGTTCATATAGTCACAGATGGCAAACCAGTTTGTTATGATCAATGTGGTTAAAAACGTACATCCAAGCCTAATTAACACCGTCTCGACTAAACAACCGTAGTCAAGTCTCAAAGCAATTTAACCTCTTTTGCTGTTATTACCATTAACAGCTACCTCTCTGACTAGGTGCATTGTGGACTTCTATCAAACATCAAGGGCGGGTAAAGAAATTTTCGAGGGGGCCAAAATTTTCGGTCTTGGGCCAGGAGAAAAATGTTCATCTTGGTCGCTGAAAAATCTGATGACCTTTTTTTAGTCATACGGACCTCGTGGGCATGGGGAGGGGCCTGCAGAGCTACTCATGGCGGGACACATCAACTTCCCGGGCCAGAATAGCTGGTCAAAAATAAAGAAATTTCTAAATGGGGGTCATGGCCGGATTGACCCCTCTGGATCCGCCCCTGTCAAACATACCATCATTACTGAACGAAGGAATATTACATTTGATCGGGTAATTATTCGCGTACCCTGCGTGAGACGATAAGTTACTCCAACGATGTTGTATTCGTTTGATCGTTCGACCGATTTCTTGTGGATCCAGTTGATGTGATTCGGATCATCGCCGTCGATCGCCACATTTTCTACAAATGCAGTAACACATACATGGCTCAATAACACTTGTGTGGCTCTATAACACTTGTGCGGCTCAAAAACAAATGTGTGGCTCAACAACACTTGTGTGGCTCAACAACACTTGTATGACTCAACAACACTTGTGTGGCTCAACAACACTTTTGTGGCTCTATAACACATGGCTCAACAACACATACATGGCTCAAAAACACATACATGGCTCAAAAACACATACATAGCTCAAAAACACATGTGCGACTCAACAACACATAAATGGCTCAACAACAAGTGTGGCTCAACAACGCAAGCGATAACTACACGCTGGTCAGTTGCTTGTATATACCTCCTCACCGACCCCACCCATCTGTCCTCCTTCTACTTTCCTGTCGGCCTGCAGAATTCAACGTTCCATTTTCAACCGATATAATTCATCAACCAATGCTACTCTCTGTGCAAAGACATCAGCGCTGTCCTACCTCCAAATGGATTTTCTTTCGGCCACAGTAAGAGACGCACATATTCAACGCAGTGCTCCGGTAGACGAGGGGTGTGCGCAATCGTACACAGAGGGAAATTTATCTGCAAACAAACAAACATACTTATACGATCCATATTCAGTAACGTCATGCTTAATAGTGGTTGGTTATCTGCAAACAAACGTACTTATACGATCCATAAAACAGTTAAACACTTAAAAGACCGAAAACAGTCAAATTAAAAACACTCAAAAGACCAAAAACAGCTAACTTGAAAACACTTAAAAGACCGGAAACAGTTAAACTGAAAACACTCAAAAGACTGAAAACAGTTAAACTGACCTGCGGTGGATAAAGATCCAACGTGCATTCGATACACGCCGTCACTCCTGGCAAAATGACCCTTGCGTTGCCCTTGAACCCCTCCGTGCCTCCATCGATCAGTGGAATGATGCTTGACCTCTCCAGCGTTCCATCCTCCTCGTACGTCAATAGACTCACCTGCGACAGAATCAGAAAATCATCAGACAAGAAAACAGTCAAAGATTTCTCAGTGTTTAAAATAATCTCAACAAAGATGTCTGTTTCTATAGAAGAATTATTTAGAGCCTTTTCTCAACAGTCTTGCTCGAGCGTCTTTGAATGTGCCAAATTACGTGTGACTAAGCAAGAAATTGTTACGTATATGGCTGTAAGACTGTTTACACAGCTGAATTGTTACACAGCTGAATTGTTACACAGCTGAATTGCAACACAGCTGAATTGTTACACAGCTGAATTGTTACACAGATGAACCTGTTATGCATATAAGTCAACAACTATACCGATATGGCATACATGCATGTAAAATTACAACTTTTATTTAAAGACTTTTGTGTCAGACAGGGTTCTACTATTACATCAAATAATTAAAATAATTAATTTACTAATCTAAAATTATATTTTATATATATATATCATTTTATATTTAAAGTTGTACTTTTGGCTTACTGATCAAATACATTGAACTATTACATTCCTTCAACTTCAAGTCGTTAGCCTAAACATGCTTCAAAGATTTTGAATCATTTTTCTTTCGAAATTATAAACTATTTATTCAAAAACAATTAAGCAAGTTCAATAAATTTTACTTAATTACAAACTTCTAGCTTCATTATTTAGACTGAGCGTGCTAGAAAACTGTTGACAAACCAGGAGTCCATTGATCCAGCGTCGGGCAACTATTGAATCCAAACCACAGACAACGACGTGAAAATCTGCTAACACAAATCACAGCATGCACTGCTAATTTAGAGAAAATCAAATTTCACTTAATTTCAAACTGAAACAATGCAATGGGATTACAGTCAGCAATAACGGATGATCACAAGTTATTCACAGGAGTCGAATCTAAATGTTGGCAGCCATGCAAGACGCCATCACCAGGGATAAAAAAAGGTCAGATCCGGTCGAGAAAAAAAAAAGCTAGATTGACAATTTATCTGATAAATATATGAATTTTTCCGGCAGGAAATATCTGACGACCTTTTTAGTCATGCGATGAATAAATTTTGTTCCCTTTTCCTTCCGGGTAAAATTTCTGATGACCTTTTTTTAGTCTTTCCCTCAAAAATATGCAAATTTTGGTCAAAATTCACAATAAATTAAACTTTTGTCACGTCTTTTGTGTATTTTCGCCTGAAAAAATTTTTATGTAAAAAAGTCCAAAAAAACCGCCGTGGAAAAAAGCTAGATCCCGTCAAAAATATAGCATGTATTATATATATCATATAGCATATATAATTATATATATATACAAAAAGTGTGTATCCATGATTCCATGTGCATCTTCATGAATATACGTTCATTATATTGTCATCAAAGTGCAAAATAACTTGGGTCATACTCACTTGAATAAAATTGCTCATCATAGTCTTGAATCTTTTTAAAATGTCTGCACAGAAAGTCAGTTAAAGAAATCCACAGCAACATATTCAACATTGAAAAGACATTCACGAATTCAGAAAACACAAGACACACAGATTTAGATACTTATTCATTCCAGGCATGGAGGCTCATTCCAGTATTCTCCGTATTACAGGCCGAGCAAAATCCATTCCAGTACATGCAACCAATGGCTTACCCTATACGTAAGGCGTTTTTATTTCATGAAAAAAATACAAATTTATGTGAAAAATTTACAAATTCATACGAAACTATATATATATATGTGAAAACATACAAATGTGAAAATATACAAATGTGAAAATATACAAATGTGAAAATATACAAATGTGAAAATATACAAATGTGAAAATATACAAATGTGAAAACATACATAAGTGAGAACATACAAATGTGAAAAACATGCAAATGGTGAACAAACAGGACATACAAATGGTGAAAATACAAATGGCGAAAATACAAATGTGAAAAACATACAAATGTGAAAGCATACAAATAAAATTTAAAAAAACAAATATATATGATGCTACAATAAAAGACCTATACAGTCAAAAATAGTGGAAAACACTTAACTGGCTGACTGGTTGCATCCAGTCACTTTAAAACACGCCAGCATTCAAAGTGCTGATGAACTAAGAACGACGTAACGCAAAAGGATACGGCGTAACACGACAGCCAGGGACACGGTCGTTGATGAACTTCGCGGCTACTTCTGCCTTTGACTGGCCAATGTCCTTCTTCCTGTAAGACCAGAAATCCAAATCACGTATCTGGGGAAATATTAATGACTGCATTTAGAAACTCTCATAAGTACCAGACTTGACTGCCACCACCATCATCTTCAACGCTGATTTAAAAAAAGGACACTTCTATCAACTATAGGTATGAACAAATATTTGTTTTCTCAATCAGCCAGCCAGTCAGCAAGCAGTCAGCCAGCCAGCCAGCAAAAAAGCAGTCGACAGCCAGCCAGTAAGTCAACAGTCAGTCAGTAAGTCAGCAGTGAGTCACTAAGTCAGCCAGCCAACAAATCTGTCTGTATACTCATCTGCCATTGGCTACCCCATTACTCCAATCCACGCTTTTTGTAAGTTTTAAAAGTGCAATATAAATGTTTCTGCAACAATTCACTTTATATTATGCTACATTTCCATTATAAATTGAAAACCAGCTGGTCACTTGAGTCATGAATAAAGAAAGACAAAGTTTCGAAACCATTCAAAATACAAAAGCAATTTAGACAATGGCGATAAGACAATACCTGAAGAGAAACTGTCGATTCAGGTTGGACAGATCAATTGTATCCATATCAATGATATCGATTTTGACAAAGCCCATCAAAGCCTGCAATCAATGTTTAACAAAACAATTAGAGGAACAATGCACACTTAACGGAATTGAAAACACACTGAAATGAAATACAGCTGACAAACTGACAGCATATTATATAAATGAGTCAGAATAGAAAACAGCTGTAATGAGACTGAAAAAATATAACTGTAAGCATATCTGCGTATGAGAGTGAATAGAATAGTTATACGCTAGTAAATGAGCAAACAGCACTTGTAAGAAGCTCTCCCAAGTTACAATTTGTGCAACAAGATGCTGCCATACAAAAAACGTCTTCATTTGTCCAACCATAGTCGAAACGCTATGGCACAAAAAAAAACCAAGCCATGCAACAACACAACAGTTTACCCTCGCAGGTTTATTTAAGAAAGTCAAAATCACGTAAGAAGTGAGAAGTGTTCTTGCGAAACAGTTTAAAGACATTCCACAACAAAAGAATCTGTTTTAACCTACACACAAAATAAACAACTTTGCAATAAGAGTGGCATCCACTCTGTGTAGGCAATAATAAGTAACAGAATCCAAAATGGTAAATAACCATATCAAACTGATATTAAATTTAAACTGACCAGATCTTTGAGTAATTCACAGCCCAATCCGCCAGCTCCAATAATCAGTATGCGACACTCATTTTGAATTATATTGAAATTCTGTAAAAACAATCAATGAGATATTAAGGAAATGCAATCCAACTGCACACGACAAACTACAAAACAAATCAATGCATTCATCCATTCATTTCGTGAATTTATATAGTGCCTCTTCAAGAGACCTACTCAGAGGCACTCTCAGTCCAGCCACAACATATTTAATAGTTCCTTAGAAATAATAGTGAGAAGAAACAATATGTTCTAGAATGCAGTTTTGCTTATAAAAAATAATTGAAGAATACCTTAAGTTTATCACAAGCTGAAGCTACATAAGATAACAGATTTGTATTTACCTAAAATTATAATTAGCAGCCATTTTTAGATTATACTGATGGGAAATTCTCAATACAATTTAACAGCCATGTAGCCAGCTTTCAAAGATTTCTAATAAACAGTGTTCCAAATGATTACTTATGACATTTAAGCGTAGATTTGCAACACGTAATATCCTCGTTTATTATTTCAAACTGATATGAGCACAGTATGATCAAAAATTTCTAACGCATGATACAAGTCATTACAAGAGTTGAATTGAACTGTTTGGCACAAATGCAGGGCGCCCATCACATCCTACTACCAACAAGTCGACCTTTGGTAGGATAATGGGAAACGATCCATGTCCATGATCTTCTGTTCCACATGTCAGAGTGTCTATCAAACCCGAAACACCCTCCAGCATCACAGATATCATAGGGAGAGATTGGTAACAATATGAAGTAAATCAGAAAAGCGAATTCACGAGTAAAGCGCTTACCTCGGGACTTGGTTCAAACTCTGGGTGAGCAAACGGACTGTTTCTTTCGAGGAACTTGCGCAAATGATTCCATCGATCTGGCCAGTCCGTTGTAGTATCAGTACTGTCCATGTTACTTGAGATAGATCTGGTAAATAATTACTTCACAACATAAGTGCTTGCACAAAATCAATAACTTGGAGTAAACTGTAACATATAACTAATAAGAATATACACAAAATTATCTGAAGTTCTAAGGCACATTCTTGTCCAGATAAACAAATTTTATCACAGAGTAAAATCTGCAGAAGTAAAAAATGATGTGACTTGTGTATAATGGTCACTCTGGAAGAAAATGGCAATAAAACGCCGGCCTAATAATAAACAATATGGACACATCAACACTCCAGAAATAATTTAACACTGCCTTCCCAGCCAAATCATCAAATGACATAATAAATAGCAATTAGTAAGAAATATTGAGACACTTATTGCAATGCAATAATTAATTTCGTATTGAACACTACGTTGCAATTTAAACCTGAAGGGCAATTATTTACATTATCGGTCTGCACAGCACACAATGCTTAAATACGACAGTACCGGCTCCTCCTTGTCAACATACGATTGATAGTGCATTATTATTTATGAACCAAAATAGCAGCAATTATAAGGGGGGTCAGCCCGGAGACCCTACAAGCGATGAAAATACACAAAAGCCCGATTTCCAGAAAACAGCTTTATACAATGGTTCCGTTAGTGTTTTGATAACGCAGTTTAATGCATGAAAAAATTATTCGGGAATTCTGATCGCACTTAGAAAATCGATTACGGAGAACTGGCCGATGAACGTTTCGGGGATTCCGGTTTCGGAAATTCCGGCTTCATATCACCTCAACTATTATATATAAGCACTACTGTAACTCTTACGATCTGATAACGAAACCACAGTAATCTTTTAAAGAATGCGTAATACATTATGTCTCTGTTTAAAAGTGAAGACCACGCAAGAATTAAAAATTATTAACTCACTAAATTGGCAAAGTTATCATATAATAACCTTCAAATAAAAAATTTATGCGGCTAATTTTTCAACCAAAGACCAAAATCCTCGTTATTTTGATATTATGCAGAGGATGCTAAGCTCGAGTTTTAGAGATACCTTTAAACTGTGTTAAAATTGTTGCTTCCTTAGCAACAGATGTCGTCCGCTTTATTTTACATCAGATATTACGCTCAAAGCCTCAAACTTTTCCTCCGAAATCAAAGTTCGGAGCAATATTGTGATTTTACGGCTGTATATTATGCTACATTATGCTCAACTGATTTTTCAATGAAAAAGCAATTTTTTATCAGCAATGCCGTTGATGTATCACATGGGCTTATGCACTGACTCACTCGCCAATTTTCATACATAATAATGATGAAGATTTGTCAGATAACTAAACCGAGATACTTTCCTTTTCATCAACTCGACCTGTGCTAACATAATGGCTCTGGTTGGTCTTATATTTGTAAATAAGATACTTGCCTATAATGGCCTATTCGCAGTGTAGGGCGTGTAAGCTCTAAGGACCAGTCAAAGCTTTTTCATTGCCCTGAATACTGCAGAGACACAGATTTCATTTCCTTCCTCATGTATGAAGTTGCGCTATGTAAATTATATTTTCTCAAATAAACAAAACTATTATTGCAGGTTGTGGAGAGGTCACCATACCTGATCTTAGACGTTTTCATTGCTAGAATGAACATAAAACTATTGCGGACTTTACTGATTATAGCTTTGATCTTATGAAAATACCCCACCACTCATCCTAGTCGCATCCTACTATTCTGCTCGACCTAAAAATGACACCCGCTTTAGTAGCTAATCTGCCTGTCCTCGGCAACAGAATTTCTACCTACATCTGTACAGCCCCTCGAGCTCACCATTGGTGCCTAACGTAACAAGTCTCCAATTGTACATTCTGGCCAGGTCTGCAAACTTAAAAACGCGACCACCTAAGATTCTGAAATTGACAATAACAGCAGAGTCAAGATCACCACAATGACGACAGATGCGATTCTACATCTCAAGGCCGTTTTTAAGGAATTTTTAGAACTGCACAACTCCTTTTCCTTCCCATCCTTCATGGTAAATTACTTCCAATCAGAGGACAATGACCATTTTTGGCTAGTTTTAACTGTAAGGAAGTGCTTCTACAACTGCACAAATTCATTTAGAACTGCACATTTGTGTACAACTGCACATTAAAAAAGCCCTGCTACATCTCCCAAATAAGTTACTTACAAAAGATGTAAGAAGTTAAGAACTTTCCAACTTTGTCTTAATAGGTTTACTTTATTATGTGGTGTTCGGATCATTAACTTGGACCATAAGAAAAGAATATCTATGGAGGCTTTTGAAATGTGGATATGGCAAAGGATGGGAAAGATAGATATTTAACAATCTTATCCAATTAATGATTAGTGGCATAACAATAAAATAAGTTCTAAAGAAATTTGGCAATTATTCATGTTGGAACTTTAAAATGAATAACAGATATCCTTTCCACATACACTGTAAAGCACATGTAGTTTGTACCCAGGGCACCGTCAAGTAATTTTTAGAACTGCACAATCCCTTCTCTCACCGCATGTTTAAAAAGTCCTTGCATTTAACTCCCAAGTAGTAACAGGGTGGACACAGGAATTTTTGAAGGTGGGGGTCAAAATTTTCAGTGATCTTTACCAGAAAAATCTGATGACCTTTTTTTAGTCATCAGTCATCTGGCCAACATAATCTCTGCAGGCAATCAAATAATATACTATCTATAAAACTCTTGATGAAACCAAATGGGGGGCCACGTCCCATGCACTTATGAAATAGGGGGGGAGGGCATTGTTCCCCCTTGGATCCACCTCTGAATACAAATGCATTGGAAAGACACAGAATTGCAGAAAATATCACAGTACTGCACATTATGTTGCAGCAGATCATAGTCCTTAAGAAAAGGAAAATTGTTTTGCATGTAAACTACTGTAGTCTTCAAAAGGAAATTAGCACTCTACGCTATTGACACAGATAATCCATGGAGTTCCAGAGCTTTTGTATGCAGAGTACATCAACTCTTGTTCACATGACATTGTTTTGAACATAGAACTTGGTTGGCAGAAATTGACTGATCAACTGTCAAGAGTCCGATTAAAAATGGACGGCTCCACTGTCAAGAGCCATAATGGTAATATTCTAGGTAATTAAAATTCTTTTGAACATATGGATCATTTAAATTGCTAAGCAATTGTCAAAGACAATTTGACTTCCTAAGAAGAAATCACCTCAGAACTACCCATGCACGCAGTAAACATAGCAGCAAAAATAGTCATCAACAACCTAACAGATTGAAATGAAAACAGCAAATTCCACACACATATATACATGTACACATGTTTCAAATGCAACAGAGTGAAACAAATCTTTCTCTGGTTGAAAACACTTTATTTCTGAATTTTGCATTGAACCCTGTGCAAAAAACACAGATTTATCAAACTAGTCAGGTCTGCAAACACCGTTTATGCCTTTTCACCGCCAGCGACTTCTCCTCCCGCCTCCTTAGCCTTCTTCGCTCTTTTGCCCGCAAGACGCTTGTGCGCACGGGCCTGGCGCAATCGGTCGAAGACCTTCACCTTCCTTTCTTCGTCGGTGATAGCACGCGCCTTCTCAGGCTTCACCCAAGCGGTTCTCGGCAGCAGCTTGCCCTTCAGCTGGGTCGCCAGCTTCATTTCTTCTTCCTATAAAAAAAATCCCCAGAAAAATCATTCAACATAATCTTAAAACCAATATAAACATTTTATGTGTGTTAGCAAGTCTGTTCTTCGTAACACAAAGTTTTCTTTTCTGATTAATTGATTACCGTTCAATCGGCATTTTCGAGTGTCTCATGTTCGAGCAAAATCGAAATGGTATGTACAATGTAAAATTACTATTGAAGTCAAACTACTCATTGTCATCTGCCAAACTAAGTTAATATAAAGAAACTGCTGGCAGTAAATAAAAAAATATATTTGATCTTTTATGAAAACTAAAAATTTTCAGATGATGTCTAGGATTCGCTGTGGGTGTAGATAATTGTATATTGTACTTATTTGTATTATACTTAAGATTATGCACAAACGTCACAAGTTCTCTTGGAGGCCGACAATAGAACGCAAGAATTTTTAAATTCTTATTCTGAGTATTCTTTTCTTTGAATATGTACATGCTTAATAATGTCATCTGCAACTAAGAATTAAAGGTGATACTTACTTGTATTTGCATACTTATAAAGTACCTCTAACAGTGGCAACTATTCACGTGCCCATCCCCTAACAACAGCAAATGTGGCAAATGCCACAGCCCACAACTTACGAGTGGAGTGTTTGAAACTCACCGTGGCATCACCCTTGTTTGGCTTGCTCAACTTCTTCGGGAAGAGGATCAACTTGTTGCGATATTCCTTCAGGCGTTGGACATTCAACTGGAGGGACTCCACGGACTTGTTCCTACGACGGACATCAACAGAGATCCCAATCGTGCGAGCCTCCTTCTTGTTGATGCCTGCTGCCTGCAGACAAACAGAACAGACATAAGCTACAATGGCCTTCAGACAAAAGATCAGAAGCGCACAAAACAAAGCACAAAATAAATGTTTACATTACTTTAATTCATGAATTAATGGATACTTGAAACTGCTTGTGTCAAGAGGAACCTTAATAATAATAATAATATCTTTTCTTTAATTAAACGCCTGCAAGACACACTGCGCTTTACATTTACAGGTTATGCAGTAATCTTAATCAAACTTAACTACCAACTGAACAGACAGCTTTGTAATTACACGGCGCCAATGGCAGCCTACAAAGCAAATCCGCCCAACGGGGGCTCGAACCTGCAACCTCTCGCACTCTTGGCCAGCGTGTTAACCACTACTCTACCGGGCCCCCCCAAGCAGTTCTGTAAAGGAAAGGAAGTTAGCATATTACGAAGAAGTTATAAAAAAAGAAGGGAGTTGTTTGGAGCAATCCAGAGAAAATTCCTGTCTCTCTTACTCCTTCCGTCTTCTCAAAATCTGCTTCCTGTTGTGGAGCCATGCGCTTTGGGAACACTTCTGAATGGCTCACCCTACTAGCTCTAGGCGTTTTACAAGTCCTTAAATACAATACAATAATTCAAGGAACAACATGAGTAATATTCAAACCAAAAAACATCAGAATGTGGACTGAACGTTCTGCTATCATCACGTGCCCAAAAATTTTGGCCTGACTTTATTCTGTTCTTTACTGTATGCTGCAATTGGTTGTGGTCTGCGAACAGGATCGTTGAATAAACGAAAATCATCATTAACTCTAGTACAAGTTGAGACATAGGCTTACAAATACACAAAGTTGAGCGGCTTGGGTCTAAGTTTGCCTACATGTAATTCGGAGTGCAATTAAAGTAAAACATTCTGGCATGTTCACATATGTTTCAGGCGACCCAACAAGCCCATCAAATTTCATGTAAAGCGCAGTCGGATGTCAATATTGTATGTAAATTTGGTAAACAAGTACATAGACTCGGACGTCGATTTGCAGTGACTAAACAAATATGGCCGCTGGAAATTGAGGTAGAATAGAGCACTTCGGCCTACAGCCTAATATTTCCGTAGAAGTGAGTGAGTGGGTCCATGATAAATGCATTTGACTAGAAAATATTACTTTGTAATAGAGACAACAAACATCTAATAACAACACTAGCCTGACCCCTGAACTAATAAACTTACGCAATACATCATACAGTGACTGCATATGAACTAACTATGTTTATGGACATTAACTCACTCATATATTTACTTTCACGGAAATATCTCAGGATTACGCAGCTCTCAATTCTGCTATATCTGGGACGGACATATTTCTTCACTCACTTCATATCGGCGACAAAGCCAATGTACTCGTTTACCTTAAATTTTTTTGATATGGCATTTAATCACCCAATAATAACAAAAAAGACAAGTGCATTTTGACTCTTATAGTCCCACATATCTAACCAAAAAGCATGGACTTTATAATTTAAAACCATTGAAAACAAACAGAAAAGTGCTTAATCTATCTCATCGTTAAAAGGTTTTATCGTATAAATTACCTTCAGTTCGTCGAGACTGAAGCCTCTTCCTTCACGCAGACGAGTGTTGTATTTGAAAGTCTGGCATCGTACTTGCGGTCTCAGACTTCCTGCAGCGGGCCGAGGAGCGATGGCAAGGGCCTTCTTGCGTCGGGCGACCCTTCGGCGCTCCTTGCGGGCTGGCTGGTTGAACCATGTCTTCACATGCGTCTGCCAATCCTTGTGGAAATGGCCATTTGGAATTGCATTGTTTCCCTTGCCCATCTTTTAATTCTACAACAATAGTCAGACATGAATATATGTTCCTCTTAGCATTCCAACAAATAGGCTGCAGTTTTAAATTTCAAAAACTAGTTCATTAGAGTTGGCAGGTTAGTGAAGTTTCTACTTAGCAAATTCTGTGTCAATATCTTCTTCATTTTATAATATTGAACAAACAACACAAAATGGACACAAATACAACCAATAAAAGCAACTGTACTACAGTAAGCGGCGAAAACAGAATGTCCAATAGTTGGTTTATACAATGTTACAGGACAAATCAATTTGGTAAGAGAGCCGAACATGTGTTTGAATAATACATAAACATTAACTCGAATGCCTCAAAGTGCGTTTCCTTAAAGGGTGTTATTTGGCATAAAATAAACGAAGTCACTTGCAGCAAAATGCGATACAATGAGAACTACGATTTTACTCTGGAGCAACACGGGATGTGGCTAATTTTTTGGTGCATCGTGGCCAGATGACCACCGTGGGATGAAGCAAGAAAATATCCGTTAATACATTAGTGCGCTTACTACAGCTTAGTCCAGAAATCTCGATAGATACACAAAGGATAAAATACAATCAAGGAATTTTTTAAACCTTCAAAATGAACACGATTGAATGGGATTGAAAAATTACAAAATGTACCTGTCCAATGCCGACAAATATACAGGGAAAAAGAACAAGAACTTTTCCGGAAACCATCACAACCTTTGGCTCTTGTTTAGCGTCTTTCCTATTATTTTGCGCTATTAAGGAAGTATCAATGTTAATAGCACGCAGACAAATGTTAAATAAAAATACTAATAATTTTCATTTATTCAAAATCCGCAACCGGTTACAGTTTGCAGTTGTGCAGTTATCTTAACTACTAACAGAACAGACAGCCTGCAATACATCGATGCTAATAGCAACCCACAAAGTGTCCTAAGACCGGGGGGTTGGAATTGAACTCGTAGGCCCACCATGGAGCCAATATGCCTAATCAGAAAACACTCTATAGGCTCTAGCTACTGTCTATATAATTCGTGTTTGGAGAACAAGCTGAGTTCACTTTGAGTGGAAGAGCGGCGAGCACAGCGTCTTTGCAACCAAGAGTAGAGTGGCAGAGAACGATCAAATAAGCAGGAATGACGCCTAGGAGGCACCCCCACGCCAAATAAAAGCAGAGACTCGACTTGCATGGCGCTACCAATTCCGAAACTTGTTACAGAATACTGTGGCGCATTACGTCACTCTCTGCAGATGCTAGGTGACGCTAGACAGATGAAGCTCGAGTGACGCAATTGAGAGTTGAATCATTCAGATGCGTCGTCTGCGTTGAATGTGAACCCGCGGAGAGCGAGAAGGAGGCTGGCGGTTCGAGTCAATTGTTCTGAGAAGGTGTGGCTTTCAATTAGCGCGAATTTTGTTTCAAATTTAGTGAGTTTTAAGCGTTGCATTGTTTCGGTGACTTAATTTAAAGTTCTGCTGAGGTTTCTTTGTTGTGTGGAGATTTGGTTAAGTCGAACGCGTAGTTTGACTCGTATATCAGCTGAGTGGTATGCCCGACACGAGGGTTTGGCCTTTAATTGAGGGAGGTGCGTTTGTCTGCGAAACTCGTCAGCAAGTCATAATGGACGTTACTGTCTAATAGAGAGTATTTGTGTAATGATAGGTGTCTTCAAGTCTATGCACGATACTGTGGCTTCTGTTCAGATAGTTTCAATTATCTTAAAAACGCACAAGGAAATATTCATTTCCCTCGTGTTGGAACTTCAACCTGCCAGCGTCGTGCTTCTCAGTTGTTATACCTAGGGTTGACTCGTCAGTGTTTTACAGGCGCCTTAAAACCTTCTTGTATCGTCGTGGTTGGACTGGAGCGCCTCCGAGTGGGTTTCTGGAAGGGCGCTATATATAAAAATATATATTCTCGAAATGAATGAATAAGACGACATTACTATTAGACTTGATAGTTCTAGTTCAGCGTCAAGTTGTCAGAATATAGAAGATGGTTTCAGTGTGTTTTTATGAAAAAGACAAGTTACAGGCTGGATAAACATGGTTGAAATACCAAATTTGATCCAGAATTATTTTTGAAGAAGTGGTAGTAGTGAGAATCTTGAACCTGAAGTATAAATAGTGTGCCAAATTTGGCTCTCCCAATTAATAATACTTGACAGATCCAACTATGTGCTTGTGTTAATGGTAATGGTAACGTTTAATAATATATTGGCCTCTCTCACACATGTATGTCAAATCTATTGGATGTAGTGCACAAAAACCTGGAAAGAGGTGCGTTAATTTCCAAATTTTGTACCTGTACATTAACCGTCATGTGACTGGAAGCTGTCCTTTTGGAGTGCGGCAGGTTTACTTCATGGTGATGAAACAAGTTTTCTCTAAAAGGCTAAATGAAGCCACGAGTTTGCTATTATTTAACTACATTGCATAATTTTGCAAACCATTTACAGTCACAAAATTTTAGAGACCATTTACACCAACCTACCGTTATAAGCCATTTGCACCAACCTATCATAAGCCATTTACACCAACCTATCCTCATAAGCCATTTACACCAACCTACCGTTATAAGCCATTTACTCCCACTTGCCTTCAAATTCATACACAATTTACGTTAACCTTGCCTTTAATACGTATAAAGAATAAAGTCCCATCACAGACTTAGTCAAGCAAAGCAGATTGATTTTAGGAGATAGTTTCAGAAATAGTAAGATAGGAAAAGTTTAATATAACCATGGTGATATCTGTTCAATGTCATTGCTACTAGCTACTACTTCTACTGTGTGTTTATTACGCAAACAATTTGTGAGGTGCTCTTGTAGCATTGTGACCATGTTGTGGCTTCGTATAAATTATTATCATTGGCAGCCATGACATGTGGCGATCTCTATGTTGTCTCTTATCTATGTTGTTGAGGACCGGCAAAGTATTGCTTTTAGTTATCAATGCATCTATTTTTGTTTTGGTCTAGATGACCACCATGCCGACCAAAGGCATTTGTTTGGTTGGGAAGACCGAAGACACCTCTTCGTCTCCCGACAGCGGCTTTAGATCTGACTCTCGCGAAGGTCATTACGTCACCAAGACTTCTTCACCGTCGACAGACGACGCGCAATGCAGTCTGTGCTGCGACAGATCCCGTGCCGTCTCTCAGTTTCCGACTTGTCTGCATTCGTTCTGTCAGTTGTGTCTCGAGCAGTTGTGCCAATCGCCGTTGCACAGCGGCTGTCCGAAATGCCAGTCCAACGTACAGCTGTCAAAGATCGGGCTTTCCTCGGAGGTTTCGGCCGCGAAAGAACCGGTTCCTATGGGCAGTCTCGATCTGACGTGCGCGCAGTGCAAGACGGGAAGTGTTGTTGCGAACTGCGTCCAGTGTATCCAGCTGCTGTGCATGAATTGTTCGACGTCTCACGATGCCAACCACGTCGTCATCAAGTTGGACGCAATCGGTTCTTCGGGGGTAGGCGTCGTTGTGCGGGAGAACGACGACGCAGAGAGGGTTTGCGTCGATAAGAAGTCGCTTGACACGTCGGGAGGTCTGGCACCGCCGCGGAAACCCTTCCGACTTCTCGATTTTTCGCTGTCGCTTCGGGACATCTTCCAGAACCGGAACGGCGGTAACAAGGACTTCTGTCAGGATCACGGCACGGAGGTGGCTAGGTACTACTGTCAGAACTGCAAGAAACCGATCTGTGGTCTTTGCTCGACGCAGGGAGGTTGCGTGGGTCACGAGTGTGTGATGCTGAGCGATGTTTTGAAGGAGCAGGACAGCTCGATGGGTTTCGCAATCGAGCAGAGCAAGGCGAAGAGCAACGACCTGCTGAGTTCCGTGAGTCACCTCGACTGCATCTCGTGTCAGCTGAAGGACCAGTTCGACGAGAGCATGTCAAACATCGAGAAGACGTTCGCCTTCTTCAGCCGCGTCCTCACCGAGCACAAGGACGAGATGATGCTCGAGTTGAAGAGCGTTCACACGTCGAAGCTGAACTTTCTGAGCAGCACGCGAACGGAGGTGATGGGCATCCTGGCCGACCTCAAGGAGGGCGAGATGCTGCTCAACACGTTGCAGCCGCTGCCGAGCGTCACGTCTCTGATTCCGCTGAAGCGCGACATCCTCGAGAGGGTCGACCGGCTGCTGGAGTACAAGCCCGAGGTCGACGGGTCGAGTGTGGCGTTCGTCTCCAACCACCCGGCCATCCAGACCGCCGTCCGCAACACCTTCGGCTACGTGCGACACAACCAGAAGAACGTGAAATCGGTCGCGAAGATCTTCGCCGGGTCCGAAGCTTCGACTCCCCCGTCCAGCTTCAAGGGCGGCGATGCGGCCCCGAATGCGTTCGTCGGCACTCTCCAGACCGGCCGGAAAAACACCTTCGAGTCCAGCAGCGTCTTCAACCAGAGTTTCCAGGGTGGTTCCGCCAGCGACGTCACGTTCTTCCAGCCGAAGACCCGACCGGCTTGTAGCAGCGTCGACGGCTACGGCCGTTCCATTGCGGCACAGTCGAGGATTCATTCGAAAACTCGCATGAACCATTCCACCAACCAGAACTTTGTCGTTCCGCAGAAACTCCCGGGTGCCACGTCGATCGGTAGTCGAATGCTGGACTATCTGTCAACGTCGGGCGCCTCGCTTCGCGGTTGGCCGATGGCGTTGAGTGTTGGAAGCGTTGACATTGACGACGACATGTCCAAGGTGATCGTCTCGACAGTCAGTCCGGCGCTTCTGACACGCACGAAAATGCAGTACCACTGCAAGTTCGGCGAGTACGGCAACGAGTCCGGGCAGTTCACCGAGCCGAGCGGCGTCGCCGTCAACCACCTCAACGAGCTTCTCGTCGCCGACGCCAACAACCACCGGATCCAGGTGTTCGACAGGAACGGCAACTTCAATTGCATCGTCGGGCAGGACGGAAAGGGCGAGGGCGACCTCGTCTACCCGAACCGGTTGGCAGTCAACATGCAGACGGGCGACGTCTACGTGACGGAACGGAGTCCCACCCACCAGGTCCAGGTCTACAACCAGAACGGCCGCTTCATCCGTCGATTCGGTGCGCACATTCTCCAGCACCCACGCGGCATCACCATCGACAAACTCGGCCGGATAATCGTCGTGGAGTGCAAGGTGATGCGCGTCGTCATCTTTAGCGCCGCCGGGACCGTCATCAACCGGTTCATCGTCGACAAGCGCGTCAACTTTCCCAACGGCGTCGCCGTCAACGACACCGAGGAGATCTTCATCAGCGACAACCGTCGACACGGCGTCGTCGTCTTCGACTACCAGGGTCGGTTTCTGCGCACCATCGGCGGCACCGGTCTCACCAACTACCCGATCGGGGTCGGCATTAACAGCGCCGGTGAAGTCGTGATCGCCGACAACCACAACAACTTTAACGTGACGGTCTTTCGGCAGGACGGTCAGCTGGTGAGGGCGATGGAGAGTCGGGTGAAGCACGCTCAGTGCTTCGACATTGCGCTCCTGAGCAGCACGTCGATTGTGATGTCGAGCAAGGACTTTCGAGTGTACGTCTACCACTATGTCATGCCTCCGGGATTCCAAGAAGCGGCCGCCGGCAACCCGTACTTATGATTCCGATATTCCGATACACACGAGTTCAGCATTTGTTATTATTTTTATGCATTTTTTACTTTAATTTGTTCTGTAGTTGTTCTGATTAAGGTTCTGCCGTGTTTGGCTTAGTCGTGGACCGTCTTTCTTGAGCCGGAAAATTCGTT
Source organism: Lumbricus terrestris (assembly GCA_949752735.1). Taxonomy (NCBI): domain Eukaryota; kingdom Metazoa; phylum Annelida; class Clitellata; order Crassiclitellata; family Lumbricidae; genus Lumbricus; species Lumbricus terrestris. The sequence continues at coordinate 8,681,125 of OX457045.1, read as the reverse complement.
GATTCTTGAAAAAAATGGTTGACGTTGATTTGTATGTTTGGTTGCCATTGAGGGCTGGGCTTCATTTGTGAGATTTTATCATTGAAGTATTAGTGCGAATAATCATTTAAAAAAGTGCATTTTTCTAAATTGAATGCTGACTTGATGTAAGAGTTGACTCGAGAGTTTTTGAGTAAAAAAATAAGAGTTTAGAAGTTAAAATGTTGCCAAATCTGTAAGCATAAGCCTTTATTGTTGTAAAATTTTGTATCTTTTCGTGGTAGCTAGATGGTCGAGGAACTTTGGAATTTTTTCCTGCAGCTTTGTCTTTGCTATTGCATTGTTTTCTTCTACTGCAGTTGTTTGTTTTACACTGTTTTTTATAATTCATATTTAACATGCACGTTTCTCTAGTGTTTGTTTGTTTGCCAATGATGTTGTATTGCTTTTGAATACGTGGTCAAGCGAACTGTTAAAAATGTATCCAATGCGATTTGTAACTGACTTTTGCAGATCAGTTTTTTGTAATCTGTTTTTGCCGTCGAAATGGCCGCGTTTTTGTTCCGTTTTTATGAGGCATTCTCCTCGAGTTAAATGCACGAAATTGTGACGCACTGGTGTTTGTTGCTTGGAATTTCTTAATCGAATTATGTAAGTGAAACGGTGCACATGTTTTTTTTATATTGTTTTTCTTGTTTACGTTGCCAATGATGTGGCTTTTGACACATATTTTGTCTTGTTGACTTTTCCATCGTCTGCTTTTAAAACATATAATTTGTCAGATGGACTTTGGTAATGATCTACTTTCATGACCCAGTTTCTTTCATGCATATACTTGACCTATTTAGTTGGCTTGTGATTCGTTATCTAATTGAATTTGTAATTACGTGACGGCGTCGAATTAAGTTTGTGGCATATCTATTTTGATTCGTTTAGTTATTTTGTCAATCAGTCCATTTTAATAGTCTTATTTGTCCCTCACCTGAAGCTTATTTTCATTTTGTGGTTTTATTGAATATATTTATGTACTGCATTGTTGTGTTTTTGAATTTATTATGGCATCACTTGACACGTTAGTTAATACTTGTGCACAGCCAATCAAAAATAGTTTGCAGATCTGAATTTTGTTGGACTTGTCTGAAATTAGAAATACGTGTATATAAAATTACCTGAAGCGAAAGGCAATCACTTGCAAAATATCGAAAGTAACTGTGCCTGACAATTGTTAAACATGTTTAACCTGAAGATCCTGAAACTACTTTGTGTTAAACAATTGTTAGACAAGTTGTTGGTATTGTTTGAAACTGTGAATAAAGCACTTGGTAAAAATACTAGTTTTGATAAATATACCAGGCATTTCTAAACTAAGCTGTATGCTAAAAACAGATAGGCCCCCTGTAACTCCGCGCATAAAAGAAAATGCTAATATTTAAGTGTCCCGCAAGTTGGGATTTGGTAATTTGATGCAATAAATTAATTATGGTTTTAATAGCAACTATGCATTCAACCTGCATTACATATCATACAACCTTGGCTGATTTCCACTTTTGGTTCTGCCATTGCTAACAGCTGTCTGGTTTTCTCACTGTTGTCTATAAGGGTGACCTATTGTTGTGCAACTTGCTCTTTGTGCTTGATACTTGCAGTGTTCTGCCAGATTTTGATATATATATTGCACAACAATTTGTTTCTAGTAGCTATGCAATTGTACTAGAACTTTGCTTTTGTGAAACTTAACACACTGATTTCTACCTGGGGTATGTGACATAAAATACTAGCGTTTTTCATAATTGTTTGCATTTATCTTTGAAAAGCCAATTTCTGATTAATAGTTTGTTAATAATTAATTGCTGTTTCCAAAATCTTTTTCGTGATTTGAAGTTAAAATTGGTGTTTGAGAAATTCTTTGTTTTATTGGTTATTTAGTATTGTTGATTCCAAATTCTGTTTTGCAGTTCAAATTGATTCCAAATTGTTCGTACTAAATTCTGTTCTTTTATGAGCTTGTTGTACTGTGCTATTTCTGGGCTATAAATTTAATAAAATGTGACATCATGCAAATTCTTGGTAGCTTTGTTCTGTGATGACCAGTGTGTTTAATATTAACACTGCTCGTGCATACTTTTCACCACATATTTGACTCTTTGCCCGTCATTATTCAAAAGTTATGTAATTGTGCCCTCTATAATTCATCTACGGTGTTTCTAAGACACTAATTGAAAATATGAATTCCTTTATGGACACTCTGCTGGAGCACTGTCTGTTTTAAGGCATTTAAAAAGACCTATTAAAATTCGTAGTTGGCAGTGTGATTTACCTAATTATAGACAATTAAATGTGCTGTGCGCCTGCGTACGGTTGGATGTAAATCTAGTCTTCATTGTTCAATCAATTATTACCTCTGAATGTTTCTTAAAATCATGTCTTTTGTATGTTAATTGATTTTATCATCGGTTGCCATTGGTTACTTGTTGTGTTCACACGTTGCAGAAAAAACGCATCCAACCTCTGTTGTGTGTTCGTCTTGGCTTTTAAAATGCTCACCTTGGCCTCGGAATGCTTGACGTTTTGAAATGCTATCTTGCTGACCTGTGTTTCAATCTTCACTTCCTGTGTTGTTGCAGTAAATGTTTTTACATTCTGAACATAATATGGCCTTGACCCGGATTAGTTCTAAGTTTTTTCCCAGTCCTATTCTGTGTGTTTCATATTAATCTACCAATTGATGCAGAATTCTTTTAGAACCAATTTAGGATTCCATGTAGTGATTATTGACAAATAATGAGTGCATTTCTAAGGACTGGATGTCTTTATGGCTGAAATACGTAGTGTCCTGTGCTTGATGATTTGGCCGATGTGTTTCTGTTGAAACCGTGGGCGAAGGCCAGGGTTTCGTGAGGAGTTGCAATGAAAGTCCGCTCTTTTAATATCTGAGGAATTCAGGCAAGGTGATGGAATTAACACAGAGAAGCATTGTAGATTCGGTTTGAATTTGGTGTGCAATCAGCTGTGGATAGTATGCTGCTGCCACATAAGTTTGTTTATTCATTATCTAGTGACAAACAAGCGTCTAATTGAGGTTGAGAGCCTGTCACAGCAGAAATGTGCTTCCAGATAACTAGCTTCTAATCAAATCAATTTTATTTCTTGTAACCAACATCACAATTCTGGCCGAATACATAGTTACTTTTTTTAGGGATTCCGATGGGAGACTGCTAAGATGAAGAGTCGTGATGATAGGCCATGTTAGTACTAATAATATTGTGAATAGAAAGTCGCAAAAAACGCATGACAATCTGGTCAGATAGGTACAGGAAAACTGTTATAAACCGGAATTGGCTTAATCAACCAAATAGTATTGCCATAAATAAGATGGCCAATGAAGTGATTTGTGGACTTGGAAAACCTAATGCAGCAGTTTATTCTTAGATGTGTTGATTAGTCAATTGGAGACAGTGGCGTAGGCAAAAATTTATGGGGGGGGGGTTGAATTTTTTGGTCTGGCCAGATGCCCTTTGAGACACCAACCCAACAGTATTGCAGTAAATAAAAAGGGAATAAAGTAACAAAGGGAATAAAGTAATAAAAACAATTGTTACTACAAGCAATTGTTTTTCTTATTTAAGTGGATAAATAACCTTTAAAAAACTTTTTCCTAGGCCAATGGAGGTATAACCCCCGAAACCCCACTTGTCTACGCCAGTGATTGAAGAAGTAATTGCTAGGGCTATGCTGTTCCAAACGTTATAGGCCCTTACAGAATAACGCTAATAATAAATTGCTGACTTGCAATCTTATCAAGATTGGCTGTGAAAGTACAGTCGACGTGGAAGGTCAGGTTCGTGCTCGTCTGCCGAAGCTATGAAAAACACTTCTGCCAGTACTTTATGCCCATAGCCACTTTCCGAGACTATCAGAGCTTTTAAAAAAGACTTTTTAGAAACGCACAACCTCTTCTTTTCCAGCCTATTCTCCACGTAAAATATTTCCAATCGGATGACAATGCCATTCATGTACTCTTTTTAACCGCACAGAAGTGCTTATACAATTGCACAATCCGTTTAGAACTGCACATTTTGTCAAGAACTGCACGCTAAAAAGCCTATAACTTAACGCCATATAAGATATAACGTCTTGACAATTATTATTTGCTGAAGTAACAAAACGTGACGGACGGCGCCAGCTCATGACTGCCCCAACTTTATTTGATTATTATTGCTGAACTTTATTATTACTTCTGTGTATTATTTTACATCTCTGACCTGTAACTTGGTGCGTTATGTCACCCTGATTGTGTTACTTTGAAATAAAACGAATATTATACTACTATTGCCAAAAAGTGAACGCTATATAATGACGATGGGATGGCGTTGGGTATCAATTGGCTCGCATGATATTTTGTCAACTCCAAAGATTGGTTTTTGAATTTGGCTCCATTTTCATGTAGAGGTGGAATCGTGAAAATCAGCCGCAAATTTATCTGAATCCTGAATGATTGCCTGAGTTGCTGTATAAACTCTTTGGATATACTCGACTAAATATCTTCGACCTGCGCTAGTGTGCGCATTGTTGTTGCGTGGCGAGTCGTGACGCGGCCTACGAAGGCGATGAAGTTATGCAGCGTTTTAGCGTGACTGTTGTGATTGACTGATGCACCTGAGAAAGTGCTTCAAGATTGTTTATACACTACGTATTAAACTGGATGTTGAGGCGACTTTAATAATCTGACAGTTATTGGGAAGAAGATAACTTTTGAGCTCGTCGAATACGTCTTCATATTAGGTGCGGATTTACGGTAGAGCGTTTTAGGCGAGCGATCAAGTCGTGTTGCTGCTTTGGGATATATTTATATATTTATCAGTAAATGGAGTTTGTGATGCATGACGCGAGCAAATCATTGGAAATGGTCAAATAATTGATAGGATTTACAACTGTGGATACAAACTAAACTAATCGAGAGACGACAACATGGCGAGCGATAAGGGAAAACGACCGACAATCAGTTTGGTAAGTATTAAAATTATTCTTGAAACTTCGACAGAAACTGTTCGTTTTGCAAAGTTAGATGCTATGAAAATCTTTCCTTTTAATGTTGTCATCAAAATTGGACAGTGTGTGTGTGATGTAGCAGTCTAATTGTGATATGACTTAAAACTGTCCTATTTTGCTGTGGTTGGGCCGGGAGTACTTCTGAGTAGTCTACCCTGAAGAGGCGCTTTATTAAAAAAACTTCCTAAATAATAATAGCTATGATTCAGTGCCCAGAGTCTGGCCTTTATTGCTACTCATTTCCAATAATATATCATGCATTTAAGAGATATAAGAGACTTTGGATCGACAGGATTAGTAATGTTATTATGTTAAAAGGATGTCAAACCAGGGGCATTCCATGCCAAATCAACACATTTGAAGAAAAAAATGAACATCATCATTTCCAATTTGGTTGAAATTTGGTATGGTGATAAGTCACCGTGAAAAACTTTCAAAACCAGAATTTTAGATTTTTAGGTCAACCGGTGTCCGAGATATGGGTCAGTGAACTTGACCGAAATTGACCGATTTCTGCTGACCGGCCGATGTTCAAACTGCTGTATCTCAGCTTCTACTGCACCTAGAGACACAATTAAGATATCAAATTGAAGGTATTAAATAGTTCTATCTGGGTAAAGCATTCACAGGCATTCATATTTAGTGACAAAAAATTTCTGAGCAACTGTAACCTAGTGATACTGACCTAGGTCAGTTTGTAAAATCAGAATATTATCAAATAATTCCCATGCAAAGCTTTCATTGTTCCTAACAATTGGTGAAAATTTCAGAGTGGGCGCTCTTATAGTCTATTTACAGTGATTTTTTAAAGGTACAGTCATTGTTGTAATTCGCGACCGGCGATATGACATGACTATTTAACTGCTGAATCCCAGCTGTTAACACCAATGCATTTTTACACATTTCTTGTTCCAAGTTCTAGGTTTATCTTTCACAGCATGGAGTAAAAGAATTAGGCTTATTTGCATGCTCACTGGTTCTTATTTACACATGTAAAGGAATTGTTTAGGTCCTCAATTTCATAGTCTTTCCTGCTGTCTTAAATTAAAGTGATAATATTATAACATCGGTTGCAATTTTAAACAGCCTTTTGTGTTGTTATAAGTGGAGTTGTGATAAAATACCTCAAATAGACATACTGCTCTAATAGAATCTTAAAATAAGTCTCCAAGTATATATGACATATTAGTCTTACAGATCATGTTGTGATTCATTCAAATATCATAAACAGCAATTAAAGGTGACTGGATTACAAGCTACCACATCAGCTACAATACAGCTGCATCTTTCTATAAAGGTTGTGGATAAGCTGTGTGCTCCATGTAGCAAAGATATTTCAATTGTTTAACAAGCCCAGGAGAAACATAATAACTCATCATTAGAAGGAGACCCATGACCACTGATTTGGTTAATGATGTCTCCAACTGATGCACTGTCTATAGATACTAAATTCATCCCTGTCGGGACTCGGTGAGTCCCCTGTTGCGAAAAGAAAACTATATGCCAAGTACTATGCAAAGAGAAAAAGCTTTTGATTATACACCAATCTGTTAAGAAGTAACTAACTATGATAAGAGGAAGTGATGTTGATAGTGATAAATCAAAAACCGAGCAAGAGACAGAACAGGAAATTATCTGTCAACTGAAAGAAAAGTTCAACATGTGCACATTAATAGCAAGTGGACAACTAGAATGCATCAGGAAAAAATAACTCTAATTTTATGTGACATAAATTTGTTGCATTTGGATACTATAATATTCTCTCTTTAGATTCAATAAATTGATATGCTGCAGATTTGTGGATGTGGCAGGGATATCAAAGATCTATTTGGCAAGGTACAATAGTCGCGAATCTTGACCATGATGGTACCTTTAAAAAATCACTGTAAATAAGCTATAAGAGCGCCCACTCTGAAATTTTCACCAATTGTTAGGAACAATGAAGGCTTTGCATGGGAATTATTTGATAATATTCTGATTTTACAAACTGACCTAGGTCAGTATCACTAGGTTACAGTTGCTCAGAAATTTTTTGTCACTAAATATGAATGCCTGTGAATGCTTTACCCAGATAGAACTATTTAATACCTTCAATTTGATATCTTAATTGTGTCTCTAGGTGCAGTAGAAGCTGAGATACAGCAGTTTGAACATCGGCCGGTCAGCAGAAATCGGTCAATTTCGGTCAAGTTCACTGACCCATATCTCGGACACCGGTTGACCCAAAAATCTAAAATTCGGGTTTTGAAAGTTTTTCATAGTGGCTTTTCACCATACCAAATTTCAACAAAATCGGAGATGGTGATGTTTGATGACTGTGTTGATTTGGTGTGGAATGCCCCACCAGTTTAATGTTGACAACGCCCATAGGCCCCATATATTGTCTCAGTTCTTTGTATATCATGCATTCTATGGACTTAAGTAAATCACCCTTCAGGAAAGCTACTCAGGAGCACTCCCAGCTCTGACACACCAAAATAAAAAGACTTGAGAGATTTGTGAAACAAAGTTTCATTGGTCAGATGTGGTAAATGGAGCTTTGACGGTTAATCTATGATGTCATAATGGGGCTTCAGCTGTCGCTGATTTGTTATCTGTTTTGGTAATTCGTTTTATTTGCTCAAGTATACAATCCCTGAGGCGTGGCAACTACAACTTCCTCTTCTGCAACAGTTTACATATCACTTGTGTTTTGATTAATGCATTAATTATGATGGGGTTATATAGGAATCTCTAGGTTATAATATTATGAGATTTGTAGCAAAACGGTTTGACGCATGCATGTCGCCTGGTCAGTTAATTGTGTCAATACTAAACCTGGTGAATACTTACCATTAAGTACTCTGTATATGTAAGTGCTGCGTACACAGTACAGGGTTTGGTAATTGCTCTGATTGTTTTCCTGAATATGATTTGGTGACTTTCTGAATATGTTTAAATACCTTCCTGAAATTCACTGAATGTCTTCAAGAATATAATCATTTCTTTTCCTCAGTATGGTTTGAATGTCTTCTAGAATTTATGATTTGCACTCCGGAGTAAGTTTCTTTAATGGGTGCTATATGAGTCTATCGAATGAACGAATGAATGAATTAGTCAGTGAGTCAGTCAGTGAATGAATGAACAAGTGTCTTTATGAGCTCTGTCTTTGCTAATTACAGTTGGATAAGATCAGCACGCTTCGAGGAAAGGAGAAGACAAAGTCGAGAGGTGAGCGCACGACTCTGAGAGGCGCTCGGAGTTTCGAAGATGCTGCTACGGAGGCAAGGCAATTCCAACAGTTCCAGCAAAACATCAGCAGACTGTCAGACGTTGAACTCAACTTGAAGTTCGAACAGATGCTGGTAAAGACTGTACTTTTTAATACTCTACCCGATCTCTGCACTGCCCTGTTATGCCCTACGATATGATACACTGCCCTACATGACCTCACTGCAATGTGTCTGACATGAGCCTGCCATAAGCCTGATCTTACTTCCTTCATTGCCCTACACTACCCTGTAGTGCCATTCCCTGACCTGTCATGCTCTGTCCTCATGTATCCTTTCAACCCAACTTCCAGTGCATCTACCTAAATTTTACCCTATGTGAATGAACTAGAGCTGTTTTAACACTGTGAACTACTTTATCCAGCGTCCCATTAATTACCTTATCCAGTGCTACTAAGCTACACTACATTTCCCTACTCTACCCTGTCCTAGCCCAATGTTTATCTATTCTTAACCTACCCTATACTATATCATTGTCTAATTGACCATATACCTTTTGTAATCAAAATCTCTCCTAATTAGTTTTGGACATTAGTTTCAGTTTGGAAGCTGATGTAAGACTTCCATGTACATGACTCTATTGAAGACAATGTTATTCTAATGTTGCCTTGGAGTGACTCCAAAACGAATTGCCTGAAAGGGTCATGTACAGCTCTCCCATATCTGAATGATTTGTTGCCAAGTTGAACTATTTGCATAGGTACGTGATGAGTACATGACAACTTGCGCAATATCAGTCAGCATATTTGTGAACATTTGTCACGACGCATGTCACGACGCATGTCACAAATATGTCACAAATGTGCCAATGTCCAGCGACATTTACTGTAAACACATTCATACAGTTATAGCCCTTGAGGCATGTCTTTCTGACTAATACTTCTGACCAAACTCTAGCCAATCACCAGCTCTGGGTAAAGGCCTACAGTCAAAATATTAATTTTAAAAATTGCTGAACATAATATTCTTGTTGCGTAAGTGATAGGCCTCACTTGTCACACGATACAATGGATTTAAGATATTAAAGTACTGTTGTCTGTACTGCTTGAGGCTGTATAAATGTTTTTGCTTGAGCTCGTAACACAATAGTTCTTATATAAAATACAATATGATATTGTGTACAGTACAGTGCAATTATTGTGCCTTGAATCACTCTTTTTTCTTCAGCCGTGGCTGCTGGACTGGGAGCGCTCCTGAGTTGGTTTCTCGATGGGGCTCTGTATACATTGATAGAGTGAATAGTGAGAGTTGACCTGAATCCACTGAACTTTGGGTTGGCCTCTGCCTTTAGAAGATCCCAAAAAAGACATAATTGGCTAAAGTAAATAAATATGGAAATGATATTGCTATGATGAAGAGCTCATTGAAAATGATGATGATGATGATGACGACGACGATGATGGCATTGATGATGATGTTGTTGATGATGATGACGATGATGGCATTGATGATGATGTTGTTGATGATGATGATGATGATGATGATGATGATGATGATGACGATGACGACGACGACGACGACGATGATGATGATGTGGTCAAGCCATCTGGTGTGTTGGGTGATATTGTAAATTTATTGTCAGGCCACACAGCAACTCATGTATAATGTTGTTGTCTGTTCTTTGATTGTCTTGTTGTCATGCGCACGCTTTGACCAAAATATCTTAGCTTTGAATCTCCGAATGCAACTTTTTACTTTGTAAACAGAATTATTCGTCAATAAAACTCAATATGTCGTCATAAATGTAATTAATTAAATGCTTTTCTTATGCAAACAAGACGTGAAATTTTCCGGAAACCAAATAATTATTATCGTGCAAAAAACCTATGGACGCAATTTATTGCACATTGAGTTTCTTGTTCTGTACAGAATAAAATGACAGTTTGGTTAAATTCATACGTGCTCTGCGTTTTGCAGTTGAAGCAATATGCGATTGATCCTAGATGAGTAATCAGTATGTGGCTTTGGCAGATATGCTGCGACCCACTGTAGTGAACTGTGATCAATGAGAAAGAGACACCTGGTGAGGAGGGGGAGGAGGAGGGGGTGAGGGTGGGTGGGTGGAGAGCATGGCACATGTGCTGTGCATGGATGACATTAACTGACTTGAAATGCAAAAAATATGAATCCGCTGCTGTCGTGGTATTGCATAGTCAATAGATTGACTGCAGTTAGTTGATCAGACAATATTATTATTATTATGCATATTGCTTGCATGTGTATGTATATATATATATATATATATATATATATACATATACATATGTAATTATATATACACCTACTCGTTCACACTTAAGTACCCTATCACGTTTATAATTGTGTGTGCATATTATATATATATATATATATATATATATATATATATATAATACACATGTCTTCGTATATATATATATATATATATATATAGTATAGTATATATATTTATGTACATTCATTCACATATTGCATAAACCATGTGTTCGCATATACACGTATATATAATCACATATATAAATCTCTGTAATGATAGTTAATGAATGAATAAAATTATATATGTATTATGCAGAATGCGATCTCGCATGCATACCCTCCTAAATGTTTGTTGCTTTACACGAGTTGCATAGTTTAGAAATATATTTCTAATAATTTTAATGGTTAATTGTGGTTGACAGGCCTATAGTGGACTGATGAGATTTTTTTATTGAAACATGAGTTGTGTGAGATGATGATGATCGTCATCAGTTTCAATGGATGCAACTGAATTTCATCATCAGCGCGTTCTGAAGCTAAAGCAAAGTACATATATATTGCCACCTGTGTGGATGTGACATCCACATTCGGGTAGCTGTGAGGAAATATACTAAATATTATATTCAGTGCTGTGGTCTGAAGATGATTTAAGAAGAACATCCTCTTGCGACAGTCATCAATCATAATTTTTATAGCGCCCCTTCAAGGTGCTACTCAGAGGCGCTCCCGGCCGAGATCAAGCGAAAAAACAGTCTTCAACAGTTTGTGAAATTGAGAAGAGCTTGGGAGGTGTCGCATAGTCAAGGGAAGTCCATTCCAGGTTGTTGGACCAACCACAGAGAAGGGACGGCTCTGCATTGTTGCAGAGCGAGTAAAAGGAACCATTAAGTCACCAAGTCATGTGTAGGAAGTGTTAGTGACTTCATTTCAGCATGTGAAGACGAGTGGCCAATCCTCTCCCTCGCCATCTTGTCTTCCCATAGACCGTGTGTGTGTGTGGCTAGTGTACTCATTGTAGCTGATTTGGATAGGAGTATACAGGTGGAACAGAACATTTAGAACCAGGTTTCTGCCCTGGAGGGATTTGAACCTCCCCAACCTCCCTTGACAGTCCAGCACACTTTGCCCTGCACTTTGGAGCATCCCTGTGTAGTCTGAACCCTAGCGGGCAAAGGACTTGTTATTGGTAGGAGCGAATGTGTGGATTAGTATATCAAGTATAATATACCCTACCTCCAATATTGTTATTGTGGTGGAATGTAGCCTTTAAATGGGGTAGGGGAGGAGTGAGCTCTTGATGGAAATAGTGATGATGGTTGTGTTGATGATGATATTGTCATGTTGATGATGATGACCATGGTGATGTTATTTACATTATGACTACTTCAAACAGCACAGCAGGTGAATGTGACAGTGTGAACTGTCACGGAGGCAGGCTGAAAATGTCTGGAATCCTGATCCATAGATTGATGAGATGTCCCGCCATGCTTTGCAGCCATTTTTGGAGCTTTATTAAGAAGAGTCCCTGATTGCGAATGACTAATGAACCAAATCGAACGAGATGTGGGCGGATTGCCAAGTTCTAGACCAAGGCTCACCTGTGGCAATTTCTAATTGGCTTTGTTTACTAAACAGTCTCTCCTTCTCTCTCACCGGTTTGATTGATGACACATCCAATAGCTGATTTAATAATGACCTAATTCTGTCCTGGGCCTCAATTGTTGTCCTCATCTATCTATCTATGTAATTTATATAGCGCCCCTTCAAGGAGTCTACTCAGAGGCGCTCCCGACCCAAGCCCGGTCAAAAAGAAAAGTCTTGAGTAATCTATAGAAAGAGCCAGACATGTTCCGAGGGTGGGAACGCAGGTTAGAGGGAAGGTCATTCCAAGCGGAAGGTCCAGTGACCGAGAATGCCCTGTTCTGCCTAGTGGCAGTGCGGGCGTAAGGAACCATAAAGTCACCTCTAGAGGCCGAGCGCAGAGATCGGCGACCCACAGCAGTTGAGGTCAAGGTGAAGAACTCACAGAGATAGGAAGGTGCTGTGCCCAAGACGCAGCGCCAAGCAAAAGAAGTGAGCCTGAAATAAATGCGTGACTGAACCGGAAGCCAGTGTAAGACATCACGAATATAGTCAGAAATGTGACCAAACTTAGGGACTCCACCCACCAAGCGTGCAGCCGCCCGCAGGACCCCCTCCAAACCACTTAAACGAACCTGAGGAAGGCCAAAGTAGAGAGAAGAACAGTAATCCAATCGATTGGCAATAAAGGCATGGACCAAGGTGGAAGCGGAAGAGGAAGACAGAGAGCGAGACACGACTCGCAGCTGACGCAAATGGTAGTAACAAGAGCGAGTCAAGGCCTTGAGATGATCAACAAAAGACAGCTCCGAGTCCAGGACGATACCCAGATTGCGCACAGATGTGGAAAAAACAAAGGTGGGGAATTCAGAGGCTAAAGACCCCAGATCAATCTTACTCAACTGTTGACGAGTTCCAAACCAGATATATTGGGTTTTAGAAGGGTTTAAGCGGAGTCGGTTGGATGACATCCAGGCAGTAAGGCAGTCAGTGGTATGTGACATAAGTCGGACGGCAGAGGCAGCTTGAGACGCTGAACAGTGAGTGTAGGACTGGACGTCATCAGCGTAAGAGTGACTCTTAAGGGAACAAGAGGCAAATAGGGCCTCTATGTCAGCCGTGAAGAGGAGGTAAAGAAGAGGCCCCAGGACGGAACCCTGGGGGAGCCCAAAAGGAGCAGGACACCAAGGAGACCGAGTTGAGTGGAAAATAGTTGAGGTGGTGCGCTCCGATAGATAGGAAGTGATCCATTCAAGCGGCAAATCTCTAATCCCAAAGGATAATGAAAGACGACTTAGGAGAAGATCATGGTCCACAGAGTCAAAAGCGGCGCTAACATCATATAAGGCCAGCAAAGTGACTTGGGACCTATCAATGGCGCCATATACATCCGAGAGGAGGTGGAGGAGGAGGGACTCAGTAGAGTAGCCCTTTCATAAGCCATGAAAGTTATCTTCTGACCATGTATGTCCGACACATATACCACGCTTGGCTCTCTCTCTCTCTCCCTCCTTCTTCTGTCTGTCTGTCTGTCCGTCCGCCTGTCTCTCTTTACTGTACACACACGCGCCCCCCCCACACAAACATAATATTATATGTGTATAACTGTATATGTAAGTATAATGCATTTACAACATATATTGCAGATCTATGACAACATGAATATAGTAGCCCTTTGTGCTCTCAGTATGTAGGTAGGATGGCCGGTGCAAATGTGAGTGCCCCATGTTTACCACTTTGTGCTAGATGGCAGAATGCATGTATAATGCTGGGAATGCACCTGTGTAAGAAATGGTATTTGTTTGTATGCTTGAAACTATTTTATCTATGTATTTATGACCTTATATGGATGATGTGTTATGAATCAGACGGCAGTGTGAAATGAATCGTGAGATTAGATTGTTATTATTATTACCGGTAATCGAGAGATTACGGTAGATTATTAATCAGGAGATTAGATTGTCAGAATTCATATGCAAATGATGAAGTGATGTTACGTTAGCCTAGACAGTTGCACAGTTGTTTGCCAAGTTGTTTCACTCCATTGCTCACATACAGTAAGTTAGTGCAAGTGAGTGCGACTGAGTGTGAGTGGATGTGAGAGTGTGAGGGAGTGAGTGGCTGCAAGTAAGTGGTTGCAAGTGAGTTAGTGAGAGTGAGTTAGTGAGTGCAATTGAGTGAGTGTTTGTGAGTGAGTTAATAGTGAGAGAGTGAGTGAATGAGTGAGCAAATGAGTGTGTGTGAGTGGGTGAATGAGAGTGAGTGAATGAGTTAATAAGATTGAGGGTGAGAGTGAGATAAAGACAGACTGTGTATGTGTGAGATTGAGATTGGGTGACAGAGCCATCATCCTATTAAATTCACGGATGCCTGCCATTGAAGCACCCACCCTCAAGCGTATTAAAGAGCTCCACAGGAGCAAGTTTTTTTAAGAGGTCGTTAGAAGTTACCTCAGTTGCAAATGAAATGCCCTGCGGCAGAAATGTATAATTATCATCATTATTATTATTATGATCATCGTCAATCAGTAAAAATGCGGATCCTAACCAGTTGGCAGTGATGGGTGCGAATATACGATCTGAAGTTTTTTTTTATCAGATGTAGTCCGTGTCTAACACTGTCATCATTATCATGATCACCATCGGATCCTATCACTATAGCCATCTGTGTTGTACTGTGTGGTACTGAAGGAGCAGATCCTGATGCAAGAAGGATGTGGCAAAATCTGTGTACAGTTACCGAAAGCACCTGTTTACCAGGAGCAGTTCTAATTGTAGTCTGCCTGTATTTCTTGCTACTGTTGCAAGGCTGAATTATATATGTGTTGTGAAGTCTGTTAAAATTGTAGTATATAATAATAAATAATAATATCATTTGGACTCTTTATGGATCATATGTACCTTTGGAAAATAATAATAATAATGATAATAATAATAATGATGATGATAATAATTTTATTAATTAAAAGTTCTGACAAATGCATAGTATTAACGGTTACGCTATATAGCAGTGACAGATGAAAACAAGTTTAAGAGGAGTTGAATTTAGCTGTATGCCAGCAATGCACGCAAGAAGCCTATCTGTTCTAATGATCCTCTGCTCCTCTAGGGAATGGAAGGTGGAGCTTTGAGAGCCAGCAGGTATCAAACCCACATCCTTCTAACCGTTGTGCCAGCATGTTACCATTCATCCATTTGTGGGGTACGGTGGTGTAGTGGGTAAGTTCGTCGCCTTGCAGCAGAAGGGTTGTAGGTTCGAATCCACCTCAAGTCGCCACATAGGGACCTTGGGCAAGTCCTTCACTTGCAATTGCTCAGCGCTTCGGCGTGAAACTCTAATGCAGTGTCCACGCTGCAGTCGGGAGCGGCTCTGAGTAGGCAGCTTTGAAGGGCGCTATAGCAAGTGCATGTACAAAAAAATCTATCTGAATGACGATTTAGAGTTCTAATGGTGGGTGTTTCGTGCAGCTTCCTGCTTATCTGTGGAGAGCTGATGGATGGATGGAGGGAGAAATCCACATTTCAGCCAAGACAAGAAATTCCCAAGACTGCAAAAAAACGTTTGTTTCAGGCCATGGCTGCCTTCACTCATAGAAGTATTTAAATTGATGTCTTTGATCAGCAGACACTGGCGGGGCTGGTACACTCGTGAGCATAAGTTGTCTCGTGATCAGACGAAGCCGTGTGTGGTGTAAGGCAAGACCATGCCTAAAATTTTCTGTCTTCGTGACTGTTTACGCTGTCAACTTTCTGCTGAAGTCGCATTGTAATTCAGTTGAAGAACAGTATATATATCATGTCAACCCCTTCCCAAAGAGCAGTGATGGGTATGAAGTATTAACGACCTCAGTTTCTTTGCCTTGGCACATGAATATGATGGCAGATGTGGATAATCTTATCTTCTGATAATAGGTAGCTACAGGCTTCTAGATATTTGAAAGGTTTGTGAATTTTATGTAGGCAAAACGTGTAACAGGCTCGGAGCATATGGGCGTGCAGCTAATTGTAGGCGTTGGCAACTTGGCAAAGGTTTCATTTGGATGTTTACCAACACGATGATGCAAGGCAGAATTCTTAAGAAAAGCTCTCAGCTGGTAACCGCTGGCAGCCAGGCAGGCAGGCTGAACTAGGACAGTTCAGTACAGTCTTAATTTAAGACAAGGCAGAAAATAGCTGGAATGGTCTAAAGATGTAATCCAAGTATACCATAGACAAATCTGGATTTGGATGAGGGTACTGGGGGTGGTGGTGTTATTTATAGTTGTTGAGGCAGTTTCTCATGGATATAGGTTGTGTTTTGTTATGCTGAGCAGCATGAGATAGTTTTCAATGCTGTCTAATATGTCTATGTAGGAGTTATCAATAAATTTTCTCCTTACAGTTTAGGGTGCAACACTACAGTTGAAAGCCCACCATGGTTCTCATACTTTGGCATTTTAAATTGACTGTAGTGGTGATGGTAGTGGTGGTGGTGGTGGTAGTAGTGGTGGTGGTAGTGGTGTGATACTAAAGGATGAAGAAAAAGTGGCTTAGGTGCTCAGTGGTGGTTGAGATGGTGGTATACCTCTCGTCTTAACGTTTTGAAGTGGCCGAGATATCTTGAGGCTGGTGACACCTCATTAGCGTTAGTATTGATGCAACACCGAAGATGATGATAATGATGGTGGTGGTATGTGGTAAAATGCCTGTGGTGACCATGAATAACACCAGTGATCATGAGGGCATGGTAGTGGCAGTGGCTGCATACAGAACCCAGAGAGTAGTTACAATTCAATGAGAAATAGAATCTTTCATACAAGACTTTGTACGTGAGCCACGTTTCTGGCAAAGCCTGTTAATAATTAAGTGGGATATTCTGTCGAGTCCATATTAAGACTTTGTTCGTCTTGTATCCAGTCTTACATGGTTCTGTGTTGCTTCTGGCTAACTATGATTTAGCCATAAACTTTCCATGCAGAACAGTGTGGGACGTGATATTTTATCCAAGACTTGTACCCTGATGCAATAAAAACCATATAGAGGTTACATAGGCAAATTTTTAATTTAAACCGATTCCTATTTCCAGTGAGGAAAATTAAACCATTCTTACTGAACAATTGGATCATTTAGATGTTTGACATTGAGCAGCAGGGTTTGATGAAACATCTGGTTATTTCATTTAATTGAGGATACAAACATGATTTGCCTCAGCCACTGCTAGTGACAGTCACTGTCAATATGTAATATTCTACTCTTCTGTGATTACATTTCTTACAGTGTGCAAGTTTATTAAGTATTTAGTCAATTATAATTAGTCAGCTTCAAAAATAACGATGTGACATAATTGATGTGTGAATGTGTGAACAATAGGAATCTTTTGTGTTTGAACTTCATGTGACGAATTATCTGTAAGGCCGGGTATAGGTCATTGTTGTTTACTGGTTTTTACCGCTTTTAGTTTGCTCTGATAATACCGGGTGATTTCCATGTCGTCTTACATGTACACGGAATGAGCTTTAAACAGCTATAGAACAAAGACCAGCTGTTAACCTGATGCAAGGATCCAACCATAAATCGAGTATTTGCATATTATGAATGCTAAGATTTGTTAATATACAAGTATATAAGTGAATATTAAAACTGCCAGCGAATGTTATATTTGTGTGTGTTCATTCAAGAAATTCTCATTCTGTTATTTATAAAAAAATGTTTAATGTTTTACTGAACGAATTGTGCAAAATTGAGTTACGCATAGCCTATCTATACCAGTATAGCCTAACTTTAAAGCCTGCTAGGTTTACGCTTCCACACAGGTCCGTGTTCTGACTGTTCTCTCATTTTCACTGTCTTCTTCAATGTTTGGAAATGATCAACACGTGATTCATAAGAAAGCATTAATAGCAGAACATAGGCGTCTTATGTACATAATATTCAGATCTCCTGTAATATGTCACCAGTCACGAAAAGATGTGTACACATTCTGGTGACATATATTACAGAATTCTTTTCAAAGTTCAAACAATAACGCTGCGGTTTCTGTGGCTCGGTTTAGGCTGATTTGTAAACGAATATTTAAAAAAATCCTTATATTCACGAATATTTTTAAAATCCTTATATTCACGAATATTTACGAATATTAAAAAATCGTAATATTCACGAATATTTATGAATACTAAAGCCTCAGTTCACTAATTCATACTCGATCTGTGGATGCATCTGGGTGGCAAATGCCAAATGAAAATGCAATCCTCTTACAATGGAAATGTGTTGGTTGTCGAAAACTGGAGGACCCTCAACGCTCTGATTACTGTAGACTTTTGAAGTGTTGAAATGCAACAGTTCCAGAAAGTGGAGACTGGAGAATACTCTGCTGGGTGATTGTCACGATTGGAGTTTCCATTGTTTTATTGATAATGGTTGTTGTCGTTGTCACGATTGTACATGTTGTGGCTGTTGTCATCATCAGTGTATTTGTCATCATTGTCATTGTTGTAGGGTACTTGCTGTTGGTTGTTGTTGCCATGATTAGTTCATGACGTCTGTTGTCAGATTTTTCTCACCATGTTGTACTTACCTTAGTTGTCGCTGTTGTTGTTGTGGTGGTGGTTGTACCAGTTGTTGTTGTCATGGTAGTTATTGTAGTCATTGTGTTTGCTGTGGTTGAAATGACACAAGCATCTCCATTGTTTACATATCGGTTGGCAACTGTAACCCGTTTATCAGTTTGATTTACTTCATCATAGTGTACTAAATTAGACCACCAGGTTGAGGGAAATCATCCTCTTTCGGTCTTAGTATTCCTTCCCACAGCGCTTCAAAAAGCTCATAATTACCAACATCCTTGTGAATATCAACAAACTGACAGCTTTCCTATATGTCTGCTTCAGTGTTTGGGGAAAACCAAAATGTGTGTTTTGTGTATAGAGCTTAATCGCATATATGTATTATATATATATATATATTATATGTATGTATACATTGTATGTTGTATGTATTTATGTATGTGGTGTGTCCCTCCATTTAGAAATTTTAGACTGACGTCCTTCTTTGCTAGGGACTAAGCTAATGACCAGGTATATCTGCTTAGAACTGTGTTTTTGGGAAAGCCAAAGTACTGTTTATGTATGTATGTGGTGCTTCCCTCCATTTGAAATGACCATCCTACCTCACTAGGGGCTGAGCTAATGAGTAATGACTGATTTTCATCATGTGTCTTTCATTCTTCAAAGGCGTTTCTTCCCCCCTCCCCCAAGCCCCACCCCACCGCCTGTGGACTTTTGTGCTGAGAGCGCCCCTGAATAGTAATTCTGCAAGAAGCACCTTATAAATGTTTAGAGACGACATATGTTTGCATGTGTCATATCATCATACTTGCATTGCATGCATGTATACATACCGGTATGTGTTGTTTGTATGTGGCTACTTACTTGTTAAACTAGGACCTATACAAGGATGTTAAACATGACAAAATCTGACTGATAAGCTGGTGCAGCTTGAGACAGCTTGAACATGTTACCTCAACTGCCCGTTGTTATTGTTATTTTGCAATCATTCACCGCTCCTATCAATGCCTAAGGCCAAAAAAAAAATAATGCTGTGTTTCCGGTAACAGAGCTAAAAAAAAAGTGGGTAGGTAGGTCGAAAAATATTTTTATTTTGGTAAAATATTTTTATACAGTGACTATACGAAAAATTATACCGAAATACTCTTTTTTGCATATAGGTACACGCTGCAACAAAGTATGTGTTCTAAGCAAGTATAAACTGCCTATTTCCCTGTACCTAAAATTGCTCTAGAAAACAATTCTATTAATTTCATTTTGTTGACATCCTTTCTGGTAAGATAAAGTCGGAACGGAATGGGAAGATGAGCGCGAACAAAACATCACTGCTAGGGGTGTTCCAGACTGATCGAGCCAGTGACTAGTTACACCTAGAGGTTGCTAGATTTATTTTCCCTAGTCACCGTTAGAGGTGGATCAAGTGAGAATGATAAGGCTAGAGGTTTCTCAAGACTGGCAACCAGGAAGTAGTTAGGCAGGCGTGAAACTCTAAGGCAATGTCAATGTAAATAAAAAAATTTACGCAAAATTTTCCGAGTCGCTGCAATAAAAGTGAGTCGGTTGGGTTACCGGAAACACATTTTTTTGGCCTAAGATCCAACTCTATACGGAAGGCAATGTCACCGTATTATGTCAAAACAAATTTTGGAGAAAAAATGTTTTTTTAAATTTTTTTTTTCATAAAATTTTTTTTCCAATAAAATTTTTTTACAAAATTATTTGAGTCGCAGCAATAAAAGAGGGTCGGTCGGGTTACCGGAAACACAACATTTTTTTTTGGCCTAATGCCCAAACATCTGCAATCGACTACACTGAGCAATTGTGAGTGAAGGGCATGATCACGGTCAGGGCTGTAATCAATGGTATACGCGGGTATACGACGTATACTTACCTCCGGGAAAAAACGGCATCGTATATTATTTTTTTAAAACAGTCATGAGATTTTTTCGGATGAGAAAATGGGGAATTTTTTGGCGGATGACTAAAAAAAGGACCCAAAAGGGCACCCAAAAAGGAAGTAGATTTTTCTCCCGATCAGCGTGTACTCACCTCAAAATTTACAAGTACAGCCCTGACCACGGTCTGTACGTGGTGTCACGGTGGTGACCATGTCAAATCTGTACATCCTGTGTTGCCTCTGTAACCACTGTGTCCTGCGATTGGCTACCATGTCCATTCATTCATTCATTCATTCATTGCGGAGATTTACCGTATATAGCGTCCCTTCAAGGTTACTACTCAGAAGCGCTCCCGACCCAACGTCGGCTGAAAAGATGATTTTTAATGCTGTGATAGAACGCATCTGAGCAAACCCTCTAGGTATTAGGCATATAGACAGTGGGATCCCATTCCATACCATGGAGCCAATAACAGAGAAAGCACGGTGCTGTCGAAGAGCAGCTCATGCTCTGGGATTGAGGAGTTCATCCTGAGTTGAAGAACATGGCGTTCGACATCTCCGTACACCCAACGTGTAGTGAGAAATAAATGCTCTTGCAAATATACAGAAGCAGCATTGTCATTGATGATATCAGAGTACACGACGAGGATTGCTCCCTAGTTGCACGGTCTCACTTCTTCTTTGTTAGGAAACGTCGAGCCTTCTCGATTGTAGGGCTGTTCATCTGGATTTAACCCCCCCACCCATTCATAGCTGCATATATAGTACCCCTCGCCATTCAAACTCTGTTTTATGAATCACTCAAATAGATAGATCTGTTACCTTTAGCCATGCAGTGCATTTCTCGTTTTTAGGACGATATGAACCTGACGGAGGAAAAGAAGGCGCCTCTTCGCCAGAAAACGGTCACCGAGAAGCGGAATATGCTCCAGATGCAGTTCAAGGGCACGATACGGGTAAGAGCATATGGTCACAGATCTGTCATAAATCGGCTCTTAAAAATGGGTATGCACTATGCATACATGGTCAGAGTGAGAATTGCCAAGTAGGTTGAGAGGGTCCAGCACCCCGTAGTCTTCCTTTGGGCTCAATAGTAAAGTCTTGTTTTCATGCCCCAATTTTACGTCGATCATTGTTCGCCCCCCCCTCGGTTATTTCTCTACAATTCTCATGCTATATATGCGTTGTACAAGCAAATGGAAATATTTTACAAATAGAAAATTTGTTAATATGGTGCCTGGTATTTGAGATTTTGTAAACCGTGGGTAAATTGAAGGGGTTAAAAGTCAGCTGAGGTTAATGTGTATGTGTGAGTAGGTGAGTCTGGTGATACAAGTGGAGGCAGAGGCGGATCCAGGGGGCCAATCCAGCCATGCCCCCCATTTAGAAATTCCCCCCTTCGAAAATTTCTGTATCCGCCCTTGAGTGGAGGTATTAAGGTTATCAGGGAGAATGGTACTGATGATGGTTGAATTTTTGTCGGCCTCGATTGCTGTTGATCTGGCGAGAGGCACGACAGGCACAGTTGCTAAAAATTATTGGCATCGTTTGGTAATGCGGAGGGGAGAGAGTCTGATGATGTAAGGTGGCAGGCTCAGTAGTTTGGTATCTGTAAGCCTACGGCATCTCTTTGTACTTGAAAAACGTCGTCGTACATCAACAAGTGCACACGTGTATGCATTTGCATACACCACGTTACGTAAACACTGTACGCATATCTTTAAATGTATAATTACGTGTGTATCGAGAGATGCTTTAGAGGAATGATCGTAGAAATTACGAATATTTACTTATTGAATATTATTATAGTTCGTTACATATCAATATATTTTATTACTTGACCTTTTATTCGCATCTAAAAACTGTAGGCTACTTCTCAGCCACGGATGACCCAGCAGTGCTTCTGAGTAGAAGGGCACTATGTCAAGTTTGTATTGATTGATTGATTGTTTATTGTTTAATGATTAAGTCATCTCTATTGTGTCGATGACAATAATAATAATGACAATAATCTTGATTTAATTTCATACTGATACAGTGCAGAATGTTTGCAATTCACATTATGAATGGATGATCACAAGTTATTACAGGCGTCAAATTTAATTTTTGGCAGCCATGCAAGGTGTACGTCATGATATAATGTCTTGTTATTGTGAAAAACAACATTTGCTGTTGATTCCGTCTGGTTGCTTTTTTCCTCTAGGCGAAAGGAACAATTGAGTTCCATTGTTCCTCTAGGCAAATGGAACAATTGAGTTCCATTGTTCCTCTAGGTGAAAGGAACAATTGAGCTCCATTGTTCCTCTAGGCAAAAGGAACAATTGAGTTCCATTGTTCCTCTAGGCAAAGGGAACAACTGAGTTCTATTGTTCCTTTAGGCAAAAGGAACAACTGAGTTCCATTGTTCCTCTAGGCAGAAGGAACAATTGAGTTCTTTTGTTCCTCTAGGCGAAATGAACAATTGAGTTCCATCTGGTTGCTTTGTTCCTGTAGGCGAAAGGAACAATCGACGCTCCAGACGAGTTCATCGAAGTTCTGAAGAGCTGTGACCTGAAGGGCGACAAGCGCTACGAAGTGATGGCTTCACTGAGGGTCGCCCTCACAAGTAACCCCGTCAGGTATACTTAGTAGACGAACCTTCAGCTGAGACCAGCGTCGCATCTAGCACGTCCACAATTGTATTGCATTAGTATTGTATTGTATTGCAATTGTATTGTATTGCATTTGTATTGTATTATATTGCATTGCATTATTATTGTATTGTATTGTATTTGTTGTAGTGGTGGTCTCAGTTTAACAACACTGCTATAACAGAGATCGTTGGCGTTGCCCTCCTCATTTATCCAGGCTTTAGATTGGCACTACCAAAGTGCAGCAAGCATTGGCGGAGTAATATTGCAATGTATTTGTGCATTGTTTTTGTCTATTGTATTTCATATGGTATTGTGCTTAGTGTTTATAAAGCGCTTCTGTCGGCAGGAGCCTTTCAGAAGCGCTCCCAGTGCGAACAACCCCGAAAAGAGAAAAGGTAGAATTTGAGACGAGAGAAAGATGAGGGAAGACTGAACCGGATGTGGCCAACGCACTGGTGCGTACGCTCGATAAACGCACGATAAACGCACGTGTATATCCGATACATGGTGCAGTCTTGTTTGTACAACTGTATTTGCAATGCCGCTCTGCTTTGATGTCGTCCTACTTTCAAAGCTCAGTGGTGACGCGACCATATGACTGAACATCGATTGCATGGAGAGCAATTGCGAATGAAGGACGTCTCTCAGGGTCCTGACACAGTAACTGCATGAGTGGGGACATAACCCCACTCTCCCCCAATCTCTCCATGCTACAAGATGAGTGCTCTAAAGATCTGGCAACATGTTTGTGAGATGTACTGGTTTTTTAAGTAACCGCCAGTACACTGGACACTTGTTATAACATAATCTTTCGTCGCAATACCAAGAACCTCCCTAGAACAAGACTTTTATATTGAGATTAGTTTCTACAGCTGAAGTAATTTGGACAGATATGTGACTGTCACAAAATACTTGTTATATACGTGTGTGCGCCACACACACAAGCACATACTTTTGCACCAACACCCTTCTACATACAGATAAAATGTTGTTGATACATTCTTACTGAGCTTGATAGATCTGCAATGGAGACTACAGTTACATGGGGCCTTAAATGGTATGGTAACCAGTTAAATGGGTAGCAGAGGGGAAGGGATCTTTCCCAATAAATTCATATTGAAAAGTTAGGATTTTGGTTGAGCTATAAAAGAAGGTGTAAATTTACATTTTACACGGTAACTCAGTTGTAGGTCCATCTGTATAGAATATTCTATTGTTGGAGAGATACGTCTGTTAACCAGAGCTGACTCATCTGTGTCTTACCAGCTCCGTAAAACCTTTTTGTATTACCGTGGTTGGACTGGGAGCACCCCTGAGTGGATTTCTTGAAGGGATGCTATAGAAACACATTGAATGAATGAATGAATGAATGGATAAACTGTCCTTAATGACCGAAGCTATGTGTAAAACATGTAGTTAAAACTTCACAGTGTAAACAATTCTTTCTCACATGTTTGTTTCAGCTGGGCAATCACGTTTGGCAAGAAACAGGGTCTGAACGAAATCTTGCGTAACCTCAACTACTCATTTGACAAGTTCGTAATCGAAATCTTATTCGTCCGCGTTGGCTGTTTAAGATAATAGCCTGCATGATTTGTGTTTGTTTGACAAGTTGCTGTATAATTGTGTGCTTGTAAGGTAATTGAAGACCATACACACACATACATGCACACAGGCATACTTTCGTAGATTTACATACATGCATGAATGCTCACACACATGCATACTTTTGCACACATGCATGATTTTAGACAGTCTGTGGAAATATATCTGGATGAATGTTTTGTAGAGGTGCAAACAATAATTATATTATGTTATTGTGTATGTTTTATTTGTTTTTGCATACACAATTTGGCATGTTTGTTTGAATATGTGTCTGCATATGCATTTGTGTTTGTGTGTTTGCACATTTATGTGTGTGTGTGTTATGTTTACAATGCTTATGCAGCTGTCTGACTGTTGTGAACAGAAATCTTCTGGTTTTAATTTGGACTTTAGTGGAATTCGTTTAATACTGGTATTAAATTAATACTGGTATTTAATTGCTGCAACATTAACAAACAATTCTTGTGTCTTTTTAGTGTCTGCTATTCTCAGACTTTTATCATCTCTTATCTTATCCTTCCATTATACCATTTTCTCGTTTGGGAAACTGTTAGAAACTTGTTCTTACTTGACATGCATGCCATTGCATGTATTAGATTATAGGTCTAAGTCTAGGGACAGAGCAGCTCTGTTTGACTGTGTCCAGCACCCTGTGGATGGGAAAACAAGAGTAGCAGGGGATTGGACTGGATTACTGTTTAAACAAGGGTCTGTAGGGGTGGGGGAGGGTGCTTAGGAAAAGACCCTGGGATCGGAACTCTGACAAATGGCAGTTGTATTTCCGGATGCTACTGTTTTTCCGGTCAAATGTTATTATGGTGTTATGTGTGTGTGCATAGATTGAGTATTCGCATATTACGAATATTAAGATTTTCAAATATTCACGAATATTAACGAATATTAAAAGTGCCAACGAATATTATATTCGTAAAATATTATGTTCTTTCAGGAAATTCGTTATTCTTAATTTTTATTTTGTTATTTATGGAAATGTTTGACTTTTGCTGAATAAATTGTACAAATTTGGATTAGCCTACGCATAGGCCTATATCAGTAAGTTACAATAACTTTAATAGATTTATTGCTAAAAACTTCCAGGTCTCTGCTGGGTCTGGCCAATGTGGCCACCTAGCATTCATAGGTCTTTCACATTCGATACTTAATGTTAGTCACTTTGTTTGACTTCTGACCATCCTCCCCAACTGAAAAGAGACAGAGTGACCGATGGCAGTTGGCAAGTAGCTAGCAGCAATAGTAGGCTAAATTAGAAATAAACTTTAACTGCCTAGGCCTATAATAGTAACTGCAAATTGATAAAGTAGTTTTATTTCAGTGTAGCAGGATGAGTAAATATAAATGCCAAGGCAAGAAGCAATAGGCTAGAGCCAGATTACAAGCAAAAATTATCCCGATCTCAGCATATTAAGCGCATCCCATATGTTAATTCAGCCTTGCCCTGAATGCGAGTGAATGTCATGGAGATATAGAGAAACTTGAACTGTTTTACCGGGTAACATTGCAGTTTCGATGGTTCACATTAATCCGTTAACGAATATTTACGAATATTTACGAATATTAAAAAATCTTAATATTCACGAAAATTTGCGAATATTAAACCCAAAAGTCACGAATACTCAATCTATGTGTGTGTGTGTCTCTGTCTGTGTGTGTGTGTGTGTGTGTGTCTGTCTGTGTGTTTGTGTCTTTCTGTCTCTGTGTTTGTGTCTTTCTGTCTGTGTGTTTGTGTCTTTCTGTGTTTGTGTCTTTCTGTCTGGGTGTTTGTGTCTTTCTGTCTGTGTGTTTGTGTCTTTCTGTCTGTGTGTTTGTGTCTTTCTGTCTGTGTGTTTGTCGGTCTTTCTGTGTTTTGCTGTCTGTATGTTTGCAAGTGTGTGTCTGTATGTGTGATGCTGTGTGCCTGTCTCTCTGTGTTGGTGTTTGTGTGTACAACTGTATGTGTGTCTTTCTCTCTGTGTCTTTCTATGTGTGTCTTTCTATGTGTGTTTGTGTGTGTAGATTAAAAATACTGTTGAATATGCTTTAATATCCATGCTTCCCTTCGCTTTCTTGACTTTAAAAATTGTTCTGACCTATGTTATCTTATCTTTCCTTTAATATTTTTTGCCGTATTATTCAACCTTAAATTGCCAACTTACTTTGCCATTCATCATCTTAGCGTACGTTACATGAATCAACTAAACCGATCATACGATATACTTTACATTCACATAGAAATAATTGTCTTCATTTAAATTATCCTGCATTATCTAGTCTTGCCTATCTTTGTGGCCTGGTTCATACCTGACGTCTTGCGCTACCTTAACTTTACCCGAGATTGTATGTACCGGCATGTGCATAGTAGCAGTGCATATAGTGGCAGTGCATAGTAGCAGTGCATAGTTGCAGTGCATAGTAGCAGTAGTTTCAGTTAAAAAACACCGTGTGATAACAAAGATCATTGGCTTCACCCTCCTTCTGTATCCAGGCTTGGGCCTGGCACTTCCAAAGTGCAAGCAGTGGTGGAGTTATGCATGCGCATCTATAGACCTGTTGCTGTTCACCGGCACTGCATGATATCAAAGATGAATAGTGCCACCCTCCTCTTTTAGTAAGGCTTGGGACTGGCACTGTCAAACCACAAATAGTGGTGGAGTTGTATATGCATTGGCGAGCCTGTATGATATAATATGCTCCCTGTAGGGCAAATAGTTCAGGTTTAAGGTTGGACACAGATGAACAACTTGGTGACCTGCAGCATGATGGCCAGGTGTTGATGTGAAGCAGCTGGGACCTGTTGGATCAACCACAGCGGGTTGTTTTGTACAGCACCCATGGTTTTATGCAGGCGGGGTTACAACAGAGAGTGTGGGGAGGAAAATGGTGTTTCTGCTCATTAGCCGAATTGATTATAATTCTTATCGGTCGTGCAGATTGATCGGTGTTGTTCCGACGATGATTGATGAACTTTCTGCTTTCTTTCTGCTTCTTCCACAGCAAAGCCGAGCAGAGAAGCATGTTGGAGTGCGTGCGATGTCTGCGAGTCTACATGAATAATAAGGTAGACTTTGTCGTATATCGTGCAGTCACGTACAGGGGTCGATCCAGGGGGGGGCAATCCGGCCATGGCCCCCATTTAGATTTTTTTTCACTAGCCATTTTGGCTTGGAAAGTGGACATGCTCCCACCCCATCAATTCGGCAGACCCTTTACAAAAGTAGTCTATGATGACTAAAAAAAGTCGTCAACTTTTTTTGGTGGAAAAAATGGTGTATTTTCCATAGGAATCGGACAAACGAATGAAAAAAGACCGAAAATTTTGGCTCCCCCTTCGAAACGTTCTGGATCCGCCACTGGTCACGTGACAGCTCGTCTCCCAAAATCAGTCAGGTCCCAGTTGACGTAACTTGCCTTTGCATGCACATTTCTCAGGTCCCAGATTTGTCTTGTTTACTGACACTTCAAATCCTACCGGTCACAGTTGGCTCTTAAATGATGTCATTCATTCAGATCACGCAGTTAACTATTTTCATGAATTTATATAGCGCCAATTCAAGAGAAACTCCTCAGAGGCGCTCCTGACCTGACAGCGCCAAACGAAAATCGATGGGAATGGTTTTAAATGCTTGCAGAAAAGGGGCAAAGAAAAACCAGCAGGTTGTCACTCGGATAGTCGACTTGCTTTCTAAATCTCTAGAGCTCAATGAAATCACGTGTTTACGGATACTTGTTTGTGTCAAGATACAAGTTAGTTCCGTTTATGTACATCTGAAAAATTAAGCACACCTGTTCAATGCAGCAGAAAATGCCAACGTTAGTCATTGCTGTATGAAAACATGCCAGATGTTTCAACTGTTGCATGCATAACATGCATCAATACAATTATGTACACAGATACGTACATGAATGTGTCCTATGTGGGTTAGGATTTGCTCTGAGTACTCTGATTGTAGTATAAAGAGTATGGCTCAAAGGACCTGTTTTTGACCCGCTCCTTCTACGGTTGAG
>OX457045.1:8587331-8647331 GCA_949752735.1 Lumbricus terrestris | reverse complement strand
TAAATACATGGATACATAAATACATCGATACATAAATACATAGATACAGAGATCTATGCATTGTATACAATGTGTGCATATAATTATGCGCACATTGTGTGAATGCATACAATTATCCATCCATGTATTATTATTATTATTAAATAAATTTGTAACGCACGCAAGGTCACACCGGAATGTGAATCTGATAGTCAGCCGCCAGAGGAAGATGCAGTTAGAGATCCATGTGCTTGAAAGCCAAGGAGAAGTTGTGAGTTTTGAGCCGCTTTTTGAAGGAAGGAAGTGAAATTGAGCTTGAAATTGAAATTGTAGGAGAGAAATGTATGTAGGTATGTACATACCTAATATTTATGCACGACATTGCACGTATACATCCATTTATGCATATCAGTATTATCCACGTATTCAACGCAATCGGAACTCATAGCTAGCAATGTTTGCATAAACCTGTCATCATGTAATTGCATGCATGTAGTTTGCAGCGGTAGTACTTCCTGTGCAAACTAAATGCATTGTTGTTCTTCGGTTGTGCAGTAAATAGTCAGAATGTGGTTAATGTATTTCACTGTTGACCCGAACCTGTTCTTTGGGCGTTTGTAGAGCCTCGAGCACAACACGAACGAAGAAGTGCGAACGCAGGCGCGCATCTTCATCGAGCAGAAAGATGAAGATGCTGAAGAGTTTGCGCATCACTATGACAACATTCGCATGGATATGGAGTATCCTCCGATTCAGATTGGATATACGATTAGATGCATCAGCTATGATATGATTAGCAATCGATTTGATCTTATTGAATCAACAGGATTTGACTAGATTTGTTTTGATCCAAATAGATTTGAGCAGATTATTATTGTTACTAACATTTGTAATGTGTTGCTTTCTACATTGATGTCTATTTACTATCTATGTAAACAATACGTTGGCTTTCGCTTAAGACACGTCGTTTTCCTTAGCGCAATTTTTCTAGCGATGCGAAGGAATGCTTTGAACTTCTACACAACTCGACGTTGAACACGTTGGCCGAGCCTTACTTCCTTTCGATTCTACAGCATCTTCTCATCATCCGGGATGACTGCTTTGCCAGGTTTTTTTATTTAACGTTATTTATTTCTGCAATGCATGGTATTGGTGGGTATGGGACTTTTGACTTTTTAAGTGCACATGATTTTCGAAATTGTTGGCAGTTTATGTGTGATGTACTGCGTATGATATTGGTGGGTACAGGACTTTTGATCTAAGTGCATGTGATTTTCGAAATTGTTGGCAATTTATTTTTGATGTACTGCGATTGTGTGCGGATATGTAGATAGATGTACACAAGTTGTGTTTGACTCATGATGGTAGTTATTAGGCAATTTAATTGTGTTGTTGATGGGATTGGAAGAAGAGTTTCCGGCAGATGAGTAATTATCGTTCTTGGCTTAATTAATCGTGCTCTGTTATTTGATTGTAGTAATTTGTCGGGTTTTTTGTCTCTCTTGGGTGTGGTCAGGTTTTTTCCTGTTCTGTTTGGCCTTAATTTTTAATGATGATGTTGGAAATTTAACTTTTGTGGCATATGTCCAGTAGCAACATGCACGTTCAGCAAAATATCTCTACTGGGAGAAACCCATGTTGGAAATTTAACTTTTATGGAATATGTCCAGTAGCAATATGCAAGTTCAGCAAAACATCTCTTCTGGGAGAAACCCATATTGGAAATTTAACTTTTATGGAATATGTCCAGTAGGAACATGCAAACAATTGCCAGAGATTGTATTAATCTGAACTGTGGAAGTTTGGACAGGAACATGATAGACGAATAGCGTTTTGTTTTACTCATGTCTGGTTTTACGTGACTTATGAGTTTGATGAGTTCTGAATATAATTTGTGCTTTAGGCCACAATATTACAAATTGATCGAAGAATGCGTTACACAGATTGTTCTGCACAAGAACGGGATGGATCCAGACTTCAGGCACACAAAGAGATTTGATATTGACATAGAACCACTTCTTGGTATGTACCACTTTGCGTAGATTTTATTTTAGTAGGTTTCATACTTGCTTTGATGGTTATTGGTGTGGCAGATAAATAAGTAAGTTAGTATTTTCTTTATTTATATATATATATATATATATATATATATATATATATATATATATATACGAACATTGAGATATAAAACATCATTATAATACATCAGAGTATTAATTGAAGATAAAAGGTACAAATTAAATCAGAAGCTGAGTGAAATGACTGAAATATTATAGTCATACAAGTCATCTACAGATACAGCATTATAATAGTGACAAATCCATTTCCAAACGACGATAGCGTTTCAACCTTTTACCTGCTGAGTTGGGTATTCTTAATTACAGGTCTTGTTTTACGAGCTTGGCAGCCCCTCTCACTCGAGTTCCTTTAGGGCTGTATAAATTTGCATGTACAATTACGATTACTTATCAAGATATGTGTACTTGTGTGTATTACGGTTGCATCATCCACCACCAGACAATATTGCTAGGAACGTGTTTTAAGATAAGATAAGAATATTCTTTAATATACCAATTGCTATCCGCATTTTGGTGTACATACAAAGTATAATAGACAAATGTACAATTTCTATATCCAATCAATGTCAAAGTGTTTTTTGTGGTTATTAAGTTAGTGTTTAAAGTAACCAGACATTTTTTGCTTATCAGGGAGGATGAGCGACGAATTGTCTGAGGAGGGTGGGGGCGGTGGGATAATGTCTCTCGCCCCACGGCTGTACAAGGCAAAGCTCGAGGACGCCATCACCGCAAAGCAGGAGTTTGAGGCGAAGGTCGAAACGCTGGATGCCAAGTTGAAACAACAGGAAACGGAAATCTCGAACCTTCGGATACGGGTGATCAACTTCGGAATTTATTTATTTTTGTTGTTGTTTTTTTGTTTGTTGATTATTTCCTGAACCACGGTTTTAGTGCTAAGATTAAACGCATCTGGGCAAACCCTGGGCATAAGGCATATAGACAGCGGAAGCCCATTCCGTGCCATCGAGGACTAATAAAAAGAAAGTGTGGTGAGACCAAAATGTGCCGGGGTGGACCAAGGAGCTCATCTTTTGTGGAGGAACAGAGAGCAGTTTGCATTCAGGGAACAAGAAAACCTCTGAGAGATCTTGAAGGGGCGCTGTATAAATTTATGCGATTGATTTATTGATTGATTGATTGAAGAAGTTTACCCTGAGTGGAAGAGTGGAGAGCACGACACCCTAATGACAACCCATCTGACCTCATGCAGCACTCGTGAATGAGCTGATGCCAAGCGCTTAGTTTAAAAATTTTGGTACCTTAACTGTTTGGAAATTGCGATAAATTATGATTGCCCCTCCTCTTTTTCCTTTTCGCACTTCAACAATAGTTTTCAATTTTCAATTGTCTGCAGTGTCTGTGACCTACATTTTAGTGTTTCACTCCAAAATTCAATGTATGGGTTAAAATCAAATTCGCAAGGCAGTTATTTCTTGTTTTTGTGTGGTTGCCTTGCCTTGCCTTCAACCTTCCTCGACACCAGGGTTGGTCGCATTTTGGACAGTTCTTCTCCATCCTCTCCTGTCTTCGGTTGCTCTCAACAATTCTTCTGTTGATAATCCCACCCATTCACACATGTTGTCCCACCACCTCTTCCTAGGTCTTCCCCTTGATCTTGCTCCCGGAACCGTTCCTTGCCTAATCTCCTTCTCTAAGCAGTTTTGTGTGGTAGTTGATACTTAATATGTAAAAGTGTCATATTGTCTGATTGCTGGAATCAGGGTGTTCCGCACGATGCCAGTTTTTCCGCTTTTCCAAAACGTTTTCTTTGTTTTTGTCACAGTTATCGCAAGGCATTGGAGAGGTGGTGGAATCGGCACTCTCCGGTGGCGTGCCCCCTCCACCCCCTCTTCCGGGCGAGGGCATTCCAGGTGGTGCTCCTCCTCCTCCTCCGCCCCCTCCGCTGCCCGGATTCGGTGCCCCGCCTGTGCCTGGAGCACCAGGGGCTCCTCCACCGCCTCCGTTGATGGGAATGTTTCGAGTGCCTGGTCCACCGGGGGCTGGGTCCCCGTTGGGGGCGAATCCACTGCCAGAATTCGTCAAACCAAAGAAGAAGTACAATCCGGAGACACAGATGAAAAGAGCGAACTGGACGAAGGTAGATTTGCTCTCGATTAAGAAACATACAGAGAGACACATAGACAGAGAGACACAGACAGAGAGATACAGACAGAGAGAGACACATAGACAGAGAGGCACATAGAGAGACACACAGACAGAGAGACACATAGACGGAGAGACACACAGACAGAGAGACACATAGACGGAGAGTCACACAGACAGAGAGACACGTAGCCAGAGAGACACAAAGAGAGACACATAGCCAGAGAGACACATAGACAGAGAGACACATGGACAGAGAGACACATACACAGAGAGACACATGGACAGAGAGACACATACACAGAGACACATAGACAGAGAGGCACATAGAGAGGCACACAGACAGAGAGACACATAGACGGAGAGTCACACAGACAGAGAGACACGTAGCCAGAGAGACACAAAGAGAGACACATAGCCAGAGAGACACATAGCCAGAGAGACACATAGACAGAGAGTCACATAGACAGAGATGCAGGTTAACTAGCAGGCTGACAGAGAGAGATGGAGAGGCATGCAGCATGTGTGGCAATCAAAGACACAGTGAGAGAGATTTACAGATAAAGATTATAGAGAGAAACAGACAATTGTTCAGACATGCAAATATATGCAGACATACATATAGGCAGGCAGATAGGCAGACAGACAGATAGGCAGACACACAGATCGGCAGATATAATCAATATTGGCATTACTGCTTATTTCTTTGCTACCTGGGATGACAATATTCATAAGGTTTTCGTTCATAAACAATACGAAGAACTTTTTTTATACAGTGAGCATTACAAGTAAATGACGTCAGGTATGATTACAGATCATTGTTGATAGTAGAGAACTCATTCGGACGAAAACTGTTGACGTTTGATTTTTAGATCAACATTAGTACTCTTGAGAAGGACTCGTTTTGGGTGAAAGTTAACGAAGAACGACTTGCAAATGACACCATCTTCAAAGGTCTCATGGTTAACTTTGCTACGAAGCCAACAGGTCAGAGTTCACTTTGTTATGACCTCATATATTGACCAATGTGTCTTTTCATGTCGTCATTTAGGATGAAGTCCTCGAGAGTTGTTGCTAGTAATGTTGCATTTTTTCGAATTCTGATGAAGAAGAATTTGAGTGTGAAGTTTTATGGTTGTGAATGTTGTTTACTGATCAGAAAGTTGTTGCCATGCACCCGAAAACATGAATTGTGAAGTATGAAAAGCGGTATCTATACAAGATTGTAGGTTGAATTGGTAAATTAAAGGTGATTATATTTGGGTGAATAAATTATTTAATCATGTCATTTATGTGCTAATATGTATGCTTAGGATGCAATAATTTGCTTGACAGTGTAGTCATTTCTCTTTGCCATATATTAAGTTAACTTAGAAAACCAAAGCCGTAATGTTTTCATCTAAGGGCAAGCATCTATATGTCTTATTATGCTTTTTTTATTACCACTTCTCATTAAAAAATAGCATTCTGAAGATCTATTTAACTGCAATTCAAAAAATTCTTTGTAATTAGAAAACCTCTAATCTTGTCTGAATGGTTGGAAATTAAATTGTATTTACCTACAACAGCATATAAAAATCCTTCAGTTGCATTTAATTTTTTACAGTGACAATTAATAATTATACAGCGGCATCTAATTTTTTAAAGTTGAATCTAAAATCCCACAGTGCCATCTCATTTTTTACAGTGATATTTAAAAATCTTCTGTTTGTAGTTAAACAAGACAAGACAGACCAGTCCGACGGTAGAGTCA
Source organism: Lumbricus terrestris (assembly GCA_949752735.1). Taxonomy (NCBI): domain Eukaryota; kingdom Metazoa; phylum Annelida; class Clitellata; order Crassiclitellata; family Lumbricidae; genus Lumbricus; species Lumbricus terrestris. Next base: position 8,641,418 of record OX457045.1, on the reverse strand, counting down.
CGAAGAAGAACAAGGAACTAAAAGTACTCGATCCCAAAGCCGGGCAGAATCTCTGTAAGCGAATTTCTTTCAGAATAATACATCTACCGCAGTTTTGTTGAGTTCAGCCAATCAGAACGTGCTTAAGTTCAATACGCTGCAACTGAAAGTTAAATGTAAAACAGTTTGAACTGTGAACAATTGCACATTCTTATCTAACAACTCGTCGTATACACCTTTTGTAAGCATCTGAAACTTCTCTTTATAGCCGGTGTTGTGCTGGGTTAGTCACTTGTCTAATAACTTACTGATCTGACAAAGATGATTAATGTTGCCCTCCTGCTTTTCTCCAGGCTGGGGACTGGCACTACCAAAAGTTAGGTGGTGATTGAGTTGAGTAAGTATCTTGGAGGGATGCAAGATGTACTAATTATCACACGATTTTGTTAAACCATCGTTAGATGTGTACATGTATTTGTGCTGTTCTGACTTTTGCCAGCCATCTTGCTCGGGTCGATCAAAGTCCCGTACGAGGAGATCCGTAGACGGATACTGGAGATGGATGAGGAGAACCTGACGGTCGAACTGATCGAACAACTCATCAAGTATCTACCGGAACCGGAGCAGATGAATCAGCTGGCGGCGTTCAAGGACCAGTACAGCACGCTCTCCGATCCTGAACAGTTTGCGATCGTTGTACGTGTTACTGCTGCTTAATGGGTCTTTGTCATCGTAATTATGTATATATATATCCACTCATTCATAGCGAGAATTTATATAGCACCTGTTCAAGGCGACTACTCAGAGACGCTCCTGACCCGAGTGAAGTATGTGCAATGTATGTTTTTTGTTTTATGTTGCATGAATATTCATCCACAGAGTTTGTGATGTTGGTGCTGGCTTCTTTCAACTTCAGGAGGACTTTTGTGTGTTATACAATTTTTGACAAAAAATGTGTTGAAATGTTGACATTTGAGTTTTAGTCTAATAATATGGGTAGGTATCGTAGATGCTAAGCTGAATGTGTATGCTGTTGTGTAATGCGTATGTGTGATGTGTTTGGCTACATTCGCAAAGTACTTTAGCGACTAGAGTTCACAAATTGTTTGTGTTTTGTGTTGACTGCAGATGTCTGGCATCAAGAGAGTCGTTCCTCGATTGGCGTCAATGGCTTTCAAGATGAACTTTGCCGAGATGGTATCCGAAATAAAACCTGTAAGCTTTTGCATTGTCAATAACGATTATTAAACATAGCAGTACCAACGGCGATGACATTATATTTTCCAGTTTCTTTGATATATGTTCAGATGGTCATTCATTTTTGCGCATCTTTTAACCAGCCGAGTTTTTCTTGTGCATCTTTTAACCGGCCGTGTTATTTTTGTGCATCTTTTAACCAGCCGTGTTTTTCTTGTGCATCTTTTAACCGGCCATTCTTTCTGTCTGCAGGAGATTGTTTCCGCCAATGCTGCTCTCGAAGAGGTGAAGCAGAGCGGAAAGTTTTCCAAGATCCTCGAACTCATCCTGCTAATGGGAAACTACATGAACGCTGGATCACGAAACGAAATGACGATCGGCTTCGAATTGGGTTACATATCAAAGGTAGAGCTGCTTCAGTTTCCTACATACGGACGGAGAGTTGCTTTTTAGGGCCTATTCCACTCCGGAAACTTCTGTAGCATTGGTCTTATTAAGTATGAGTCTTTTAGCTAAACCCCAATGCAGAATAGTTATGGGTTCGCATATATTCCACATGTCAATCGCTCTGGGAGCGCTTCTGAAAGGATTTTGCTGAAAGAAGCGCTTTATAAATGGTCATATACAATACAATTCAAGGAATGGAATTGAAGTCCTGCTCTCTGTAGTTCAAATCAACTTCTTGCAAAAAGGGCACAAAATTCACTATTTCTTCTTGACTTTATAGCACTTGGATATCTAACTCCATCTTTTCCTAGCATCTGACTCAGGTTCACTTTTGATGTGACCATGCGTGCCGTACACATTCAGTTAATAATAATAATAGTAATGATAGCATAGCTATCTACAGCAGCATCTGGTGGTCGTTTATCGTAGCGACTGAATAGACTAAGCGGCCGACTAAACAATTCTTCTCGCATGGATGGTCTTCTTTTCCTCGGAGTTTGTTTTACAGTTGACGGCAAACATATTAAGGCTAACATATTAAGTCTGATTATATTTACTGTTATATTTCAAATGTTTTAGTTGTCAAATACAAAGACAACGGACAACCGTCAGACATTGACTCATTTTCTCGTTGGAATCGTTCAGAAACAGTTTCCTGACATCATCGACTTCACCGACGAGTTGATTCATGTCGAGAAAGCTGTGAGAGGTATGATCGCTGCACAGTGTCCAGATAGTAATTGCTGTGTCAAGTTAGAGGGGGTTCTTTTCTGGAAATGTTGTACGGTTGGACAAGATATGATTTCCAGGAGACGAGAAATAGAAAGAGATAGAGAAACTGTCATCGTAGAGTTGAACATATCTGGTGTCATGGGAAATGGTGTCATGTAGAGTTGAACATATCTTGTGTCATGGGAAATGGTGTCATGTAGAGTTGAACATATCTGGTGTCATGGGAAATGGTGTCATGTAGAGTTGAACATAACTGGTGTCATGGGAAATGGTGTCATGTAGAGTTGAACATATCTGGTGTCATGGGAAATGGTGTCATGTAGAGTTGAACATATCTGGTGTCATGGGAAATGGTGTCATGTAGAGTTGAACATAACTGGTGTCATGGGAAATGGTGTCATGTAGAGTTGAACATAACTGGTGTCATGGGAAATGGTGTCATGTAGAGTTGAACATATCTGGTGTCATGGGAAATGGTGTCATGTAGAGTTGAACATAACTGGTGTCATGGGAAATGGTGTCATGTAGAGTTGAACATATCTGGTGTCATGGGAAATGGTGTCATGTAGAGTTGAACATATCTGGTGTCATGGGAAATGGTGTCATGTAGAGTTGAACATATCTGGTGTCATGGGAAATGGTGTCATGTAGAGTTGAACATATCTGGTGTCATGGGAAATGGTGTCATGTGCTGTCTGGTCCTCAGTTTCTGTGTCCTGCTATGACATCATCTGCTATTTTAAATTTGTTGCCAGTTTAAGAGAATATGTTCATTGAGTTTCATGAAGTGCTGATGCTATGTCCGAAATCTGGTACCTATAGAACTCTGCCACTGCTGGTATATTGGTAATGCCAGTCCCAGGCCTGGATAAAGGAAGAGGGTGACGCTAATGGTTGCCAAGCGTCCGGATAGTAATTGCTGTGTCAAGTTAGAGGGGTTGTCTTCCAGATATGCTGTGGGTAGGAGATGAGAATTAGAAAGAGATCTATTGAGAAACTGTCAAGGTAGAGTTGTGCATATCTGGTGTCATGGGAAATGGTGTCATGTGTTGTTTGGTCCTCAGTCTGTGTGCCATGTTACGATATCATCTTTTATTTGTGAAGTGCTGTTGCCCAAGTCTGCTACTGATGTAACTCCGCCACTGCTGGTATATTGGCATGCCAGTCCCAGGCCTGGATAAAGGAGGAGGGCTACGCTATTGGTCTTTGTTATCACGCGATTTTGTTAAACGGAAACTGCTACAGCTACTAATATGTTGCTATGGTGAATTTGTTAAAGGTGTAACTATCTAATGACCAAGCATAAATTGATTGCTCTTAGAGCAGTTCTTACTCAAGGCCCATACACAGTAATTGTCTTTCATTCATTCATTCATTCATTACGAGCATTTATATAGAGGAGGTTCAAATCCATACTCATTACATTACAAGATGAGTGTTCCAGCCATTCAGCACATGTCCCACGAAAATCATATATGTTACACAACAATAGTCATTAATGACGGTTCATTTAAGTATGAATTTTGTAAACCTATTCTTCAGTTGACGAATCATTGAATGAATTGATTGGTCGTTTTGATTGATTGTTTTGATTGATTGTTTTGATTGATTGTTTTGATTGATTGTTTTGATTGATCGTTTTGATTGATTGTTTTGATTGTGATGCTGGTTTCAGTGTCTGAAGATGTCGTACAGAAGACGATCAATCAATTGAATAAATCGCTGAAACAACTCGAAACCGATTTGAAAAATGCGCAGCAAGACAAGACGGCCCCACCGAACGACAAATTCCTTCAAGTCATGACAATATCCTTTAAAGTCTGTGTGGCTAAATTTGGCCCTGTGTTTATTATTAAGCGAAGACATTAAGGATTAAGAGAAGTTCTCAAAGTTAAATTAATTATCTTAAATGCGTCAACATTGTGCTGTTAATATTCTCATTATTGTTAATCATACAAATATTAGATGACCCAACTTGATAAAGTTGCTATAGAAGACCCTGTTTTGACTAATTTTGAATTTGCAAAACTGAACAGGTGAAGAACCGGCCTTCACGTCGACATTAACCAAATATTCTCAATTAATTAACGCAACGCGAATGGGTGCGCTGCATGCTATTATGTTAAAAGTTTTAAAATTGCAATTGCTGTGTAAACCTTGACGACCTGAACCCTTTCGCAGCGACCGCAAAGGAACAATGCGAAGTGCTAGAGGGAATGCACAAAAAGATGATTTCACTCTTTCAGAAGACGGCGAAATACTATTGTTTCGATCCGAAGAAATATACGATGGAGGATTTCTTTGGCGACATCAAAGCATTCATGGATAACTTTAACGTACGTCGTTTTCACGGTTATTGGATATTTATCGATGACTTTAATGTAAGCTGTCTGTTATAATTGTTAGAGTCTTTAATCTTTTACCCGTTTGCCCCGAGAATATACGCTGAAAACGGGCTTAAAATTTAAAAATGTATGGCTAAAGCGTTAGTGACCATGCTAGAATTAATGTGTGTTGATTATTTGCTGTGTATTGACACTGTCATAACAAAAATCGCTAGCAGCACCCTCCTCGCTTCTCCAGACTTGGTACTGGCACTACTACAGGTATGGCAGTAGCAGAGTAGTATGCGTGTGTTCTGCCAACATAAATTTGTATCATGGATGATTACAGAAAAATCAGTAATGATTCGTGAGTTTGGTTTTGTGTTGATTTTGTGACCTTTAGCAAGCCGTCAAGGACATTGCAAAGCTGAAGGAAACGGAAGAGAAGGTGAAACGCGCCAAGGAAGCGCAGGAGAAACGCGAACGAGAGAAGCAGGAGAAACAGGCGCGGAAGAAGGTCTTCATTGACATCAACGCTGGTCAGTTGCGGCTGATTTAAGTTTCGGACTCATTGTTGGTTTCAGTCATTCGTTAGACTTCAGTCTTACTTTAGGTTTCAGTTGATCTTTAGGTTTCAGTTGAACTTTAGGTTTCAGTTGAACTTTAGGTTTCAGTTGAACTTTAGACTTCAGTTAATTATATGTTTCAGTCTTACTTTCAGGTTTTAGTTTTGGCTTTGGTTTCAGTTTTACTCTTGGTTCCTTACTTTAGGTTTCAGTCATACTTTAGGTTTCAGACATACTTTAGTTTTCAGACTTTTATAGGTTTCAGTCATACTTTAGGTTTCAGTCTTCTATAGGTTGAAGTGCCAGGATCATGTTAACTTTGTTAACCCTTTAATGCCGGAGGGTATAGGATTTACCATACTATTTACTACCTTCTCGGCATTAAAGGGTTAAGCCACCAATTTGAGATTCCAGAACGTTCAACCTCCATTGAATTCACATGTATGTCACATACTTGACACATTGGCACATTGATTTGGTATAATTCTAGGTTAATATCTACACTACCCCTCTGGTCATTTGTTTTCTAAAAGTGGTTGTACTTTGTGTTGTTTAGACGACGACCAAGAGGGCGTCATGGACAATCTGATCGAAGCGCTGAAGACAGGATCGGCCTTCAACGTCAATCGAGAGAAGAGGGGCGACAAAAAGCGAACACCACGAGCAGCTGGGGGTAAGTTGGTGTCACCATTGGCAGTCTGTGTGTTTCACACCCTGCTCTTTCGGACTGACGACAGACCTAAGGAATTTCGAGAATATTTCCTGAGCTGCGTGCGATACAATATGTTACGAGCTGTCAATGGAAGGCTCTTCCAGTCTGATGGTCCAATGCACGAGAAGGCACGGTGGGCCCGCATCGATGTACAAGAGTGCGTGTCTATCAAGTCCTCGTGAGTCGCAGAGCGCTAGAACCAACGACCTCGATGGCTGGAGATGGGAACACAAATCTCCCTGATGCACTCTGGGGGACACACCGACCATTGATGCTCCTCCTCCCATCAGACAGACAGATAGACGGGTGGATCAGATGTTAAACAAATTTGTGATTATGAATGCAATTGCACTGGTTCCCATATGATAACAGAGTAACGTTCAAGATCCTCCTCCTCCTCTGTTGGACAGCCATATTTAGCTCCTTCGTGAGGTTTGTGTAAGGCACTATGTAAATGGCCATAATATATGCAATACAATTGAATACGTGCATTAAGTTGTAAACTCGCTATTCCTGACGACCTGATCCCGTAACCATGAGCTCCATATGCTTGGCAGGCTGACTCAAAAATGCTTCTTTTCCCAGGAAACTATACAAATAAACAAGTTTTCCCTAGATCTCGCATTTTTAACTCTTTTCCCTATGACTATTGACTATCCCTTACTTTTCCTCCCCTGTGTTTTCTCCTTGATATTTATTATAGCTTCTCTCGTACAATTTTTAGCTTGTAAACATAATTTCTGTGTGTTTGTCTGAATTTATAAGCTTGCCATGTTGAGTACTGTTCATTTGCTAGTACTTCTCATTAAGGATTTATACTTACTTTACCTACCATACTTACCAGTACAGTTTGCTTAAGAACCTGATGAAACTTTGGTGCTGTACCATGTAATTTTATGTTACCATATGATGCTGTTGTTGTTTGGCCGTGAATCTTACTGCTCAAGTTTTGATTAATTGCCAGTATCTTGTCCACAGCGCTAACTAGATACAACAGAAGATGACGTAATAATATTTACATTTACTACGTAAGAAATGTATCCTATATCTGCTTGTAATGCCAGTTAATTAACTGAGGATATTTTGGTTGAACGCGTATGAACCGGGAAGAAGGCGGGCTGTTGGCTGATTTTGTTTTGCATGCTTAAGGAGTCAAAACAGAGCTTTCAATCAGTTTTGTAAGTTTTTAGGCTGAAAATTGCTGAACGGGTTTTGATTGGTTTTTGTCTTTTGTTGTTGTTAGTTCAGGTGGTTTTTATTGTTATGTTTTGTCTGCTGGATCTAACAGTTTGGTGTATTTCATTTTGATTTAAAAATTTGTTAAATATAGAATCATTGATATGAATAATAAAGTTTCTTAGAGCCTGAGGGATTTTGTATACCCTGTGTGAAAAAATAAATTTAAAAGATTTTTTTTAAAAATTATAAGAATAATAATGACAAAGGTGATGATGTTATTCTATGCGAGACAATGTTCCTGAACTTTTCTTACACATCTGTGATCGGCTTTGCATTTCTGCATGGAGCTGGAGGAGTGTTAAGCACTTCTGTTATCTAGGAACACTATTGTTATTTAGGAACACTTCTGTTATTTAGGAACACTATTGTATTATGCAGCTCACGGTGCTAGTTAAGTTCCTTTCTTTCGAACAGGGGTGTCAAAAAGCCGGCCCATATTTTTCTGACCTGCGCAACTTTGTTTATAGACTGCCTGTTTGTGACTGATGACAAAGATAAACAAATGAAAGATTTTTTAAAGCACAATTTGACTGCACTTGCTTTAAAATGCTTCATTTAAGTTTAGTTTTGCACAAATTTCCTAAGAATGGATATCCGCTGGAAAAATCTTGCCACTGACCCACTATTTATAAAGGTTTGACACCTCTGCTTCAGGATGTTTTCTTTTTCTACAGTCTAATTTGCTGAATCAGGTAATGTATCCAGATGCTCTATTGCAGTGGTTCCCAACCTCATTTGACTTTAGGGCCACTTTTTCTAAGTTGGAGGATACGAGGGCCACTTTTTCTTAGTCGATGGACGTTAGGGGGCCACAAGGCTAAAATTTAATTAACTAAAAGCACATGAAATTGTTATAATTGATTCAAAATGGAATGTTTTATGTTATTTATAGAGTCAAAATAAAATAATTTGCAATAGAAAATAATTATGTTTTCTATCCTGTCCAAATTGTCATGTTTTCATGTAATTTTGTTAATTCTTTGAGAGATGAGGGGCCATTTTCTCAGGCCTGGCAGGCCACTTTTGGCCCGCGGGCCATGGGTTGAAAACCACTGCTCTATTGTATGTTCTTTGTATTCGGATCCTCTATTGCCATGTGCTGTGTACAGAGATTTCTAGCTTTTTTATGCATACAATTTACATTGACTGCATATTCGTATTTAGAGCTAGTGTCTACCTTTCAAATCAGAGCACATGGAAAATACCAGTTTCTTGTTGCTGCATTTGACTTTGCATGCAAAGACTTCTTGGCAAGTAACGGAAGAGCCACGTTTTTCAAGTTTTTCATTCAGTCGTTTTAATGTTAGTTTAACAAATCGATGCAGACCCGGAATGTACTGCACAATAATTCACCAGTTTAATGATTATTTACTGTTTGACGGAATAGTTTTAGCAGTTACACCGAGTGGTGTTTAGACGGCTAGTCTTTAATGGGAGAGCCGTGGCATTTAACCCGACCACCTGGAATGGAAAGACAACCCCCACTCTGGCCAACTTATATACAAGAAAGTCAGAGGTTGTTCAGAGTTGTAAACTGTGCTACTGCAGTCCGTGCTTTAGTGACAAGCATTGCCAGTTCCTTCTTTTCCTTCTGCCAGTTCCAAGCCTGGATAAATGACATCGACCAGGACATGATAATTTCATAACTAACTCGGCTCACAAGGACGCAATTTAGCACTGCCTTATCTTGTATCTTCCAAAGATTTATGCATTCATTCATTCATTCAAGTATTTGTATAGCACCTCTTCAAATAAACTACTTGGAGGTGCTCCCGACTGCAGCATGGCCAAAACGAACAGTTTTCAAGTGCGAGTAGAATATGTCAGAGAGTGACATAAGGAACAGGCAGAGCTTACGAGGGAGGCCATTCCATACTACCAGGCTAACCACAGAAAAAGTGCGTTTATAATACATTTGTAACGATCGTTTATAGTGTTTATAACGCATAACTTCTTCCGTCCTTTTACGTGTTGATGCCTTTTGCTGATAATTTGTACCATTTTGTCATTTAAAAAAAATAATTTGTGTTGTTTTGTGTTTTCGCAGCTGAGAGGCGAGCCCAACTCGTGCGATCCAGGTCAAGACAGAACATACTCAGTCCAGAAGTCGGTGGTGTCGTACGCGAAATCAGCTACGAACCGGACGTTCCCGTCACCCCAACCCGAGTTCCCCCGAGCCAACAGAACCTTCACCCTCCAACCGAACGGGGTGCACGACACGACGCAAATCGCGTCGACGCCAAGTCTCGCATACCGAGGCAGAACGTTGAACCGCGTGACATTAAGGCACAACACCCGCAGAACAATCGAAATAAGAATGCGGCGTCAGAACCGGTGCACATCGAGCTGGAATCGGACGCGCCCCCAAGGAGCGGTGGGGTGAATTTGCATGAACCGACGTGGGTGAAGTCTTCGAAGGGACTTTCGGAGGCAGAGGAACTGCTGGAGCGGTTGCGGAAGATGTGAGACTGTCGTCGTCATAGTAACGGTGAAACCAAAATGTTAAGTGTTCATCATCGCTGGCTTTTCTGCGCAGCGTCAAAGAAATGTGCGAACGACATTCATGTGCCAGTGCATTTGAATGGTGGAATCGAGGCTAAAATAAGTTTGAAATTTAGGAAAGTGGTATTTTTAAAGCGGGTTGTGGTCGAGTAGTAATAACTTGGCTTCCTGTTAGGCTCGGACGTACTCTGCTCTGTAGTGCTTTGGCTTCGGCAGGAAGTTTCGTGTGGACTCGTTTGCACGCTGTCCATTCTATGCGCAATCCTGCTTGACACAAAGTGGTGTTATGTGTTCCACAGCTGTTAAATTAACGCCACGCTGTGTCGGCTTGCATGTCATGCAGGAACTGCAGTCTAGAGTGAACTTTTAACCGTCCAGCAATATCCTTTTTAAATGCGTTCTTATGGCACACTGTATCATAAGACATGTCCCGCTTTAACAGGTTCACTGTTTCACACTCGAACCTGTTTCCATGTTGGATTAAAGCCTGTGTGTCACGATAAAAATGTTTGGCAGGTATATATGAATTGGCACAGCGGTCAATTAGGTCGTTGCCTGCCATCCGACGGTTGGCATCGCAGATTCATCAGTCCCATGTTCAGTTCAAGAAACATTTTATCTCGTTCACTCTGAACTTCCGAAGGTTACCTTCAGTTGCTGTGAAATGCAATTCTTGTGAATACACGTAAATAGAATCCTATGAAAATGATGATGATGACGACGTAAATCTGTCTGTAGCTTTTATAAGATTCGTCCAACTCGTGTGATTTGATGTTTTCCCCACTTGAAACATTTTGCTTTGTTTGAGGAAGTTTTAGTCGAATTCCCCGTCAAGTTTGTCAGATAAATTCAGATGTAATGGTTGCTGTGATCTGAGTTCTTCAACAGCCAATCGTTCGTTGGCTCATGTTTCTTAAGCATTGTGTTTGTAATTATTGTCTGCTTTGATAATGAATATATTTTGCAATAACCTTACGCGTTGTAACTTGCAAGCGTTACTGTCCTAGGCTGCAGTGTAGACGTAATTCTTTAATTGTAGCAGAACATACAATAACATAGCTCCTCTGCAGAAGTGCTCAGAAGTACGATAGAAGTTGCAATTCAGAATCACCCTCGGGGGTTTAAAATGGGTGGAAGCGTGTTCCCACTGCTCTCTAAATTCTTTGCTTGCGTTCCCACCGCTCGCCATGCATGGAACCCTATTTCCACTACTCATCAAAAACAATTAGCAAATTTCAGCAGGCTATATTTAATTCTATTCGATTAGCAATTTAATGAGGGACAAAAGTGACTGGATGGCCGGCCATGGAACAGTGTTTAATCTAGTCCCCCCCCTGCTCTGGGGAATCCAGGTTTCTGGGGAAGACAATCGAGCATCGAGAGGGGGAGGAGCATGGGAGGGGTCAACGGGATGGGGATGTGCCCCTCCCATCAGAAGCTTGTTGGATTTTCACATTGCAATGATAGCATTTTAAGCGGTCATCTTAACAAAATAGCTTTGAAAAGTAGGCACTTCTTTTGCTACACTTTAAGCACTGCTTGTGTACAGTTCCCCCAAGTATAAATGAGCCCAAGTCATCTGGTGACATTCTTCATATAATCGCATACACTCAACATACTCAGGTAAATCTAATATGCCTGGACACAGACAATCTCAAACTTTATAGGCCTACTCCAATTAGATCAATCACATTTGCACCAAGTTGCTCAGGACCTATCTTTTTAACCGTGGCTGGATTGGGAGCAACTCCGAGTAGTCTTCTTGAAGGGTGCTGTATCAATTTTCGAAATGAACAAATGAATGAGTAGATTATCCATCTGTCAAGGTAGGATATATTGTGCAATATGTCATCTACTAGATGGCAGCAACAGAAGTATTTTTGAGAGAAATCTATGATTCCCGATTACGGAAATATTTACAACTCAAACAAATCTAAAGAATAAAAATACACATTAAAAACCGATTGTTTTTTAGCGCTATTTTATTTTCCCTTCTTTGAAAAATGCAACAAGATACGTAATATTTTTCATGAAGTTCTGCTTCAATTTCAAAACGGCAAGTTTTTTTCTCTTAGACTTACAATAAACTTCGTTTTATGTCAACGTTCCATTTCTCGCGCTGTTCGAAATGTATTAACGCAAGCTTAATAAACGCCTAAAATGCGATTAACTGCAGTTAGAATCATAAACATAAGAGAGCAAACAGAAAAAGTTCCAGATTCTGAGCTTACTTCAAACCAGATCCTTTATACCTGTGTAAACGAACATTTTAAAATTTCTTGCAGGAGCGGCGTAAAACACTAGTCAGAATTGTAGATGCGTCAAATAAACGTACCTGACCGGTTTAAACGCACTCTAAAACAGAACACGCTAGCGTTTCTTAGCACACACCGTTCTCGCTAAACCTAAACTAGTCGTGCAAACCGTGCGTCAAAGAACAGTAGGATGCAAGTGCCACTGACGAAGATGTTGAAGCTTTAAGCAAAAGTCTAAAGATCTACCAGTAAGGTCTAAATGCAATCCTCTGTTTTTACTGCCGGCCTTTTTAAGCCTATATACGACAAAATGTCCCACTTACAGCAAAAGCGTTTAGGCGAAGGAACGCACACGCACACACAAGTAACGTTGACCTAACATGCAGTCCAATGCGTATACACACTTATATGAAAGCATACGAAAAAAGAACGTCTGTTGGTCCATCACTAGCATGCGGATGACGCAGCGTTTCACGGCTGCGTCGGAGAGGGTCGTGCAATCGTCGGTGCTACCGTGGAAGGAGTTGGTGGTTGCAGTGGTGGTTGCAGGCCAGAAGCTGGTGGAATCATTGTCGAAGTCTCGGGTGGTGGAAGTGCGGAATCCTGACTCACGGCGGAGGTTTTGGAGTCGGGCATCCTTGTCTGCAGAGGAGGAGGTCCATTGCTGGAAGAGGAAGAGGAAGCGGAAGAGGCGAACGGAATGGTGGACGGCTGCTGAGGCGGAGCAGCAGACGACATCTGTGGCGCCAGATGCGGATGTTGCAGGAAGAAGAGGTACATGTCGTGCAGGTTCTTGTCCAGGTCCGGTCGCGTCGTCTGCTGGGTCCACGGCTGCATCGGGACCCCGCCGCCAGGCTGGTTCAACAACATCGGAGTCGACAGCTGTCGTTTCGCGAGTGACTGACCTCCTCCGGGAACCGTTCCGGCTGGAGCCGTCTTGGGATATCCGGCATCAAGTTGCTGTGCGTATGTCCAGGGCACCTGCTGCTGCTGCTGCTGCTGCTGCTGCTGTTGCAGGGCATCGTATTGCAACGGCCGTGAAGACAATAGCTCTTGTTGCTGTCGCTGATCGACCGTCACGGTCTGCTGGTTGCCAACGAAAGGCTGGCCTGACGGCGCCGCCGACAACAAAGAGGTCTTCTGAGAAGAGAGGTGGATCTGGGACAACTGTTGGTTCAGCAGATGCGCCTGGATCTCCACCGGTAGCTGGTTGTACATTGATACCTGCAGCATGCCAGGCAGCTGGAGTGGATTCGGGAGCGGCGCTGAAAACTGCGAGAACACGGGCAGTTGGGCTTGCGACGCGGGCAGCTGGGCTTGCGGGGCCTGAACGCTCGGTGCTGGCATCTGGGCTTGCATCAGTAGCTGGGTCTGTGGCGATGGTTGGGTATGGGGGACGACATTAGATTGCCGCTGATTCTGAATACGCTGCTGGGTTTGCACGTCTAACTGGGTTTTTACTGGGGATTGATTCTGTGCAGGTTGGTGGTCCGACTGCTGAGTGTCTGTCATCGGTAATTGGGTTTGGGTTGGCGGCGAAGTTTGTGCACCGGACTGGGTTTGAATTAGATACTGTGTCTGTCCCAACAACTGGGTTTGCGCAGAAAACTGGGTTTGGGCAGGCAGCTGAGTTTGTTGGGCCAAGTGGGTTTGTCCAGGTTGGAGCGGTGCTGGAAACGGAGTCTGACCGTGTTTTTGTGCCGGTGGCACCTGGGATAGCATATTTGCTGGAAGAGCAGGCATTTGAGTGAGCTGGGCCAGTAAGCGAAGTGTGGCTTCTAGCGAAGCCAGGTCTTGTGATGGTGGCTGGTTTGGATTCTCTTTAATCATGACATTTGGTGGGAGGGAAACCTGCACCGACTGAACCGACAGTTCGTCCTGTATCTGAATCTGACCTTGGACCAGGTCCTGCGACATCTGGGTCTGGATCGGCCTTTGGCTACTTTCTGGCAAGTGGGCCAGTGAAGCTGGTGGCTGCGGCGGCAGTTCACGTGGCATATGGGTTTGTCCGTCTGACGAGACTTGCGACAGAACCTGTGGCTGGATCTGCTGGGTCTGGCCAACGATCTGAACCTGCGTCATCATCTTCGCTGGCGATGTTGGCAATTTCACATCCGACGGCTGCGGCAGCTGGGCAAGAACCTGCATCTGGGCAAGCGGCTTTGTGGAAGCGTGATGCTCCCGCATCAGTTGGGCAGAAGCCTGTTGCGGCAACAATGCGGACTGCATCTGCAGCTGTGGGGTTAATTGCGACTGGGCAAGAGAAGCCGGAAGCGTTTGTTGGGTGAGCTGGAGACCGGAGGATGTCAGCTGCTGGTGATGACGAATGTCTGTTCCATCTTTCCCTTTCGCAACGTCCTGAACCGGAACAGACGGTGGCAACCCATTCTGCTGCAAAGAGGCGACCATTTCACCGGTCTGCAAAGACGCTGCCACAGCCGACTGCTCGGAAAGGGAAGGATGTTTTCCGTGGGGATCAGGAGGAGTCATGATTTCTGCAGGGTCGGAGAGTATCGGCGACGTTAGTTTTCGCGTTGTCCGGTCACCAGCCACCTGCTGCTGCATCATCGTGGCACGCGCGTCCGGATGGAGCGCCACCGTCTGGGTCTGCACGACGGTCTGCTGCGTCTTCTCCTGAAGCAGGAACTCCATCTTCTTCTCTCCTCTCGTCTGGTTGATCTGCTGGATCAGGTAGAGCGCGGTCGCCAGATGCGGAATGTTCGTCGTCTCGCGGAGCAGCTGGAACGACGCCGCCTGCTCCACCGCAGCGGAAGCCTCCGTTCCCACGCCACCATCGCCGCTCTGCGCGAGGTTCTGGAGCGCGCTGGCGATCGCAACGACGTGCGGATTCTGCTCCAGCTCCATCAACGCATACTGTTGCCATGATGACACGGTGGTGGATGCACCGCCCTGGGTCTCCGACTGTTGCGGTGGGTCCTCGGCGCTCTCCAGCTGCGCACCATCTTCCGCGACCGAAGCGAACCGCTGCAGGTGGGACCGCAAGAGTCCGGCGCCGCCACCGCCGCCAACGCAAGCCTGGTCGCTTGTTTCTTGCGTCGCGTCTGCCGACTGTTTCCGCCTGAGGTGGAGAAGGGAGTGCGGGGAGACAAGGTCTGCATGGCTGGTGGCGTGCAACGTCTCGCTCAGACTGTGGCATCTCTTCAGCTGAGCTGAGTTAGTTTCATCTCCGTCGTCTCCACTCGATGGTTCATCCACCACCATCTGATCCACACCACCCAACATCGTTCGGACCTGAACTGCCGCCGACAGTTCGGACGTCAACCCAATTTTGTAGTCGACAGCGGCAGTGCAGTAGAAATTATTCTGTTCGGCGCTGTTGGCGTCGGAAATCGCCTCCGTCGAAACTTCCTGTCGTCCGACGAAGGTCGAAGAGAAAGTCGGAATGTCGATCCTTCCTTCCGCACCTGGAACTTCAAGGTCGGCTGATGAAGACATTGCTGGCATCGCGTCGTAAACGTTAGGCGTTTGTTCGGAAGATGACTGCACAGATTGTTGTCCCTCTGTCGTTGAAACAGTCGCAGGATGTATGTCACTGCTCATAATGGAGACCTTGAAAAAATGCAAATCAGCTTGAAATTAATTTTAAATTTATTTCAATTCAGGCATGATCATACAAACACATCAGAGCCAAACAAATTATATAGACCGATTTTATAATGCACTAATTATAGTATGAAGTAATCATTTAATAAGTCATCTTTTTCAAATCCTGCTTTTCTCTTGTGGTCCTATCACACTGTGATAGGCTTTTGCTGAGAGAAGCGCTTTATAAATGGTCATATGAAATACAGTGCAAAACAGCACAAGATTTCAATGATTGTCAAATTTGAGTAGTCAACAGTCATACACAAAAAGCACCTTCCTTTCGCACTAAAAAAATGTGATATTTAACTGTGGCTGGATTGGGAGCGCTTCTGAGCAGCTTATTTCGAAGATGGGCTGTATAATACACACACACATTTGTATATATATATATATATATATATATATATATATATATATATATATATATATATATTAGGGATGCTCAACGATTAAAATTTTTAATCGCGATTAATCGTGCGATTAAAAATTTTAATCTCGATTAAACTTGCGATTAATCGCATGTTGATAAAATAGCAATTGAGCTTTGAAAATCCTCATCATTTACTGCATTCAAAGGGCTAATATACCTTGCTGTCCTCAAAGGAAGAGCATTACGGTCCATTACCAATGGAGTTATGTTTCCCTGAGTCATGGGTCCGCCCGTTTCGGTTAACATGCCATGACTTAGGCCTACACACAGAATATTTTTTCTCAAACAAATGGATGTGATATCAAATGCCCAGTTGATTATGATGATTTACAACAAAGAAACGGGCGCGGCTGACAAAAAAAGCAAAGCATACTTCGTGCGTGTATAATACGAGAGAGTTAGATTCCTACTTAAATTGTTTGCACGCTAACGCATGCCTAACTTCCGCTTTAAAGGTAGGCCTAAGCCGATTATAGCCTGATAGTTTATTAGACCCATATATCGCTTGGCATTTTCTCTGCTGTTTAACTGTGTTAAATTTTCTCCGATATTTTCATTCTCAGATTGCAATAGCCCGCAAGAAAATAATATTATGATATGAATGGAAATCAAAGTAGGTCTACAGGAAGATAAACTTTCACAGAAGGGATAGGTTAAACATTTTTTTAAACCCATTCTAGCCGCCATTAGGATAACAGGAAATGCTTCTTGTTGCCGTCAAATACGCCCAACCCACCTCCGTGAATTAAGCCCAATCTCAGCCAAAGATTTTAGGCTTTGACATTAACCGACGCGTTGTAGTGTTCGGAAAATTTCTACCTAAAAGTGGTCTTTGCGATTAAAATTTAATCGCGATTAAATATTTTAATCGCGTTAAACGTTAAAAAAATTAACGCGTTAATCTCGCGCGTTAACTGCGATTAATCAGCAGCCCTAATATATATACATGTGTGGGCGCGGTGGTGCAGTGGGTATGTTCGTTGCCTTGGAGGTTCGAATTCAACCAAAAACCACCGCGTAGGGACATTGGGCAAGTCCTTCACTCACAATTGCTCAGCGCTTCGGCGTGAAACTCGATTCAGCATCCGCGCTGTAGTCGGGAGCGCTTCTGAGTATGATCATGAAGTGGCGCTATAACAAGTACACATACATGCAAAAACTCGACAATAATAAAAGTAATATAATTCGCGTAAACTCACCGAACTCCTGACATCCGACGATCCAATCTCGAATACCTCCGAAGTGTTCGACGTTTGAGACTGAAACATGATTGCCACACCATTCTTCGACTCATCACTCGTCTCTTGTCCCATTGCGGTTGTTGACTCCTGGCTCCCAGGAAAACAAAACATCTGCTGAGAAGCTGATGTAGCAGTAGCAGTAGCCTGCTGATTCATATCTTGAACTGATAATGCCTGTTGCAGCCCATACAACATCGAAGTTCGATGCCAGTCGGCCAGTGGCGCCCCAAACAAAGCGTTCTGTTGCGCCAGAAACTGCTGCTGGTTCATTGCGTACGAAGATGGGTTCATTCCGGGACTACCGCCGGAGTACATCTGCTGCATGTACATGTCGTGGTGGTAGGCCTGTTGGCCTTGGAAGGCCTGTTGGCCTTGGTAGACCTGTTGGCCTTGGTAGGCCTGTTGGCCTTGGTAGGCCTGTTGGCCTTGAATTGCCGACAGCAGAAGCACGTCAACCGGGTTGAGCGAGGCCAGTGTCTGCGACTGCAACGCGCTCAGGTACATGTACATCTGTCTTGGGTCGAGGATCGGCGGCATCTGTTGTTGTTGCCCGATGGAATGAAGCGCCGGAATGTTGGGCAGCGCCGACGACGATGACGACGAAAATCCCGGATTAGTCGGACCCCCTTTGGTGGCGTCGTTTGCGGACGCAGAAGACGGTTGAACCGTCTGCGACAGGTTCGCCTGCGTTCTCAGCTCCACCTGGAGAAGCATTCCAGGCGTTTCCTGATTCCGATCCGCAGACGACACTCCAGCAACTTCGGATGGGTGCGGATATGACTGCCAGACCGGTGGAACCGTCGCGAAAGAACCAGCGTCGGCCTGCGTCAGTTCCCTTCCGTCGGGGACTTCCAGCTGGAGGTCCGGCCTGACCTTCTTGGAGGCGGTCAGCTGACCGAGCTTCATCTTCAGCTGTTCAAAGTCGAGCGCTGGACACTGTCTCCGGCGACTGATGCTACCGTCCTGCGAGGTCAAGGTCAGGTCATTGGCGGCCTCAGACGGAAGAAGCACTGCGGCGTCTGCTTTCTTGTCTGGAACGACAGCCGCGGTCTCTGCCTTTTCCACGCCGTTGAACATGGAACAGATTCGATCGGGCGTTATCGTAAGTTCGGCGGCGGTCAAGCTGCTGTCGGATCCGGCGATGTTTGCCGCAGCCGCTCTCTCTGCAACTCCGTCTGGAACGGTGGAGTTGGTCAACGTCGATTTAGCGACTCCTTCGATTGGATCGGGCGATCCCATGTTGAGACAAACATCGAGAGCTGTTGCCACCTGCTGAAGAGAAAGAAAACGAAAATAATTATCTAATAATAACAGATAAATTTCACTGCGTATATATCAGCATTGCGATGTTACTTCGCCACATCATTACTTTATTCTTATTTCGTAATCGTAAACTCAGAACATCTACAGTGCCCACAAAACCAATTCGAGGGAACCAGCTTATTCACAGGCGCTCAATCAAAACAAAGTCGATAGTTCAGGATCCAAAGAGTCAGACAAGGAGTTAGACAGACAGCTATATGATGGATGATATTTAGAGTTGAAATGGCGTTGGAGGTTGGGTGAAGTGGAAGAATTAGGATAGGATCTGTGAAAGAGCAATGCTTTCAGTTTCAAGTGAAAGACGTGGGGATAATTATGCTAAGATGTGGAGTTTTGGTGAGTTTGTATGATGGGTAGAAGTAGTCGCCATTTATTGACAGAGCATCAACCAAATTTATACAAAATAACAGCAATCAGTACAAACTCAATGACTTTCGAGTGATTGGTGCATAAGTCAAAGGATCAATCCAAAAGGTCGTATGGACCTGCTGAGACTGGATTGACCCTTCCTTTCTCAATAACATTGGCTGAATTATAAAACAGTGCAAATAACAACATGTTATACATGAAATGACAACAAACTGAAACGAAATGACAAACAGATTTAAAAGAAACAAATTAAGACCAATGGTTTAAAACTTTAAATCTAATAAACAGAGATCAAACAGTCTTTTAATTTTTTCTTATACATGTTAATTGTTAACATAAGGGAGATGACGAGACAAGAGGATCATTTGGAAAAGAGGATTGCAGTGGATGGGACATATTGTTCGCATGGATGAGAATCGAAGAGCTAAACACATCCTATATTGGAATGCTGGGAGTAAAAGGAAGAGAGGAAGACCACGAAAGAACTGGAAGGACACCATCAAAGACAACTTGAGATGTCTGGAGTTGTCATGGGAGGAGGCTGAAGAAATGGCAATGGACAGAGACGGGTGGAGGAAGTGCGTTGCCCAATGTGCAGACCTGCACGGGAAGGACTAATAACTAAGTAAGTAACGTTAACTGTGGGTATAATAAAAAATAAAAACACATAACTCGCTCGACAGAACTTCTATCGACGATCGTCTCGACTCATCAGGGCTGCTCAGCGGCGTGAAATACTCCGCATCGCTGCACAGATCCGCTCCACCGGGCGGCGAATCGTCCGGGTTTTTCTCACCCGCCTCCGACTGCAACTTCAGGAACTCCTTCACGGACATCGGTCGAGTTACCTGGACACCTGACGTGCCTTCAGCGTCTGCCACGGCAGAACTCGAAGCGGGTTCTGGCTGGACGCAGGTCTCTGCCGTGCTGGCCACACCATTCACCATCGTCTTCAGCGCAGACGCTGCGTTTGGACTGCCTCGGACGAGATTTATCAGCCGCACGATCTGCTCGATGAAGTCGTTGACTTGATCGTGCGTCAGAAATTCACTCTGCAACTATAAAAACAAGAGGAGAATCTAGGATAGAGAGGCAGACGCCGGAAAGAAATTTTTAGTCAACAGCAATCTTTGTTAAAAGCACAAGCACCCAGATAGGAAACCCAAAACACAACAAATTTATGTCTATATTCCAAAACCATGCAGGCTACATAGTAACATATACCAGGGCTAACTGTATGAAAAACATAGCATTGTTCCAAACAGAGATTACAATGTCAACAACAAAACCTACAGGGTAATGTACGATTAAAATCAATTATAAAGCAAGAGAGAGGAAAAGAAAAGGTCAAATGACCTTTATGAATAATTAATCAGAATCTTCATGAATAATTAATCAGAATCTTCATGACAAATTAATCAGAATCTTCATGAATAATTAATCAGAATCTTCATGACAAATTAATCAGAATCTTTATGAATATTAATCATGGAGGATGGGAAGGGAAAGAATGGGTTGTGCAGTTCTAGAAATTCCTTCAAAACAGCCCTGCAACGTGCGAACCTTCAAGTCGCAGTGATTCTCTTACCAGGCTGTTAGCAATGTCGTCAGGATGATCGTCGTTTTGGCTGAACTTGAAAGAGACGGTCGACTGTTTACTTGTTTCCAGCTGACATTCCATCACCTCACCTTCGATGCCAACGATCGTCAGTCTCGGCATCTGGTGCTCTCCCTTGCGACGCCTCGATCTCGACTTCTCCCGTCGTCTTGACGTCTCACCCCGGCCGTGATGACTGCAAACGGGTTTCAAGACATTACTCAATGCTCATCCATGGATGCCGTAAAAAAACAGAGGAGACTTGCTCGATATGTTAGTGATTCTTATCTAGCTAGGAGTAGGAAGGTATCGTGCATTAGTATTACACATTTTCAGATCCAACTAAATGTTGTAACCCTTGCCCAGAGATTGAAACTGATTTCCCGCAAGCTCTAGAAATTGTTTGAAATTGGGCAAAGAAACATGTGGACCGTATTTCCCAGTTCTTTTTTATGCTTCACACGGGGTGCAATCGAAGGAGTAGCTGCTGACTTGAGGTGTATATTGAAGCTGGTTTCAAATGGATTGTGTAAACAACGTAAACCACATTGGAGACGTGAATTGCTCAATTAGCATTTATAAGAAGTTTCAATAATCCATTTATATACAATCAAGTGTCCAGTTAATATATTTCATTGTTTATGCGTGTGTGTGTGTGTTTGTGTGTGCAGATTTATATCATATAGTAGAGGCATAACAAGTCGTATATACCTGACATTGTCAACCTATTTCTAATCAAGAACCATTAGTTATGGGCATAATGGTATTGTTGTCATCCTATTTTCTAATCAACAACCATTAGTTATGGGCATTTGTTGTCACCCTATTTCTAATCAAGAACCAATATCTCTGGGAATTTGCATATTTGCGTAAAATTAATTAACCAAAAATACTATAACCAGCAGTCTAAGGCAAATAATTTATAAATGTTCTTCAAAGAATTATGGTTACAAGTATTGGTATATTGTATTGTAAATTTACTATTAGTGAGATCTTAATGCTTTAAACCAAGAAATCATTCACAAAGGTCAAACGAGTAATTTGTCTTGCTCTGTGATTTATTGGTGACTGCAAGTTCTGTGAATTACGTATTTCAATGAACATGAGTTGACTTGAAAGGAAGACAATATGAATTGTCTTGGATTCATATAAACAAGTTCCTACCTGCTGATTTACTCTGCCTGGGGCAAATAAAACTCCTATCAGGCCTAACGCTCCATACAACTAGTTCAGTAGGGTATATACTAAAGATAAATAAACATAACAAGCCATGGTACACTGGATGAGTTAAGACTTAAGTGTAGCAACAAACAAACCTGCTGTGGGATACTTTGCTTGTTTCTGGAGTACTTGTCAGAGAAGTACCACTTGAAACGCCGACTGCCTGAATCGGTTCAGCCGAAGAACTGGAACTGGGGTCCACGTGAAGGTCATCCGACCCCCTTCCTATTCCTCCTCCTCCTCCTCCATCAGTTACCTGTCAATCACACAGCTGGACTAGTTTAATTTACAGAACTTATTGACTTGACAACTCAACTATTTATATTAAATGTGGGATCACCATTTGCCAATCATTCTGCCCCACACAATCTGTTTCTCTACCTATCAGCCTGCATGTATGTCTATTTGTTGGGTTGTACGCATATATTGAGAATCTGTCTGTCTGTCTGTCTGTCTGTCTGTCTGTATGTATGTCCATCCATTCTTTGGTTGGTATGACTGCTCACTTTCCTCTCACTCTACATATGCAAGCCCCATTTAAGTCACTTATTTTCAACAACGCACATTATTCACGAATTGATGTATAAATTTTCGTATTGAAGGTCATTGTATTACTATTGCAAATAAACAACTCTCCTGTTTATGTTCAAAACGTTAACTCCTCCCCCACATCTGGTAACTGTCTCAACTCAACCCCATTGATAGACAGCACGATGACCTCTAAATTCAGATTCTGTACAACAACTGACCTCTGGCTTCATTGCTTCACCGCCGACGACGATGGAAGACAAAGCCACGTTCGCTAATAAACAAGACACAGACAATGGTTTCACAGACGAAAACAATAAAAAAAGTTGTTATGATGGAAACAAAGAAATTACGAACAATACAAACTTAATCATCAAAAATTCTACCAGTCTTTGCATTGAACACCTTTGAAGAATGCCCCCTTAGGACTCATATTTCCAAAGAGACCCATACAGGACCCCATATTTCGGGCTCATATATCCATAATAGAACTAGTATGAAGAAGCCTGTGTATTACTGAACCATTTCATTAGAAAACATTTATTATCAGGATGATTCGCTCTTGAACTGTTATTTCAGAATGTGTGAGAACGTGGGGTTGGTTTCAATGAAGGATATCCTTACTTACTTACACTAGAAGAGACCAAAAATCACAGACACAACGCAAGAGACATGTGTAAATGTCTGCATACATGTGTCTGAATATACACAAAGTGCGTGTATAACTGTATATATATATATATAATATATATATATATATGTGTGTGTGTGTAACTGTGTATGTATCCTTGAATATATGTGCGCATATAATACGAAGACACTTTCAAATAAAATAGTCTCTACATAACCCACAGCAGGCACTGAGCATAATAACATGGTTGACGTCATTGATCGACTGTGAAGCAAAAGATTTCATCAGTCATCACACGAAAAATTATCAATAAATATTGGAAAGCGAAATTCCCATTTCCTTACTCGCATTAAACGATGCGTCGGTGTTATCCGACACCGCAGCAGCCACAGTCAATGCTACAGCTGACACCTGTTGAGGACCACCACCGACACCAACAGTGGCGTCAACAACTGGCGGTAACTGACAAGAAGATGCCTCGAAAACAGTTGGCAGAGCACCACCAGCCGCCATGTTGGTTTCGGTCGTCGTGGCAACCGGAGGCAGGGCGCTCGAAGGCGCCGGAGCGTGACTCGAGTCCTGAGTCGAGGTGTCGAGAGTCGCTGCGACCTCGGAGGTGAGCAGCTGCTCTCTCTTGCGCCTCACTAGCGCCACCTGGTCGTGAATGTGGCGAGCGATGGTCTTAGCGTCGTCCTCAAACGCATATCCAGAACGGACCTATGTCAACAACACGACAAAACAGATGAACAATAGCTGTAAAACAATAGCCATAAACAATAGCCATAAATACAACACTTACAACAGCCATAGAAATAATAGACATAAAAACAATAGACAGTAGCCGTACACAATAATAACAATAAACGGTAGCCATAAAAACAATGGCCATAAAAATAACTACTTAAAAATAGCCATAAATAATAGCAATAAACAGTAGCCATAAAAACAATAAAAATAGCTATAAATAACAGCCATAAATATTTGTCATAAATAATAGCCATAAAAAGTAGCCATAAACAAAATCTCTAAACAAAATCTCTAAACAATAGAGCCATAAACAAAATCTATAAACAACAGCTATAAACAGCTCTAAGCAGTTCACTTCATCATTTATTTCTTTAATTATTCTGAGAATTTATATAGCGCCTCTGCAAGACTTCCATTCAACACTGGTCTATAGCATGATGCCAAATTCATCACAATGAATAACAATACAAACATTCATTCGAGAATAAATATCAAAGCATCAGTTTAATAGCAAAATAACTACATAACAAAATAAAAATATCAATTCATCATCATCACAATCACCACCTCCATCATTCGATACAACATTTATATAGCCCCTGAATAAAACATCAACCCTAAGTCTTGGTACAATTCTGGAAACGTCTAGAGGTCGTGACCTGCGTACCATTTCCTGAGCCACCTGTTGTGGGTCGTCCTTCTCGACGTTGTAGTCGAACTGGATCGCCTCGTTGTCCTTGTGCTGTTGCTTCCGCTTCTTTGGATCAACCATGCGTAGACGTAGCTGAATCACATCGCGACCATGGTCCTTCATGTCGTCCTTGTTCACCAGTTCCACCTGGATGCCAGTCTCCTCCGCAAAGAAGTTGTGCTGAAGCAGGTCCTTCACCGTATACCTGTTCCAATATATATACAATATTATATTATTATATTATATATGATATATATATATATATACATATATTATGCATATATATACATATATTATGCATATATATATGTATATAAATTATATATTGAGATAGGTACATAGGTATATATATAATGTATATTATTGTTTAATATGTAATTATATACATAATTACATATTAAACAATAATATACAAATATTATACATATATTATCTATAGCCATGGGGGCGCGGTGGTGTAGTGGTGGCGTCGTTGCCTTGAAGACGGAAGGTTCGAGGTTCGAATCCACCTCGCCGCGTAGGGACCTTGGGCAAGTCCTTCACTCACAACTGCTCAGCGCTTCGGTGTGAAACTCCAATGCAGTGTCCGCTCTGCATTCGGGAGCGCCTCTGAGTAGAGAGAGCTTGAAGGGGCGCTATAACAAGTGCACATACAAACAAAGCCATGTACCCGTCTCAATATATAATTTCTATACATATGTATATAATATCTATATAATATGTGTGCATATATATGTATATACCTGTCTTTACGTAAACATTGTGTACGGTATACAGTATACACGGTTTATATAGAGTATAGAATTTTAAAACAGGTATGATGGTATATATTGAAATAGGTACACAGCGGTACGAATCCTGAAACAGGTGTACATGCATATCTTAACTTTTTAAGACAGATACAACGGTGTATGATTCACATTTCGGTGTGACCTTGCGCACATAAGAAATTATGTAATTTATGTGTGTGTGTATATATATATATAACTTTCAAGACAGGAATATATATATATATATATTATATAAGATACCTGTAGAATATAAAATTCATGTAAATATATTTATATATGTTCAGGTGTTTCACGAGTATCTATATATTACATAGATACACATCTGCGAACCAGGATCAACATCCCCGTGACTTTAACGCACAGAGATTTTTTTAAATACACAGTTTTAGCAATATTTCAACACATTTTTTAAACTGCAAGCTGTTCACAGCATTATACAGGCTAAGCCAATCAAAATCGATAAAAGAAATATACATCATCATCATTATCATCCTATTCTATTCTTTCACAACCGTGCCCCGATTACTACTGCACGTAATTCGCAAAAAGGAGCTACAGAATTCTCCCGATTGGATCGGATCCGTTCGGATTGTAATCGGCCGGCCACACACACACGCGCGCGCGCGGCTTAAAGGCGCTACATAAATGGCCAGATGGGAGAAATGAAGTAAGGATTGATGGATGGATGAGGATTGCGGTCGAGATTGTCATTCGGACAAGCGATGAATATTGGAAAGACATTAACAGCCAGATGGCGCCACTCTACTACCGAATATTATATGCATTATATATATATATTTATATGAATGTATATGTATATAGTGAGCTAAGAGGAAATGTATATATATATATATATATATATATATATATATATATATATATATATATATATATATATTCGTGTCCATATATAATATATATAATACTATATGTTTATTAATACTATATGTTGCATATATTATATGTACTGTTATAAAATAAAATATGATAACAAAATATATATATATATTGCACTATATATATAGGCAATGTGTATTTAAAGATATATATATTTGTGTATATTATATATGTGTATATTTAGCCGTCCATGCAGCTTAGCACATCAACCGCCCGCCCTGCTGTCTCCACATAAACCAAATAATGAGTAGTTTCACTCTTCTCCTCAGAGGCTGAACTGATTAAAAAATAAATAAAACAAGTGGATGAAGTAATAATAGAGGAACCGAACCCTTCGTGTGTGGAGGAGGTTGTGAAGGAGTCAAACTCCACCAAAAGGAAAAGGTGGGTCGGGGGTTGATGTCAGAACTATGCACTAAATATTCAACTGTATGTGGGTTGATATAAATACATAACAAACTGGAGATAATTTTATTTTTACTCATATTCAGAAATCTGTTTTCTTCTGATGCATTAAATAAATAAAAATAATATTAATAAATATAAATAAAAATAAAATACTAAAATAAAAGATATAAATAAATAAACTTTGATAACATTTAAATAAATAAATAAATTGAAATACCTTTCTTGGGTTTTGCTGGTCGTACATCCTTCGATTATTTCCCGAATTTCTGGATGGTCAACTTTTTCCAACGCTTCCGGTCGAATTCCCTACAGAAAGACCCAGAAACTCTGTTATAAAACAATCAAATAACATGAAACAATCCAATTAAATGGCATGAACAATAGCAATTAAACAGCACGAAACAATAGCAAATAAGTAGCATGAACAATAGCAATTAAACAGCATGAAACAATAGCAATTATATAAAATGAAACAATAGCACAGACAATATATTTGTCAGCGCACTCATATAATACCCAGGTTTCACCAGAGGTACACATCGGCAGAAATCCCAAAATATAATTCTGCTCTGGTGAGGGTTCTGATCCCCAACCTCCCTGCTGCCGACACAGTCCCACAACATCACTAGACCACAGATCTATATATAGCTACTTATCTGAGTACAAGCATAATGTTCTGCGCTGGCTACCTCACTCGCAGCGAACTGTTTATAGGGTCTAAGGTTTCGAGACTGGCGTGGAGCAGCATCCTTGGTTTAGCCCATGAATATCCCAGGGAGTTTTGCCACTCCAGACAAGATATCCAGACTCGCTGTTCCCTTTGCTCCTGTGCATCAGAGCAACCTTATTGTCCCATAAGCGACCTTATTGTCCCATATACCAGGCAGCAACGCACTTTCCATATTGCTGGCCCTGTTGTATGGAATGGGCTACCTCCTCCTCCGTACCTGCGCCTGCTGCCACATATTATATCGCAATCCTGAAAACTATCCTCCTTAGCCAAGGTTGAATCGGGAGCACTCCTGAGTAGTAACCTTAAAGGAGCGCTATATAAATCCTGGTAATGAATGAATGAATCAGGGGCGGATCCATGGGGAGCCAATCCGGCGATGCCCCCCCCATTTCAAAGTCCATAGGACGTGGACCCCCATTTGGTTTCAACAAGCATTAAATCAATGCAGCGGCTATATTATTTCATCGCTTGCAGAGATTACATCGACCAGATGACTGATGACTAAAAAAAGGTCAGCAGATTTCTGGCAAAGATATCACCGAAAGTTTTGGCCCACTCTTCGAAAATTTCTGTATCCGCCCTTGGAATGAATAATGTACCACGCACTATACTTACACTCAGAAGAAAAGTGGAACATAAGAAGCATGAGATAAGCAAGACGTTTCATTTTAAATCAAGTTAAATAATAATCATAATAATCATAATTTTACTGTTGTGACTCTTCGAAAGATCTGCGCTGGATTCGTGCATTCCTTGTACGGATATTCGGACGTAACCATTTCGATCATGCACATCCCAAACGCGTAGACGTCGACTCCTTCGTCGTAACGCTCCTCGTACATCTCGGGCGCCATGAATTCCGGAGTGCCTACATCACACACAGAAAATTACGTTATATATTACGTATCGCATGACGCAAGTTACATTACATATTGCGTAACACATGATGAAAAATTACATTACATATTACGTATCACATGATGCAAGTTACATTACATATTACGTATCACATGATGCAAATCACATTACATATGACACATGATGTAATTTACACTATATACTATGTAACAAATTGTATTACATATTATATTACATATCACATGATGCAAATTAAATTACATATTACATAACACATGATGAAAATTACACATGTAATTTTCATCATGTGTTATGAAATATGTAAACTTTGTAAAGCAAGTTCTCTGTCTCGGATGTCGCATGCACAGCCACAAAACACTCAGAAATCACATATTAAAAATGTTATCTTGACACTGTAGCATATCAAACGCATGCAGTCCCAAAAAGCATCATGTGCTCATTGGCAAATTGGCACCCACAGATATTTACCAGGAGGGGGGTAAAACACAATCATCATGGTCAAGAGCTTGAAAAATGCAAAGCACGAACCTATGAAAATGCGTATTTTTTTCAGTTTTTCACAGAGGCTTGAAAATGTGCATTTCTCTGAACTTTTCACTTTGTGTATTATTAGCATCAAATATTATTAAAACCAAAACCAAGTCAAACAACATGTGTTCATTTTTTGGGGGTGGGTGGGGGCAAGTGCCCCTCTTGCTCCTAAGCGCGGGCGCCTAGCATGTGCTAAATATCCCATGCGTCACCAACACGCTCTGTATACGTTCAACACCACACATACGTCACCGCAAGGTGTCTTCCTTTAAACAGCGCACACGTCAGCAAAAGCTTCTCACGCAGACCACACTACGTCGCCACGTTTTCTCTATTGAATGTCACACGCGTCATCAGAACGCCTGTTCTATATGTTCAGTATGAAACCGCAGCATACAGACCATCATCATCATCATCATCATCATCATCATGAGTCGCGCAATTACAAATGTCGACAATCAATATAATCTGATATTGTTAATTGCTGCTTTGGCGCCAGTTGTTCGACAGACGATAGGAAACGTCATCTGTTTCCGGTTATGCGACGAGAATTATTGCAGGTTTCTGCTGCAACGTCCGTTTGTTGCAATACGTATGTACAATAATATTTGTACATGCTCTGATATGCATGCGGACGATGAACGGCAGGCACTAAACCGCTAGCGAGTATCGATACCAACTGTGGCTAAATAACTGACACATCGAACGAAAATGTAAACTCCTGAACAGTCACTGCAGGCATCTGGTTCACAAAGCTCTGAACACCACAGGTGATTCTAAGATTCTAAACAGATGATCTCAGATTCTAAACAGATGATTCTAAGATTCTGAACAGATGATTCCAAGATTCTAAACAGATGATTCCAAGATTCTAAACAGATGATTTTAAGATTCTAAACAGATGATTCTAAGGTTCTCAACAGATGATTCTAAGGTTCTGAACAGATGATTCTAAGGTTCTGAACAGATGATTCTAAGATTCTAAACAGATGATTCTAAGGTTCTAAATTTAGATGATTCTAAGATTCTAAGCAGATGATTCTAAGATTCTAAACAGATGATTCTAAGATCCCAAACATATGATTCTAAGATCCTAAACAGATGATTCTAAGACTCTAAACAGATGATTCTAAGATTCTAAACAGATGATTCTAAGATCCTAAACAGATGATTCTAAGATTCTAAACAGATGATTCTAAGATTCTAAACAGATGATTCCAAGATTCTAAACAGACGATTCTAAGATTCTAAACAGATGATGCTAATATTCTAAACCGATGATTATAAGATTCTAAAAAGATGATTCTAAGATTCTAAACAGATGATTCTAAGACCCTAAACAGATGATTCTAAGATTCCAAACAGATGATTCTACGATTCCAAACAGATGATTCTAAACAGACGATTCTAAGATTCTAAACAGATGATTCTAAGACCCTAAACAGATGATTGTAAGATTCCAAACAGATGATTCTACGATTCCAAACAGATGATTCTAAACAGACGATTCTAAGATTCTAAACAGACGATTCTAAGATCCCAAACAGATTATTCTAAGATTCTAAACAGATGATTCTAAGATTCTAATGCTCATGCGCAATTGCCTATAGCTGGCCAAACTCTGATGTAACTTAGGGAGCTTTCTGCACCAGTGCTAAACCTCCTGGTCTTCGATTTCTTGCTCAGCCATGCAACGTGACCTGCTTGTCCCTATGGCTGGAAATTCCACAGTGCTGTATAAAAGCTTTCCCATGGTCAGCCCATCTGATCTAATCTAAAGCGAAAATCGTTCATAATCAGTAAGTTATATTTAATCAAATACACCACACCTAAGTGAGGATAGGCAGACTGTCATTGGTTTACTAAAGAATATACTCATTTACTCACTCACACAGACCATGCTCACTGCTCAGCAGACGGCAGCAGATGCAAGCACAGACCTGCCTCTGACTGATTTGGTATTCTGCTCAACAGTGTGTTGTGTAAAAACTGTTCTTATCTGGTGAAGCCATGCAAAATCCGATGAGAGTCGTTCAGCATCACATCGCCTGCTACACGATGATCACATTTCCAAAAATGTCATCAGCCGTCCAATGAGAGACAAAAATGGTATGTTACGGAGAATAGGTCTGCCGAAACGAAACAAAATCCGATAAAACGCCATTGCGTACATGGCTTCCTATAGCGCAATTACAATTTAAAAACGTGGGTCTGTAATATCATATAACATTCGTTGAGTATATAAAGTAGGCCCTATAACATATGCATTCACACAAATTTCCGTTTCAGAATCATTCATCCTTCGATTTATCTCCGGTGCTAGGCTGAGAGGAGCAGTTTCGAGTAGGTATATCGCAATTTCTAAAAGGCAAGTCCCTGAATGAAAGAATGAATGAATGAGTGAATGAATGAATGATGAGTGAATGAATGAGTGAATGAATAAATGAATGAATGGATGAATGAACGAGTGAATGAATGAATAAATGAGTGAATGAATGAGTGAATGAATGGATGAATGGATGTATGAATGCTGAATGAATGAATGGATGTATGAATGAAAAGCGAATGAATGAAAGATCACGATAAATTCAATGACACGCCACGGTATAGAATTCCCGTCGTATCCATCATGTGGATTTCCATATTAAACCCGCATTTACAGTTTATCACGACATATTCTCGTTCTAGTTCTCACAACATAATAAGACTCATCCATATATTACAAACCAAAAAATCGTGTTTTCGACCCCCCTCCTCTGTTGCAACGCATATATTATGCGGATACCTCAAACCCCCCATGCGTACGAACAAATAAGCTTCTCTACCCTCCCTACGCTTAAAGTTAGTTAGCCGCAGTCATCTACAAAACATTTATTTTACTGTAGGCTGCTATTTATTTCTGCTAAAAAACTGAGATGCATTGATCAGTGGTTTACTGATTACGTCTGAACAGAACTTGGTCCCAATTGCAATGTAATGAAAAGCCACCGGACGACTACAACACGAGTCATAAATAGCAAAATGCAGTCATAAATAGGATAATACAGAATCATAAATAGAATAAAGAGTCACAAATAGGATAATACAAGACATAAATAGGCTAATAGGATAATGCAGAGTCATAAATAGGATAATGCAGAGTCATAAATAGGATAATACAGAGTGGTAAATACGATAATGTCGAGTCATAAATAAGATAACGTGGTCGTCATAATTAGAATTTCATTTTTGCGTACGTAAATTTTTCCGCAACCCCTCCACCCCAGCCGCACGCACCCTAAATGCGATTACCCCCTCCCCATGCGTACGCAACATACGGACAGCCCCACACAAGTACATTCTGACCCGATATAAACCGCTTCTGGTTTGACGCGCCATCGCCCCATACAGCCAACGCCGCAGTATATAGAAGCGACCAATAATTGGCAATAATGATAATTAGTCTGGCGAGCGTGACGTCTAACAGCCCCCCACCACAACACCCAGCCCCTCCCTCCCCCTCTCCCACTCCCTTGCCCCTCCTCGTCTGTTATGCAATGGAAAATTTACGTGGCTGACCGCCGTTGCTGCGATCGATAGCGTGAAGGTCAGCCGCTATTTCGCGCCGATTTCGTATGCTCAGCACGTGATGCCGCCACGGCGCCGAATATGTGGCGTCACGAACGTTGGCGCCGGTGGGAGATGATTTATGTAATGCGTGTTGAGTACTACTGCTGCTATGTTGCCAGAGTCCAAGTAAATGATGGTGGTCAGGAGAAGGGAATTCAGTGGATGAGCCCCCGCCCATCCGCATATTAAGTACGCTAAAAAGTATTTTTCAACCTCACCCTCACTTTGTGGAACCACCATCCGTACGTAAAAATAAGCTTCTCTACCCATCCACTTATACAAAGGTAATCGGCTGAAGTTGTCGATAAAACATTTATTTTACTGTATATCCTACCATCTATTTTTGTTAAATACGTTAATTGCTTTGCTTAATTGGCTAACATTTGATATAGTTGTTATGGTTTACTGCTTAGATTTGAAACGGAATTTAAATGTAATGTGATGAAATGTCTTCGAACGACTTGTATAGGATAGTAAAAAGTTATAAATAGGCTAATGTGGACATCATAACTAGAAATTTATTTTAATTTATTTTACGTGTGTACATTTTGCCGAGACGCCCCACCCATCACCCCCTCCCCACCCATCCCTGTACGCACCCGTACGCAAATCGCTTAAATCCGGTGATCCCGTTTCCTCACTGCGCAAGTCGTACTCAATAATACATGGACAGCTACTCCTGAGTTGATGCACCATGTTGCAAAAGCTTTAGACGGGAAGCCAAGGTTTTGAAACGTATCTCTCTCTCTCTCTCTCTCTCTCTCTCTCTCTCTCTCTCTCTCTCTCTCTCTCTCTCTCTCTCTGTGTGTATCTGTCTCTGTCTCCCTTTCTCCCTCCCTTCCTCCCTCCCTTTCTCCCTCCCTCCCTCTCTCTCTCTCTCTCTGTCTGTCTGTCTGTCTCTCTCTCTCTCTCTCTCTCTCTCTCTGTGTGTCTGTGTCAATCTGTCTGTCCCTCTATCTCTGCACGTAGACACATACCACATTCAGTGCACTCATGCAAACATACACGCCAACAATTATACAATGCAATGCGATACAAGAAAATTCTATAGCGCCTCCTTACAAAGCTAGAATAGCATATTGACGCCGGGCAACCAACCACTGAGAGCCATAAGTGGACTGGAAGGGAAAAAGTTTTAAGTTTAGAGCGAAAGACAATCTCCATGCACACATACCCACCAGCACATGTACACATCTACGCAAACACACTTCCAAACATATCTCCATGCACCTCCACACACACACACACACACACACACACACACACACACACACACACACACACACACACACACAAACACACACACACAGAACCGCACTTAAAAACCCATGCATGCTCGCACCAACAGCCAAACTCAAACTATAGGCTGCAGAGCATCCAGGGCTCACCCATCTATGGCTTCACGCTAACCGGAAATGGCTGTAAAACTCTTATCCGGACAAAATATTATATTTTCTGGACAACAGAAGCCGGAAACAGGATACAACTTCCGAAGAGATCTGGATAGTACATAGCATGATTACAGCTGAAACAAGACGACTCTGATAACCTTATGACGAGAGTTTTTCCATTTTACAATCTGCCTCAATGCAACCGATGCAGGTAGCGGAAAGCCAAGCCCTCCTCTGAAGTCTACAGATAATTATGAGACGGAGCCTCCACCCTCACACTGATACTTGAATACTTGAATTTCCGGCACAAAGCTGGTCAAGGCCTGTCCCAACAGGATTGGCACAGAAATATGATTTCAAAATTCCATCAGTTTTCACATTTTCCAAAGGAACTCTTCAATTTTCATGAGCACTTTTTAATCGCTTTCAGATTATATAATAAGATTTAAAAGTAATTTTTCATCGCCTCTACTCTTTGCCTTTTGTCTGTTTTCACCCCATAATATTTCAATTAGTAAGATCAAAATAACAGAAACATTACTTCCATCATCTTACCAAACAAGTCAAAACATAATCATATACCACTAAAATGTCCACTTCAAACCACTAAAATGTCCACTTCAAACCACTAAAATGTCCATTTAATTTCGAGTGCAACTATTTGGATGTGCAAGCTCTTATCAATCGGCTACATATTTACATATTTAGCCAGCCCTCTTTTTCTTTGTTTTCTTTTACCGACTAACTAGTTGTTTGCATTTGTTTTTAAACTTGTTTTGTTTCATCTGACAAACTGTTAACTTTATTTAAACGAACTGTAAATTTAAATGCTATCTTCAAGGCGTGGTCTGCATGGCCATCACGATGTATTTAATTTTTGTTGAATAGGTGCCCCTAGCTGTGGGATACTTTAGCCCTTCTGGGTCTCCTTTTGCTAGCATTTAATTTTGACTGAAGCAAAAACCTAATACAGGCGGCCATATCAAAATATTTGTTAAATAGACCTGAACAATAAGTGCCGGAAGAATTTCCGGAGTTTCAGCCGTGTTTCCCCCCCTACCCCCAAAAAAACCCCAGGGTAGTCCAGGTTTCCCTGTGACCAGCCGACCAATAAGAAATCATCAAAAAAATCCGCTGACAACTTTTCTGCGTCCATACTTTTCCGAATCGTCAAACTCCGCTCCACAGCAAGCAAGCAAGCAGTGTCGAAATCAATGTTGATTAGCGTCTCCCTTCTCCTTTATCCTGGCTTGGGACTGGCACGCTGTAAGAGTGCGACCAGTGGTGGAGTTCTAAGCGATTTCGACGAGTTATCGTCTGCTTTTCAAATGAAAGCCAGCGACCAATGAACGTCATCGGACGAACGACGTCACAACAAACAAGCGCCGTCTAACGTCGTCTTTGCAAACTAGGATCTGTCTGTTGGTCGGCTGAGTCATCGTCTATGTGTAACCGCTCGATCATCTGCCTATCTCTTTTCACTCCTTCCCTACTCCAGTCACATCTCGTCCCCACTTCTCCAACCATACATCACACTCCACTGACTCCACTGTCCACAAAAGCTCTTGACCGACTATCCTCCAGAATTCCACAGCTTCTTAGATCTTCCGCAAAATCCACACTCATTCCCACCACCCCATCAACATCACCCCTCATGCTTTACACCTTCTCAAGAATTCCTACCATAACCCATACTGCCCTCTGCATTCCACCACTGCTTGCACTCTGCCAGTGCCAGTCCCAAGCTTGGATAAAGGAGGAGGGCGACACTAATCATCTTTGGAATGTCAGTGTTGTTAAACAGTACTTAACAAGCCTTCCAATCTATCTTGCCACATAAGGAATCCACCCTAACAGCTCAGACTTCAATCCCTCTGTTAAAACGGTCCACTCCATACACTGCGACCTTCAATGGCTCGGCATACTTCCCAACAGGAAACAGGCGGTGAAGGATTTCACCAATTTAATTAATTAATTGAAAAATTAGCAAGTATATCAAGACCATAAAGTTGCAACGGAAAACGCGTATGCATTTACACCAACTGCAAGAACAAGACTGCAAACAATCAAAAGCATTTCTTCAACAATGTGAGCTCACGAATTTTCAGCGGTGAAAATATGGAGCAAAAATGCGTGCAGCGGTATGCAAAAAAGCTAGAGCAAGCATATCTGTGATTAATACATGAGATATTTTTTAAAAATCTGAGGTCTTTTCTCCTCCCTCCACGTGACACTCAGACCCAATAGCTGACGAGCAACTGAGCACCTATGCTTAATCATCGCAGTATTTATTGTTGACTAACTGACTGACTGTTCTGAGGGCAACGATCTCTCCTTGTTTGACTTTCACAATGCATTCGATCACGTCCCTCTCTGCCTACATTTCCAGCGAAAACAAAAGACGGACATTTTCCACATTCCTTCTTCAGGGAATTTCTGTGGAATGCATGCATGAGTGTACCATGAGCGTACACGTGTCTGAACCTCTGCACAGTCCCGAGCAAGGGAACTGAGAAGCTTCAATAGTCAACTCAAAAACAACCTTACTACTCGATTCGATCCAATTCGAAAATGATGCGTGATACGAAAAGCGATCAGCCCTTTGATTTAATTTTCCCAAGTTTATTCTGCAATTTTAATTCTGTTAATTAACTTAATTCTTGATTTGATGAATTTTAACTGCAGAAAACTTATTAGGCCTGCACTACTTTTCATAACCGTGTTACCGTGGAACGTCTGTGCCACAAAGTACACACTACCTGAATATATCAACAGGTAACTGTAGATACGAATTTGCGATTGTACCACCGATTCAATTTGAGATTCAACTCGACTGAACATATGTTATGTGCATGTTCTTAGCACAAATGCATCTGCACAGAAAGAAGTGCTCTTGGCTCCGTTCACATGGGGTCCTTACTGCAGTATTTTTTATTCAACTAAAAAATGTGCCATTTTGCCATGCTATATTCGGAAGTGCGCCTTCTCTTGAAGAGGTGCTATAGAAATTCTTGAGCGAATGAAACATATCTATATATTTAAAAATAGCACCTCTTGCAGTACTTAGAGGTGCGTACGTTTGTTTGTCTGAACGTCAGAAAGACCCCGAGTATATATAACACAACTGAAACTGATTGCCTACCAATGACGCTCTTGGCGTACGAGTTGTGCTTGAGGGTGGCCAGTCCGAGATCACCGATCTTGACGAGTCCCGTCGTGCCAGTGATGAAGATGTTGTCGCATTTGAGATCGCGGTGGATGATCGGAGGAGTGCGACTGTGCAGGAAGCAGAGGCCCTTGAGGATCTGACGACACCAGTTCTTGATGATCTTTATGTTGATCTTCTTCAAACGCTTCTTGATGTACCTGTCGTCGTCGTCGTCATGCAAACAGAAACAGCGTTCGCTCATCAAATAATCAAATCCACGTTTATTAGGGTGTCCCACGATTGCACAGGAAAAATATTTTTCTTGAAACTTGAGATGCAGTCCCTCCAAAAAGTTTCCTTATGGTCCTATGATAGTACCTGCCAAATTTCATGACATTTTAAAAATATTTACAGGTCCCCAAAGCTCATATAATTTGTGCATGATGTCACAAATTAGCCTATACGACGAGTATACGTACGACGTCAGAGTTTGAAAATTTCGGAGGTCCACACTTTGATCCCACTAGCATGCTTACATATTGCTTAATGCCATTATATTGCTTTGAAATACTAAAATCCACAAGCATGCAACCTTATTGTGTTTGTGAATGAGGTTTTTAAGCATAAGGACGACAGTTAGGCTCTCGAGCAAACCAAGGATGTAAATCTGTCGTGCACTCTGATTGCAGGCTGCTTCCTCTACATGACAATAATCATCCCTGGAGTGGATATGGATAAGGTTAACAGATTGTCAGACTGATTTCTTCTCTAGTTGATGGAAGTACTAACATTTTGGCGTACCAAAGTTGACCTCTGGACCATGACAGGAATCAATGGTAGTAGTTTGGAACCTTTGAAGTCAGTGTTATACATTAATTATTGGCAAAGGCTTTGAGACAACGGCCTTAACATAACTGCTTATTAAATAGAGCTTGCAGTGCCTTGCACCTTTTACATCAGCCATCAGTCGTAACATATTGTTGACATCACAGAAATCTTTTAAGTCCAGTTGCCTGGTGCATTCTTTGTGTCCTTGGTAAAGTTTGTCCATCAATAGTCTGTAATTAAGCCGTTCAAGTCATTTAAAGATGAATGGTCCGATCTGGTTCACCGTCAACCACCCTCGACCAATGCTACTGCAGTCTGCATCTAACAAATCATAGGAATTTGTTACTGAACAGCTTCAGCATGGCCATCCTCTAATTATGAAATCAAGAATTTCCTCAGCTCTTTGTATTCATAGTTGGATTGAACAATTCTGTAGCAGTTCGTAAGCCTTGTGCCCATCACAGAGCGAGTTGGATCGCTAAGGCAATACAGATCGAATTGCTCTTTATGATTGAAACGAATCATATAATATATAGTGTTGACGACCGTGAACTACAGGGTATCCATCTCCAACAATTCTCAGATTTGTGGTTGACATCTACAGTCAGGCGGTGTTCTCATGTAGAGTCACTGCTCTCATTGAATTAATCCAAAGCTTTTTAATTCTGACGATTCTGCATTGCTGCGCCTGCTCTAGACGACAAGTCTGAAAATGATGCAACATCATTCTTGGTACCTAAAATAGGCTATAAGAGATAGCAATTCTCTCTGTTCTTTGAGTGATTTGTCTCGTCCATGTGGAATAACGGGGTTATCTCTTCCTAGAGTTTTTTCCGTACTACACCGCGTTCAATGATAGTTTTCTCGACCTTTATGAAAGAGTGGCGAGATAAGCTTAGCCAATCGTATAAGACCACGTGTGATTTTTCATAACTTGGTCTGTGTAAATGACCGTGTTCAACATGACGCAGCTCTGATACAGAACTTCAGTTCAACAAAAACGAAGAACGAAGATCGGAGACAATGTCTCGTACAAGTTGTCAAAAAACATAGACACATGTTTTATAACCGCAATCGTGACAATCTTGCTGACATGTATAGGCTTAAATGTAGAACGCAGAACTGAAGAACAATTTGAGGTGTGTGCTGTGATGTAGAATAAGCAGATCAGTATGAGAATAGTGAAAAAAATAAAGGGCCAGACGTTGATTTGTGTGTAGCTGCATGGCGTGTGCAATTAAGACTTCACTGTGTGGTCGTAGGAAAAAATAGGGGTTGAACCCCTTAGCCCCTTCAGAATTTCTTACCCTGAAGCAGATGAAGGTATGCAGGAGTTAAAACTATGACTTGTTGCATTATCAAGTGTTTGTAATGACAACTCCCAATGATTACTTGTGAAAGTCCAAAAATCTCGAATTTTTCTCGATTTTTGCATTTTTTTGCGTAATACTATACCAAAAATATCCATTGTATCCAATAAAGTTAGATACCTGCAAATTCTACCATTTAAGAGCTTTCCAATGGTATTACATTTGTTGTAATAGGATCAAGGGTTGTGATCTAAAGGAATTTAGAAGTTGGACACATCAGGCGCAAATTATGTCAATATGGGTAAAATTTGGGTGGCTTGGGGGACCTCTAAATAATTTTGTAGTGTCATAAAATTTTACAGGTGTTATTATGGGACCATATGGAAACTTTCTAGGGGGACTGCATGGAAAATTTCGAACAAAATATTTATTGGGACACCCTAACGTTTATGACTCGTTTATAAAAAGGTTTCCA
Source organism: Lumbricus terrestris (assembly GCA_949752735.1). Taxonomy (NCBI): domain Eukaryota; kingdom Metazoa; phylum Annelida; class Clitellata; order Crassiclitellata; family Lumbricidae; genus Lumbricus; species Lumbricus terrestris. The sequence goes on along the minus strand of OX457045.1, from coordinate 8,602,081 downwards.
TGCACGTACAGTGCACGCGTGTGTGTGCGTTTGCTTGTTTGTTTGTCTATCACACGCAAAACGGAATTTCTTGCAAAGGAAGGATAGACATTGGAGAGGCCTGCAACATTTTGTTCAGACAAACGCATATGCGCTTGTGTATTTATTTATTTATTATTTATTTATTTTTATTTATTTATCATGGAAATTTGATGCATCACCCATCAAGGATGTCAGACTATTCAGGAGTGCTCCCAGTCCAACTCCGGTCGAATAGAACAATACTAAGAACAGTGAGAAATGAGACCAATGGCATTCGAAGTAGGGAGCCCATCCCAGGTCGCAAGGCCAGACACAGAGAAGGCGCAAGAGGAAAAAATCCCACTTATGAAGCTGAGGGGAGAGAGCAGTGGCTATGTATAATATACCGGCATACAGTGTAGGCTATGTATACAATATAAATTACAGTATCATTATGTATGTATGTATGTATGTATGTATGCATGCATGCATGTACACGTGTGTGCATGCATGCATGTACACGTGTGTTTGCATGCGTGTGTGTGTGTGTGTGTGTCCGTGCGTGTATAACACAAATAAAACTGATTGCTTACCAATGACACATACAATACAAAGCATGTACATGTTTTGTATTTGTGCATGTATGTATGTGTGTATTGTAACGCGGCATATAATTTGGGTTATAATTTACGGTCGCCATTTTGGATCCGCCATCTTTTCATTTATAGAGCGCCTGTTCTCGGGTAATATTATTTTATTTCTGATATCGTGTCTGACACGAATCTCAACGACCGACAATCGCAGTCGATGTTTTTGGCAAGCCTCCGTTGAATCAACTTCCCCGTCGCGCTCTGCAGCTTGTGGCTGTAGCAAAACGGAGGAGGTGAAGTTGACTGACTGCCATCAGCGATATTTTCGGACGACCAGGCGGCATGATGCAAAGTGTCAAGGCGATACATTCAGGCAGATAAGAGAGAGGTAAGATAGACGGACAGAAAAGGACAGTCCGCCCACGCACCGATGCCTGATGGAGAGTGAGGGCAATACAGCCAGACGGACATGAGATAAGGGAGAGGTAAAGAGAAGGATACAAAGACTCTGTCACACGACACTCGCACGTGTCGAAATTGCGACGTTAGATTAACGCCTCGAAGGGAGAGGGAGGGCCACGTGTGCGGAAATTGAAGCTGAGTCGATGCGCCGTAGGCTAGCTAGGGAAACTACGCAGTTTAGTTTCATCCGGGGCTTGTGTGTTGGCGTGAATCACCTCCGTGGAACACTGAGGGCAGAACACGCAGAGACGTGGAAGAGGTGAGACGTAGAGGTGTGGTCAGAACTTTGCAGGTAGAAGTCGTGTTGAAGGCAGAAGACGTTTTCGACGGAGAAGAGACGTTTTCGTGTTAAGTCAGACTCGATCGGAACTTTGAGGAGAGAAGACGTATTCGTGTTTAAGTCAGAAGCAGCCAGAACGTTGAAGGAAGAAGATGTCTCTTGTTTAAAGTGGACGCTGTCGGAACTCAAGAAAGAACAAGATGTTTTATAGTTAATATAAAGTATAGGTATATAAGACGAAAACGGTCAGAACTTTGAACGAACAAGACTGAAGTGATGGATCATTGCGGCTGATTCTCGTCGGCAAGATTCGCACTCGGGCTTCATCATCGGGCCAGATCCTGGAGAAGAACATGTCAACGCCGTTCTTCGCGCCATGTCACGATGGACTCTCTTTATCTGGACATGAGGTACGAGTGGATGGGTTTTAGGGTGATCGGTTCTTTAACTTTGGGCTACTTTTAAATTGGCCGAGGGACTTGAAAGTAAATCGGGGACTAACTTAGCTTTACTCCGGTCCAAGTGTGTTTGCATTGAATGTCTTTGATCATAACAAGAAGCTATTAGTTAAAATATCTGACTTTGTTTATTGTTTGCATCGAGTGTAATCGAAGTTGGTTACGTAATTGATTGATTACTTTGAATGTGGTTGTTGTTGATTGAGGATTCAATTGATGGACTATAATAAGAAACATTACTGAAATTACTGACTTTGTTCACTGATAGTGATAGAATTACCTGTAGACCTAATTCATATTGCGCCATGGAAGAAAGTAGACCTGTAACACCTTCACAGCCGTCTAGGCCTCCCTCATCTCTGGAGGTTGTAATGGAGGCTATAACTTCCATGCATTCATCCATGCAGTCACATGCCCGAGACACACAAGATGCGATTGCCTCGGTAGAGTCAAATGTTAGGGATACACAAGATGCGATTGCCTCGGTAAGGTCAGATGTAAGGGAGGAAATTTCGGCTGTGCACTCCAATGTTAGAGAAGTGCTAACGGAGGTTGTGACACGCTTAGAGCGACTCGAGGCATCGCCTGTCCCAAGATCTGTTGTGGGTTCGAACTCTGGACTGGAGTCCACCGCTATTACCATCGCGGACGTGCCTTACCAGTCGACCATCAGTCTGGCAGAGTCTTCAGGCGCTAGGCCTAAAGAGTTCACCCACCTGGGCACGCTGCGCAGAAGTGAGCGTCTGGCCCACAAGGATCCAATCTCATATAGAGAGCTTGGCAGCCGAGATGGTTGGCAATCATTCCATCGGTTGGATTTGAACCCGAGAGTCCCCTCCTCTTATCCTCGATCCATATCTCAGGACCATGACCATGACCCACAACAGCACGCGGCCTCCTTGCCGTACGATGATCCGGAATTGGCGACTCCGGAGATGACGGTGGGGGCGGGCGTTACAATTGGTACCAGAAGTGGGGTACTGGTACAAATTGGTTCTAGAGATTTTGGTGATGATAGTTTAGAGGAGGAAGCTGATGATGTTGGAAGAGGTGAATTGGCAATGTCTTTTGAAAGAAGGATGGAAAGGAAGGAAACTGAGAGGAGACTAAGGGAATTTGCTGATAATGTGGAAATTATGTCTGATGAAGGTAGTGTGGACATTGAAATCAGCAGGATGATGGAAGCTAGACCTAAAACTGTTAAAATAATTGATAACAGAATGCAAACAGCACTGCAACCGGAGTTTAGGGACTTAGAAATAAGTAAACCGATCGCCAATCAATTGCCACGGGAGGGGAGTGATAAGGCTAATCCAGTTCCTTTGGCCTTTTCGTCGCTTCCTCATGTCGAATATCCTCGGCCTAATCCGCAATGGAGGATGCAAGCGTCGCTCGCAGACGTCGGTCGACAAAGAGCAGAAACAGCGATGAACCCGGTCGACATTCGGCAATCAACGTCGGGAATGCCGACCTCAATGGCCGACAGCGCTTTCGACGGCCGAACAACTTCAACCTTGGTCGGTCGAGGCTACGCTCGACCCGATCTCCGACCCGAACCTGTGGTGATGGCGACAGTCGACCGAATGCAACCGTACGTTCTTCCCGACCATTCATATCTTTCGAGGATGCCTCCTGCTCCGAACTACGCTCCGAGCGCGTTCTACGAACACAGCGACAACCGGGTTTGGCTCGACCCGCTCCGCTGTCCCGACCCGCTTCGACCAAGCGACGACATCTTTCCCCGGTGGCCACCCATCGTGGAATCGGCGAGAATGAGCTCCTGCCTCGGTGCCCAGAATTTCGGATTCGGCCGTGGCATCGAACCGCCTCGTTCATCACTACTGAAGCCGACACTTCCGGTGAGGATTGAAACAACTGGCGTCGATAAAACACCTGCGTCTTCCAATGTTTCGGTTGGCCTGATCCGAACCGTCCCGATGACCACCGTCGCGACACAAACGACCGGCGACCTGGAATTACCGTCTACCAGCTTGGGTGGAACCGCGAAGGAGCCTGAACCGACCGCGTCTGCAACACCTAAAGTTGGCGAGGTGAAACCGTCATCGACCCCTGCTCCAAAGCCAAAGCAATGGCTGAAACTTGGTTGTTACAGCGGGAAGACCGATGTCGAAATCTTTCTTCGCAGATTCTCCGTTTGTGCAAAAAACAACGGCTGGTCTGAGGAGGAAAAGCTAAACCAACTTGTTGTCGCTTTGGTCGAACCAGCAACGAACTTGCTAAGTGAGACAAACGCAGACAGTTTGGACACCTGGACGGCGCTGGTCCAGCGACTGCGAGAGAGATATGGGAATGCCGAGCAACAAGCCTTGTTTCAGACACAGCTCAGCACCAGAAAGCAGAAGCCTGATGAAGATATGGGATCGGTGGTGGACGACATTCGCCGGTTGACATCACGAGCGTATCCGGGCTCCTCGACTGTCCACAGCGAGGCAATTGCTGTTCGAGCATTCCTGGATGCCCTCAGAGATCGAACTCTCGCTCTTAAGATCCGTGAGCGAGAGGCAAAATCATTGGATGAAGCCTACAAGGTGGCGATGCGACTGGACGGGTATCAGAAGGCGGAAGTTGGCGACCATGAGCAGCACGACCGACGTCATGGCCGAGTCAACGCGATTAAGGAGGAAGAGGACTCGAAAGTGAAGGTTCTGGAACGGCAGATGGAGCAAATGAGGAAACAAATGGAGCAATTACAGAAGAAAGAGCGACAACCAGCGTCGGCGCCACATTTCAAGGACTATAATCGCGGCTCGTGGAGAGGCCAGAACGGGTCAACTGGAAATGGATGGTACAATGCAAACGGAAATAACAGTAACTGGCGAAATAATCAGCGCGGTTACTACGACTACCGGCCAGGACATTGGAGTTCTGCCGGAGGCTATCGACAGGCGGCGGAACCGGAAGCTGGACGATTTGCGCGGAGATGCTTCGAATGTTCCGCAACGAACCACATCGCGCGCGACTGTCCATTCCGACAGCAGCAGGCTGCCCGGAACGACAACCAGGGACAACCCGGGAGCGATACTCCGGGCAACCCGATCGTCGGTCGTGTGTGTGCTGTACGGAGTTCCGCTCCAGCACCGAGCGGAAACCAAGGAAACGGAGGGAATCAGACGAGGAGTCGAGACGATGGCCGGAACTCGCCAGGAGAGGAGCGCCGCTGTTTCCTTTGTAACGACCGCTTCCACCTTTGGAGGGCGTGCCCCCTCCGCCACTGGTCTTCCGACGACCACAACTGGAGAACGCTTGAGGAACCGAATGGAAATCATCCGTCTGGGACTTGGCACCATATGGGTATCTATCCGTAAAGGTCGTTGCGGCCGTCATTTGGAAGGACAGGAACTCGCTTGTAACACTGGTTTGATTTGGATGATACATTTTTATTTTTCCATGTGAAAGAATTTACATGTTTGTTTACTGTGACTATTGTATGATTGCACTGATGATGATTGCTAATGAGTGGTTAAATGGTGATTCATATTCGTATTGTATTCGTATTCATTAGTGTGCTGTATGGTGTATTAATATTTGTATTGAAACGCATAAGGATTGCATTGCATATGGACAATTTTACTATAGCATTGCCGTATATAGACATAATAAGGACTGTCATTGCGCTATATAAATAATAAACTGACCTGAGGATAGATTAACTAAAGTGGCATATTTTAATTAAGTAATGACCTGTCTTGAGGATAGGTAGGCCTATTAACTACTAGGTTGAAGTTTGAAGCTGGTTTCTTTGAGGTAGACCGTGGTGATAGTCGACAGACAGAGTTATAATAATATGAGCTAAACAGAGACCTAGGTTACACTGTATGGTATGTCTTTAAAGGTAGACCTGATACTATCGTGATAAGCTTATGGGTCTTGGGTAAATGTGGCCTTTAGCGACGCGGTGGTTAGACTTGGTAAGTTGCTAGTAGCCTAGTATGCCATAATATGGCCTGATACACAACTGATGCCTGGAAGAGTCTCGTGGTAATATAGACGCCATGGTATGAAATAGCTTAGCGGTAACGTTAATGATCTACATGTATGTGTTCGAATTATATTTCTGTCTGTGGCTTGAGTCCCCGTTGACCATACAATCGCTAGTGTATGACTGAACTGAAAGTAGCCTGTAAGGACATAAATGTTGATAAATTTTGACGGAACTCTTGAAAAACAACGACTGGCTATATAACTACCATATTAATTCTTCTATTTCTTTCGCTTGTAATGACTTTTGAGCGCTGAAGCGTGATCAGCGATGACCGTTCAGTGCTTAATTTTGTTCTTTGCATATAATTTTGAACTCGTGATGTACAGACCAGAGTACGGCCTTATTTACGCATTTCAGAATATATTCGTCCAATTAAATAAATTCCGAAATAAGGGTGGGGGGAGAATAGTGTAACGCGGCATATAATTTGGGTTATAATTTACGGTCGCCATTTTGGATCCGCCATCTTTTCATTTATAGAGCGCCTGTTCTCGGGTAATATTATTTTATTTCTGATATCGTGTCTGACACGAATCTCAACGACCGACAATCGCAGTCGATGTTTTTGGCAAGCCTCCGTTGAATCAACTTCCCCGTCGCGCTCTGCAGCTTGTGGCTGTAGCAAAACGGAGGAGGTGAAGTTGACTGACTGCCATCAGCGATATTTTCGGACGACCAGGCGGCATGATGCAAAGTGTCAAGGCGATACATTCAGGCAGATAAGAGAGAGGTAAGATAGACGGACAGAAAAGGACAGTCCGCCCACGCACCGATGCCTGATGGAGAGTGAGGGCAATACAGCCAGACGGACATGAGATAAGGGAGAGGTAAAGAGAAGGATACAAAGACTCTGTCACACGACACTCGCACGTGTCGAAATTGCGACGTTAGATTAACGCCTCGAAGGGAGAGGGAGGGCCACGTGTGCGGAAATTGAAGCTGAGTCGATGCGCCGTAGGCTAGCTAGGGAAACTACGCAGTTTAGTTTCATCCGGGGCTTGTGTGTTGGCGTGAATCACCTCCGTGGAACACTGAGGGCAGAACACGCAGAGACGTGGAAGAGGTGAGACGTAGAGGTGTGGTCAGAACTTTGCAGGTAGAAGTCGTGTTGAAGGCAGAAGACGTTTTCGACGGAGAAGAGACGTTTTCGTGTTAAGTCAGACTCGATCGGAACTTTGAGGAGAGAAGACGTATTCGTGTTTAAGTCAGAAGCAGCCAGAACGTTGAAGGAAGAAGATGTCTCTTGTTTAAAGTGGACGCTGTCGGAACTCAAGAAAGAACAAGATGTTTTATAGTTAATATAAAGTATAGGTATATAAGACGAAAACGGTCAGAACTTTGAACGAACAAGACTGAAGTGATGGATCATTGCGGCTGATTCTCGTCGGCAAGATTCGCACTCGGGCTTCATCATCGGGCCAGATCCTGGAGAAGAACATGTCAACGCCGTTCTTCGCGCCATGTCACGATGGACTCTCTTTATCTGGACATGAGGTACGAGTGGATGGGTTTTAGGGTGATCGGTTCTTTAACTTTGGGCTACTTTTAAATTGGCCGAGGGACTTGAAAGTAAATCGGGGACTAACTTAGCTTTACTCCGGTCCAAGTGTGTTTGCATTGAATGTCTTTGATCATAACAAGAAGCTATTAGTTAAAATATCTGACTTTGTTTATTGTTTGCATTGAGTGTAATCGAAGTTGGTTACGTAATTGATTGATTACTTTGAATGTGGTTGTTGTTGATTGAGGATTCAATTGATGGACTATAATAAGAAACATTACTGAAATTACTGACTTTGTTCACTGATAGTGATAGAATTACCTGTAGACCTAATTCATATTGCGCCATGGAAGAAAGTAGACCTGTAACACCTTCACAGCCGTCTAGGCCTCCCTCATCTCTGGAGGTTGTAATGGAGGCTATAACTTCCATGCATTCATCCATGCAGTCACATGCCCGAGACACACAAGATGCGATTGCCTCGGTAGAGTCAAATGTTAGGGATACACAAGATGCGATTGCCTCGGTAAGGTCAGATGTAAGGGAGGAAATTTCGGCTGTGCACTCCAATGTTAGAGAAGTGCTAACGGAGGTTGTGACACGCTTAGAGCGACTCGAGGCATCGCCTGTCCCAAGATCTGTTGTGGGTTCGAACTCTGGACTGGAGTCCACCGCTATTACCATCGCGGACGTGCCTTACCAGTCGACCATCAGTCTGGCAGAGTCTTCAGGCGCTAGGCCTAAAGAGTTCACCCACCTGGGCACGCTGCGCAGAAGTGAGCGTCTGGCCCACAAGGATCCAATCTCATATAGAGAGCTTGGCAGCCGAGATGGTTGGCAATCATTCCATCGGTTGGATTTGAACCCGAGAGTCCCCTCCTCTTATCCTCGATCCATATCTCAGGACCATGACCATGACCCACAACAGCACGCGGCCTCCTTGCCGTACGATGATCCGGAATTGGCGACTCCGGAGATGACGGTGGGGGCGGGCGTTACAGTATTACATAATTATATGCATAAATATATATATATATATAATTTATATATATATATATACATATATCTGTATGCAAATGTATATCTCTGCAGCACATGTTAAGTAAGTATATCGATATCTATATGTAGCTTAAGCAAAAGACCGTCTGAGAAAAGCTTAGAAGGAATTACACTGTATTAACAATCACCAAATGTTTACCAGCAGCGTTTCTGATCTCACCCACCAGTTCTGAGCGACCAGAACATCAAAGGCTCTTTGATGCTTGGTGCACTTGTACAGCCACAGCAATCAAGCAATTGAACAGAAGGGATCATTCGCACACAAGTACAACTGTGCGTGTACATACACCTAGTGCATGTACACACGCGCATGTTGCAATGCACGATATAGACTGGAGGAACCTTTTCTTTCCCAACCCCTACTTCAGACAATCTCTCACAGAAAATACGTAATTCCATGTATAGCATTTGTTCACTCCTTTGCTACCAGCAGTACTTAATTCTCAGGTATATAATCAGACTCGTACCTTCACTGGGAAAACCCCTCTGACGTGACGTAGCATTTGTAAATTTATTTAGCTTTAGAGTAGTGCTATATAAATTTTTAATGTCTGTTCGACACCCATAATATGCAGACACTTATGCGAGTACGCAGTGCATGCACCCATGTATGAAGAATGTATCTATTAACGTACATATGAATGCATATATGTGAAGGTGTACACTGTACATATACATTCGTGTACAGTAAGCATGTATTACACAAATATGTATGTCTACAACACTCCACATGTATGTGTGTATCTGCACAGGTCACATAATATGCTATACCTGCAGTATCTAAAAATCTACGCAGCACCTAATTGAGGCTTGTAAAAAAATTAAGAATTAAGAAGTCGGATTGCATAAGAATTACCATCAAACCACATCAACTTATAAATAGTCTTTTCATAATGATATCAATTATTGTTTCCGATACTTCTTTATTTACCATTTGGTAATATTGATGTATCTTCGATACTCAAACGCAATCTTAAAAGAACTTATTTTATTTAAAATTCATACAATGGCAATTATAATAAAAACTCTACAGTGGTGCTCCAAGTTGGCAACAAAGAAATAATTAGGATATAGCTGAACCGCTTTTTGACCTTCTTCTTTGCATAATCATGTAAGGCAGGGGTTCTCAACCGGTGTGTCGCGACACACTGGTGTGTCGCGACTTGACCGGCGGTGTGTCGCGTAAAAGTGGTGTGTCGCTGGTGTGTCGCGAAGAATTGGTGTGTCGCGAATTAATAATAATGATAATAAATTATCTTTGTTTCTTTTCCAAACTGACACAACGCAGTAGACCTATGATTACACGAAATAATCCTAAATAACATCAGTCTACTAAATTCTCACAGCACACGTCCGTTGTTCTTGCATTATACACTGACTTACTTTACATACAGGTAATTTAGAAGTTTAGCGGATGACTGCAATGAGAATTTGTTGCGCTCTATTTATCTATCTATTTTACCGCGGTCTGGGGTAGTTATGACGTTTATGTTCAACGGATATGACATAGGGCCTATGTAAACACGTTTGCGATCGCACCTGTTAGAAAACTTTTACCCGTTAACCTAGGCTAAGTCAGCAATCGAAAAGGAAAAATTTATGGGTAAGAAAACGTAAATTTTGCCATCCTCTTCAGATGCTGATATTAAGAAGACAAGGTGGATGATGAACCCATTCCTCAGAGAAAACATCAATGGAGCAGAATTGAACAACAATGAACAGGAAACCCTTGTTAAGCTGCAACGTGATTTCAGAATGAAGGACATGTACATGTATAAGCAATTATCAAGAACTGAGTTCTGGGCAAAGACGTACAAGGAAGAACATTACAAATCACTTGCAAGCAAAGCTATCAAGGAGCTGGTTTCCTTTCATAGCTCGATACTACTTATCTGAACAGGGCTTTTCTCAGATGGTCAACATAAAGAACAAGAATCGGAACAAACTTGTCGGAGGTGCCCTCTCAGCCTGCTTACGAGTTGCACTTACAAAAACTGTGGAACCGCGTTTTAATAAAATTATGATCCAAAGACAAATTCAAGAACAAAGATCCCATTAACTGTTAGGACTACAAGGTCTTAGTAATTAGGTGACTAAATTGACGTCGAGTGGTAGAAACGACTAAGCTTATAGATTGGGATCAGAAGAATAATTTAGAATTTTAGAATCATAAAAATTGGAAAGAAATTCAATATAATTATTTTTATTTATTAAAAATGTCAGCATTTTAGCATTTTAGAAGGTTAAATTAGTTTGAGAGCAAATTTGAAATAAATAGACATGTTTAACTTTGAAACTTTTTACATTTTTACGACATTTACATATGACGATTGAATGGTGTGTCGCCAAATTGGATAGCAAGTTTAAGTGTGTCGCGGGACGAAAAAGGTTGAGAACCCCTGATGTAAGGCATATGATAATTATGCAATACACAAATATGATATACATGCTTACAACATAACTAATGTCACATAAATACGTTGCTTGCTCGTCTGGTTAGGATAGCCACGGTCCTCCAAAAATTCCGAGCTTTTGTCCGCATTGTGACACACCTTTGCAGTGTTATGACTAATTGCTTCTCTCCCTCAGTTCGCTCTACGATTCTATACCTCGCCCTCCCCATAACTCCCCCCCCGATTCAGTGAACCTTGTCTTTTTACTCGGTGTCCCTCTTACTGGATTGGTGTTCGTCGCGACAGGCGCTTTCGAAATTCTGAATACAATATGAGGAATAGAATAAAACTTGAAGGGTGTGCTGAGGCAATAGATTTGCCTGGCGGTACTTTCTAATGTGACGTTCAGAGCAGAGTTGATCAATGTTCGGCCACTCAGGGTCACTGGCGATGAGTCGTAGATCTGCCGCAAAGTGGATCGTCAAATCTCACACGCATCAACAATTACAAACGTGTTTTTTGCGTCTGTATGTATGTGGGTATGTATGTATGTATGTATGTATGTATGTATGTATGTATGTATGTATGTGTGTATGTATGTATGTATGTGTGTATGTATGTATGTTTGCATGTATGTGTGTGTGTATGTATGTATGTATGTATTATGTATGTGCACCTGCTGTAGCACCCTTTTCAGATTCTACTCAGAAGCAATCCCGACTACAGCCCGCACACTAAATCGGAGTTTCATGCCGAAGCGCACAAGCAATTGTGAGTGAAGAAGAACTTTCTGCAGAGTCCCTACGGCGATTTAAGGTGGATTCTAACCCGCAACCTTCTGGCTCCAAGGCACCAAACATACCTGCATGTATGTTTTTGTATGTAGGCCTATGTATGTGCATGTACGTATGCGTATGTATGTACGTAACTGCTACGCATTTTCATAATATATCAAACACAGTTATGCATGTAAGTGCATATGTACTGCGTACATATTTAAATAATACGTCAGCCTGAATAAATTCAAGTAGGTTGTTCGAACGTGTAATTGCCGATGCGCTTGTCAAAAGCAAATAAAGTCGTCAACTTCAAGAAAGGTTGATAGAAATAAATCGCAATTGTTTGTCAATGCACCGATTTATGAAGTGTCAGTAAATGACCTTCTTTACGGATAGATAGCTGTCGTCTGCTTTGCCAAACGAACGTTTTACCGCGCTCCAATCGACGTGGATTTTTTTTTTAAAGAAACAACCTTCGGCCACCATTTTGTTTAGCAAAGGAAGGGTCGGCAATTCGCAGATCGTAAACGTTCTCGGCCATTCCTCTTATTATGGTCGCAGGGTTCAAATCCTCAGATGCGAAAAACTGTCAATGCAAATAAACCATAAAGTTCGTCCCGTTCGAACTTCAAACTTGCGATCTCGTAAAGCAGAGGTGTTAAAGTTAAGGCCTTTTTAATGGCCGGTGTCGCGTGACAGAGTCTCGCACCCTAAAAGTCTCCCCCACCGGAGGATCTATTTCGAAACAGATCGATCCTTCCCCCGACCGATCTGTCTCAGAATAGATTCGACCCCCCCACCCCCCGGAGACTATTCTGAAATATAGTCAACAGGAGAGAATATTATTTTCATCCACCACTGAAATAAAGTCTTCCGAGTTCAACGTGAAATGCGCAACAGTCACATAAAATTTGTAGATAATAGGTTAAACCGTTACCCAAGTAGTTTACATTGGTAAATTATTTAACAAGAATATACGTTTAATACTAAATTATTTGTAACTTTCATATCAGAAAAATTCCTTCGAATACAGAGTTTCAGCCAGGGAAGATTCTGCTTGAGAGGGGGGACTTTGTATCGAGGGGGAGACGTTATGTTGTGAGACCGGCAACTGGCAATATTTGCCAGCAAGTGAACAGCCAGGTTATTTTTATCTAGCCAAGTTAGTCTTCAACAGGATTCAAATCACAAACTCAGGTCTGACAACCCTGCAAATTAATCACTAAACCAACATTTGCTATCAACCAGAATACAAGAAAAACAGGGCAACGGTGTCAAATGCAACAACATGTTTTGCCCAGTTTTATAGATGCTTATCAAAGTCATGTAAATTAGACTATTTATTATCCTTACCTTCAAAACACAGTTGTGCACAGAGTGACAGACGGACAGGCAAACAGCCAGACAGACACACAGACAGACCCACAGACAGACAGACAGACAGACAGATAGACAGACAGACACAGCCAGTATATTTGTACCATTGCCTCAAAAAGGTGTATAACCGTACCCTTCAAAGTATGGTTGTACTGTACCTGTATACATGCCCAAGCACATATTAATGAATTAAATGATTAAAATGTGCATGCACATACTACAGACATGCAACCGCACCCATGTACAATTGTACATATCTGCATAAAAATATCAACCTGTTTATGTTCCTGGCTAAACGTGTAAACAGAAATAGACATGTATACATATGTAGTATATTTTTGTAAAAAGAATCAAAGCTAGTCCCCTAAATCACATGCATACACATACACGTCCCTGTCTGCAAATGCACATGTACATGTAAGTACATGTATACAACGAACCTACTCTGTCTGTCTGTCTGTCTGTCTGTCTGTCTGTCTGTCTGTCTGCCACTTTCTATCTCTCCTCCTCTTTCCCTGTCCTTTGGTCGTCCTCCTGCCTCTGTCTCTCCCTCTATAGCTTTTTCTCGTTTTCTTTGCCTGTCTGTCTGTCTGTCTGTCTGTCTAACCGTCTGTCTCTCCTCCAATCTTTCTCCCTCTGTCTGTCTGCCTGTCTCTCTGTCACCCTATCTGTGCTCAAGTAAGAGGTTAGCAACCCAATGCTCGACCAAACAAGCCATAAAAAAAGAAAACAATTGTCGGTCATGAGTCACGAGCAAACCTCGCAGCAGCAAGCAGAACCGTTCTTATGTGATCAACCCGCCTCAGTTTGCCGTACGAATTATCTCACTCTACAAACAGACAAGGTATGGAAGGAAGAAAGTAGGGTAGGGAAGAAAGGGAGGGAAGGAAGGTAGGGAAGGAAGGGAAGGCAGGACGGAGGGTCGAACTCTCCTGTTTCTCTTCTCCCAAGTGCATGCACTCCAGTTAGAGGGAAAGTTAATCGACTTCCCAGGCCACAACACAACACCAGATGAAGAAATACAACAGGTCCTTAACCTATAGGTCTTGAGAGGCAGTCATCACGGGCGTATTTAGGGAAGCAGGTCACGGGCTCGCCCTCCCTCCCGATCCCCATGAAATAAGCAATTTTAGAAATGTTTAAAAACCAATTCTGTGCACATTGAGAACAATTGCATTGAAAAATCCCAGAAATGAAATGGAAAAAAGGAAATGGAAAACCCAGAAATGGAAAAACCAAGAAATGGAAAAACCAAGAAATGGAAAAACCAAGAAATGGAAACCCCAGAAATGGAAACTCTCAAAGTCATGCCTTGGCTAGGCTACTGGCAGGTCTCGGTATGACTGCTAAATGGACTCCCAGTTCACTCTGCATTTAATAACGCATCCGGTCAAGTGGTCAGCCGTCTGATCCTCCCATCAACAGAATGAATCAAAGCAAACAATAGACAAAGCATTGAAAATATAAATAAGAAAATTAATCTGCAAAAACCAAAAAATAACTGAACGACAAAATCGCCCAAACGAAAAAAAATATCAAGAGTGCAAAGTAACAAAAATAAAAACACCAACAGCATCACAAAATAATCAAGCAATAAATACTGAATAATAAATACCAAACCATAAATAAACCAAACCGCAAATTAAGTGAACCATAAAATAATCACAAACAAACCAAACCACAAATTAAGTGAACCATAAAATAACCAAACCATGAAATGAGAAAAGCGTTAAAAAACAAAAGCCTAAGATAACAAAAACAATGAAATAACCCAACCAAAAAACTAAAACAAAATTCATTTCTACACTAAAATATATTAAACCCATTCCAATCAACACTGATCAAGCC